>VWYI01002865.1:0-111118 GCA_013399455.1 Anthoscopus minutus
ACGGATAACTGTCTCTAAAACCGGGACAGGGAAGAAAGGTAAAAATCAGACAAACAGCTTTTGTTCCTTTTTTGTAAGAACTCCTAAGCTATTCTGCATTAAAGAGATGCTCCTTTGTAAAGGATAACTCCACGCCTATCAGATGTCTTTTAGCAATGTCATACGTAGATGTTTATCACCTGCTGTGTTAGACTTTATCTGAGCTCAGTCTCCTCAAGCAAGAGTGACTTGTAGGTCCTAGTCCAGGTATTGTGCCATTTGTGTGCTTTATATTCTGGGCACAAAAACAGAGGAACTGAATCTTGAGGCTCTTTTTTTCTCATCAGTTGTTTTAATGAAGCAGAATAATTCCATTACTCTATACAGAGGGAGCAGGCAGTCTGTCTTGTTCTTCTGAGATCTGTTTGCTGGTTCATAATTTGCAGTGGTGATCTTGAAAATGCTGGCATAGTTTACAACCAGGCACTCTTCAGAAAGGAGATATATCACTGAGAATTACTTGCTTATCAGGTCACTCTTCCCATCATCCAGTGCAAAAGGCCTGTAAGGTAATTTTAATTCCACCTGGTGTCCTAAATCTATGTCACTCTGATGTTTGCAGTAAAGGAGTTCATTCACTTTATTTGCATCCTTAAAACTCAAGCCATGCCTTGGTGCCCAGCAACCCTGGTTGCCTTGGCTCCAAAGAGATGGCAAGGGCATTTCAGGATCTTGTGCCAGCAAAAGAAGGAGCAATAGAATGAAAAAGGGAGGAGGATGCTGTGCTACACAAGACATCCAGGAAAGACATCCAGGTTACTAGAAACATCATGCAAGAGAAGCAGACTTCTAGGTATTTTTTCAGAGACTGGCAGTGTCTGAAACATTACAGGATGATGATGTTGTGACTACTTTAGTACTTCAGCATCTTCACCAGGAAACAGCTCACAAGGTGCTTACACTGAAAAGCAGTAAACAGCTGGCTGGAAGTTAGAATTGCACAGCAGCAATGGTTCACAGGGGAGGTCCAAACACCAAGCACAAGCATGCACTGGAAGCATTTGAAAAACACGAGCAGCTGTGGCTCACCCCATAATATAGGCTTTCAACTAGATCTCTCTCAACTGCACACTCAGTTCAGAGAAGTGATGGGGTAACACATATCCTTACAAGTTTGACAGACACTAAACTTCTTTAAGGATATTGAAGCACCCTGATCTCTCTCCTGCCCCATGCTGCACAAATACATCCTTTGCTCCTTATGGTCTGTGTTGATGGATCCTCAGAGATTTTTCTCTCTGGTGTTGAGACACCTTTGCAGCAAATTACATGGCATCATTCAACAAGAGACAAAGGTCGCACATCCAGCTGTGAAGTGGGCTAGTAACATCATACTGCACGATTCCTAAACCTAGCTGTAATAATGGGGATAATGTAAGGGACTGACATAACAGCAATCTGACGATTTAGTGTTGCTATGCAACTTGAGTTGGGAACAGACTTTTGCAGTTGCTTCTTAGTTGTCCATTGAATGCTCAGTGGCAGTGTCTGGCAGCCTTCCCCACTCATCACTTTACCTAAAGCAGCAAAAATTCATGTGCAGGTTTTGTGCCAAGGTGCCCTCCTCAAGCCATTAGTATAAGCAAACTGAGATGCAGACACTTAAAATGCTTTTTCTGACCTGAATGAGATTCCTGTTGTGCTGCACACGCACATAAACAGCTACATATCTTCACACACATTTATCTTTCCTGTGATTCACTGCTGATCTTCCCCTTTTTCCTCCTTTCTCGCCTTAAGGTCATCATGAAGATGATCTTGTCAAAGAAGAGCACCGTCTTTGGAAGCTCTTCCCTGGCCATGTCACAGCTATTATCACACCAGTTCTCTCACACTGTTTCCTAACTTTGTACATGTGATTCCTTCAGACCTTTCCATTTTCCTCTTGACAGTTTTCTCAGACTCATACAAAGTGGGAATAGATATATGGTACTTGCTCTATCTTGTTTTTTTCAGCTGTCCTGAAAGTGCCTTGACCTTTCTTGAAACTGACCCATTTTAAAACCCCCAAGCAATGACGCCTTCAGCCCTTTCTTCGGACTCTGAAAGACTGACAAAACTCAGTGGTTAAGGAAGCTGACCTGCTTATCTCCATGGCTGAAACCTGACTGCTCCTAGTGACATCTCTTAGTTAAGGAAGCTGACCTGCTTATCTCCGTGGCTGAAACCTGACTGCTCCTAGTGACGTCTCTTAGGTGCCACCCTCAAAAATTTCCCCTTGAATCCTGGTATCATCTGAACATGAAGGTGATGGCTATTCTGCATCATGAGCAATTAATGCCCTATGATCCTTTGTTATCACTTCCCAGACCTCAATTTTTTTGCTTTTCTTTGGATTCCTATGATTTCCACAATCTGTTTTCTGGTGTTGCTTGTGTGATGTTTAATAGCCGCAGCACAGAGTTGGCTGCATTTCAGTGGTAGGAGGAGGAACACAGGGAACTGTGAACTGAAACTCCATATAATGTTGCTAGAGATGAGAACAAGTAAGGGAGTGTTTGCTGTGCATGCTATCTCCAGAAAAACATCTTTGCAAATGTGTATCTGTGCAGGCATTGAGGAGATAGGAATTACGTTATGCAGAGGGAAAGAGGAGCTGACTGACAGTAGAGATTTGCAGTCCATATTGATGTTTCACAACTGTGCATCTCTCTGTAGAACAGCCATGAAGCTCTCGAAGTCATTGCACTAAAAAAAAAAAATAAAGGAAAGATAAATCAAAAACTTCCTTCACCCTTTTACCACAGCTCAGAGGGTGGAGGAGGAGTGTGTCATAACAGCTCACACTAGTGAGAAAATTTTAATTGAAACAGTCTTCAACCAGAAAATACCACTTTGATAAAATCAACATTTTTCCAAAAATTCTAAGTACAAATGAAAAAACTCTATGTAAAAGGAGGCTGAAACAAAAATTTCAATATTGAAAAGTTTGCCTTAAGGAAAAAAATGACAGATTTTCTTTCAAATTAAAATACTATCTTTGAAAGCAACCTTTTATTTTCTTAATATTTTCTCTGCTTGTATTGTTTTTACATTCTTCAGTTAATAATGAGAGACACTGATGTGTTCAATATGCTGCCATTAGCTTAGAGTCAGTTTTCCAGCATATTAAAAACAATTGGTCCCTATCTAGTACCCAGAACATTTCTGTTTCAGAGTGCAAAAATTTTAATTGTTTTATTCAGCACAGACTAATAAAGCTGCTATTCCTTTTGATAGGAAACTCATTACTTTGTAAAAAATCACTTGTTTTGAACATCAAATATCACCTGTACTAAATTATATAACAATATTTAATTATTATATTCATGGTATGCTATGTTACTGCTAGGATTGCATAATGTGGCCTCATATGAGACTTGATTTGGCATAACCTAAATCTGCATTTCAACTAATATGTGAAACAATACCAAAATTTACTTTTCAAAGTAAAATATCAGTATTTTTCTAAAAGTATCTAATTTATATGTTCATAATTTTTTGTTTTTATGAATACACTGAAAACATTATTTTTATCAACAAAAGTAACAAGACACCTTGAAATCATAAACTTTGACATTTCTCTCAAATAAGCATTTCAAGTTTCATCTGGCTCCCACTTAACCTGTGATTCATTCTTTGTACTAACTCTAAATCTCTCTATTTGGAATAGTTTTCAGATTGGAGGCCTTGTTGAAAGCAATCATCATAAATTCAGCATGCACTTTATTGTAGCTGGTTCTTCCAGCATTTGTTGCAAGATAAAGCAGCTAATCGGTACTCAGTTTCATCCCAATATTAATTATTTTTTATGAACTCACAGGGATCTCAACATTATCACCATCAGAATATATAAATGAGGATAAAATAAATCAGGATGAATTAAATCAATCTTGCCACCCAACCACACCCAAGAACACAGAGGAATTCAAGGCTCCCACCACAGCCCTGCTCACAAGATCCTGTTGCAGGGAGGACTCGAGATGGGACTGACACTTCTCCATTCCTCTGCTCACCCCCTGGTGCATCAGAAGAGTCTGGACTTCCCTTTCTAGCATATGAAAGCAAGAAGAAAAGAAAAAGCTCTCCTTTCTGAAAACACAAGTCCTCTTCTTCCTGCTGTCAGCAGCTGCAGTGGAACTGCGACCCAAGGCTTCCACCTAGTGTCTGCCAGCCAGCTCGGCACAACACCCTGCTGCAAGGCAGGGGCCCCAGGGGTGCCCCGGAGCCCACATCAAGAGCAAAGCCTTGGCTTTTTTCTGAGGCGGGATTATTTCCTTACAGTACAAAACCAAGCCTCAGCTCATTATGAACCACCCAACCTGTCACCTAGAACTAACCAGTTTCTGGTTTACATATGGAAAATAAGATCTTCTATTTTTATTTATTTATTTATTTCCCCATCATACAAATAGGGCTAAAATCCAAGGCTTTAGGTGGATGCAACAGAAAAGAGGAGGAGAAAAGCTTGTTGAATTAGGTAGGACCACTCTCACACACCCAAGGGTATTTTCTTAACCATTCTCTGGTGATGACTTGCCTTCATGGTAAGCCCAGAAGAAAACTGAGTGACTTCCTAACACTTCAATTCTACTAATTAAGAGATACTTTAAAATTAGGCATGGCCTTTAGATTGGATATGTGATAGGCACTTTTCTTCCACTTGTGTTTGGCTCCTTTCTCCATCTTCATTTCACATCAAGGTGATGCTATTCTGCATCATAAGTAACTCCTTCCCTGTGAAACTTGGTTTTTTTCACTTCCTAGACAACCTTTGCAGACTTGGTGGGATCAAGCAAAACAAAGAATGAAAGACCTTATCAACAACTGTTTCTGCCTATCCCTTTCTCCATCCTATGAAAAGACATTGTGTTGGCTGTTGGATTTTTATTTCCTTAAGGGTATCTAAAGCACTACAATCTTGGTAGCTGTCAAAGCAGCACCCTTTGTTTGTTGTCACCCTTGTACACTCGTTTCGTGACCTGACACAAAAATGTCTTCAACCTTCCCTGGTAAGTCCAGCTTTTAAAAATCCCTAGAGCAGGTGTTTCCAAGACCTTTCACAAAAGGCAGATCATCAGTTTTAAAATGCTTCTCTTGATCTCTCTGCTTCAGCTTCCTTGGAGCATGGTTCTTTGTGCTTTGGTTTATGGAAGCTAGAGGCTGTGTTTCTCCCTCCAACACCTGCTATTAGTCATTTGGGCAAGTGGGTGTATATATATAGATCCATACATATACCCATTCACAAGAAAGCTCAGAGCTTACAACAGGGACCCAGAGCTTTTTAGAATATGTAGTCACACTTGGAACCTGGAGTCACTGAAAGCCATAAAAATGCACCAAGCCATGAAACCTGATCCAGGTGCTTCAGCGTTCCAGTATCCCACTGCTCTCACCTACAAAAGCCCATATTCCTTCAGCTTCCCAGCTGCCTACTCTTTTTATGATGTGCATGAAATTCAGGATATGTTCTATGGGGTTCAAATACCATTTCAGCTGAATCAGCCTGTGTGCGATGTAAAGGTAAACAGGAAAGGAGATGCCACTGACAGAAATGGCTGGAGCTGATGCACATACATTACCCCTTGAGGATGATGAAGGATTGTGCAGTGCAGACCCAGCATCCTGCCAGCACAAGACCACCAGACTCCTATGTGGGAGCTCTACCACAGTACTGGTAGGAGCTATAGGGTGAATACAGAGAGTGTATTTCATTGACGTCACTAGCCAGCATTACTTAGAACAGGGCTAAGCACAATTGCAAAAAGAACTGCCTCCAAGCTATTCTATTTATATTCCTACCAGAGCTACCATTGGTACAGTCATCCTGCTGCTGAAATCCTCACCCTGTCGTTACCAGTGTAGCCACAGACCAGAGGAGATCATTTTGGATCTTTTCAGAATTTGGCATGTCTTAATACCAGCAAAAGCAGCATTGGCAGGGGGTGGAGTGTGCTATTTGCACAGGACCTGCGTCAGGATTGGCATTCAGTGAATAGCAAGACATATGAAGGCATTTTATCCCAATATAGAGAATAACGCATCTTCCTCTGCGTTGCTGGTGGTAACTTTGGCAGTCCAAGGAACAATGGTAATTGCTTGTTACTGTGGAAACAAGACCTCCAGAAATAACACTAATGAGCCAGCAGGGTCGTGGGAGAAACACAAGCATACTGTCTCTTGCAAACATACATGATTTGGCTGTACAGAGGAGATGGGGCTCTGGGGAAAGGAGCCCTTTATTTGAATGCAACAGGCACCGAGCACTACCTCCATTCATCCCCCACGCCAGCCTGAGCCTGAAAACAATTTAAGTTACTTGAAAAAAACGTTCAGTTAATTTTGGAAATCACTGCTTTTCACCTTCCTCCCTGCCTTAAATTCTGGGGAAGTTGACTGGGAGATCCTCCCTCCTCTGGAGGGAGCCATTTTGTGCAATACACATGATAGGAGGATGTCTCAAAAAATCTCTCGATGAAAAACACATTCTTAACAAATTTTCCTACCCAATTCGGGAGAAGCAAGGGATGTCAGTAATCTGGGAGATGGGTCTATAAGCATCTGAATGGCAAGGTCCTTCTCCTAATAACAGTCTATTCATGATCCACCACTCCAAACTAAACAAGATGAGAGAAGGAGTGTGTACAGCAGAGGAGGGGAAAGAAGGTAGGAGATACCAAGAGCTTACTGCAGCTTCAGTATGTGACTTTTTCCTCTTTCATGCTGTGTTGCTCTTGACAAAGAGAGGAGAAGACAGTGTAAATGAAGGAAGATGGTGAATGGTAACCTGTGAACACAGCTATTTTTGGTGTTCCATATTCTTTTGCCTTGTAAAATCCCCAAAATTATGCTTTCTGTCCCCAGTCCCTACTGGGACAGCAGTGTGGTGGGTGGCTGCATATTAACAGTCAGCTCAGCCTCGTGGTAGATGCCAGGAAGTGGACCTAGTGCTCAAATTGCCCTGAAGGATTCTTCCTTCTGTCTGCCAGTGGCTCCAAGGCTGTTAAAATTCATCTTCTTACCTGAAGGTGACATACTTCAGATTAGCAGGTGGCCTCAAAGGAGCAAAGGTAGGCACAGAAGCCAGAGCTAGCCTAACTCAGACAACACTTTCAAATACACCCTGCCTTAACATGAAGGGATGTTTTTGATTGCTCCACCCTACAGGGGAAAGATAAGATGTAAACGTCAGTCACAGGGAGAAGAAAGGTATGAGCATACACATATGACAGGGTCTTTTTTACTGGTGGCTCCTGTGTCAGGCAACAAGCTTGTCAAAAAGCAAATAAACATGTAGGGTCACCACTCTGCTTGTTATTGCACTCCCTTGAATCATTTTTATTTACTGTTTGTTTATATGCTATACCAAGAAGACTCAGATAAAATCAAGGCACTACTGCACAGATTAGGAACATCCCTGACACCAGCTCTTGTCACACTGTATGCCCAAACAACAAGCAAAAGGAGACGTAGAAAGAGGGTGTTGTCTATAGATGAGGACCTAAGGCAGAAAGACATGGAATGACTCAACCATGTTTATGTCAAGAGTTAGTGGCAGTCAGTAGTTCACTAACAGCAACTTCAGTCTGCACAGCCTTTGTCCAGAGCTTTAATCATAAACTCCCCCATTTTCCTACAATCCAAAAATAGAACGTGCAAGCAGTGTGAAGAAGTTTGATATATAAATGGGAAATAAAAATCAGAAGTTAAATGATCAAGATGTTGACATGTTATTAATGTACAGTGCAAATATTATTGCATTGACACAGCACTGCGGACAAGGATTCTCAACAGATTTAATAATTATCATTTCATAAATTCTAATCACATTTGTGTGAGGGGGTTTTGGTTCTTCACAATAAATAAAAATAAATTTTTAAAAAAAAAGGTTTAAGGCCTGAAGCGGCTCTCAGACATGTATGTCAACCAAAACAAAACAGAGCTGTGTGTATATTGAGCCCAGTAATTAACAGTATGCTGCCAACTGCTGAGCTGCTGGGGACCCCATTCAGGATTTCTGCTTTTCCCCAGCAATATAGAGCATGGTCCAGCAACTCCTGGAGAGCCAAACTGGTTTGGAGCTGCTGCCAGAGAACAATGGAGCCAGTTGAATAAGGGAGGAAATTGTCCCAAACACTGTTCCTTTCATAAAAAGAAAACAGTTTAAATCCATACAGCCTCTTTCTGATCTGGTTATGTGAGCAGTGTCCAGAGTGTAAGAACCTGACAGATATTAAAGAAAGACAGGAGAAATTACATTCAGTTTGGGTAACAATTTCTGAGGTTGTAGCCACATATTTGCTAGAGCATCCCACCCCTCCAAACTCAGGTTACCATGGTGACAAATTTCAGCTGTAGGTAAGGAAATGTTTCTGTATGAAGCCATTTTGTAGAAATATAAAACCTAAAGATTAAGCCCCATTGCACCATTTATAATCTTCGTTGCCACATATTTGCAACTAGATGAGCTTTCTTGTCTCGAGAACAGTTAACCAAAATGCAAATAAAGCTGCTTTGTTTTAATTCATGTGTTCTGCTAATGGAGCTCATCTCCATACAGTAAAATAATGCTCTCAAATTCAGTAAAAAATGTAGGTATTCATGTGCTTCCAAATTGTGTCTAAGGGAGTTATTAATACTTCTGATTCTCAGAAGGCAGATCTATTCCATTGCTTAACTGTGAATTACAAGAAAATTGCCTTAAATCACGCTTGGATCCAATTCACAGCACCTTAAGCACAGCAAGTACCCAGGGCAGCCCGCATCACACAAGCACGGCAGGGAGCCAAGCACGGCTCATACTGTAGACTTCCTCCCAGTAACGTAGGAGAAGGTAACAGCCCAATGATCACACGTTCAGCCAGGCCTAAATCATATATCAGCTTATGAAAGTCATCACAGTAAACTCCCTCTCCTCCCATCCTGGGAAACATAAGTAACTGGTGTGTACTAAGGTGCCATTTCCTCAGTTGTCCCAGCCTGAGCAGTTCTGCTCCTGCTGCTTTAATTTCTCTGAGGCTTAGCACAGATACAGGGAGTCACACAGCCTTGGACCACCACGACCTGGGAGCCAGGGGCAGAGTGCCAGCTGCTGGAAGCTCCTGTAATATTACTGACCTTAACACTGCTAAAGCTTTGTGGCATTCAATCATGCCTTTCTATACAAATTCTTCCTTGCCGCTGTGTCTCACACAAACACCAACGTGCCTGGGGCTGTAAAACCATCCCTCATAGGCAGAGCACAGCTAAGTGACACTCTGGCTTTAGTAGGGTCAAATGAGTAGGGTTAAGACAATCATGGAATACACCCCAGCCCTAAGCAATACATCCTTTTTATGAAAATTGAAAAAAAAATTGGGCTGGAGCACCACTGGGCATGGGTCCATGACACGTCTGGAAATGCATTTCCACCTCCTTTGTCTCCAGCGCAGGAATGAATGCTCAATTCTTTCTTCTTCCCCTGAACCTATGCAGCCATGTACTGCTTGACCCTTCTATTAGCACACACAACCACATCACAAGCATTGCAGAGAATTGCAGGTATTCTCCTTTTACCTCAAATCCTTTCAAAACACCTACTCTCTGCAATTTTGACATCCTGCTCTATTTAGTCTTCAAACTGCCTTTCAGTTGTCACTGAAATGTATTGATTACAATTACTGTAAGGATAATCCTTACTGTGTAAGGATTTTCAGTGAACTATGCCTCAGTGAATTATACCAGGTTAATTGTGCACTGAACTCAAATACACAACCAAAGTTCAGCCCTTGCCCAGCTAAGGGGAGGGCTCTCTTGGTAATTTATGTTGTCCTCTAGTCATGGGAGCAGAAGAGGCAGCAATCACTAACCAGTAAATCCAGCAGCAGCTCTGAGTTTTTATCACACAGTACCAAATGGGCCTTTGTGGTTTGGGATAGGGTGAAGATCCTTGCTGCTCACCCTTCTTTCACAGATGGTCATAGGACTGTTTGTACTGGAGAGACCTAGTTAAGAAAAGGTCGGTCTGGTCAGAGTTCAGATTGGCACAGGACTGTGTAACCAGTCATTTCATCTGCTTCAGTAGGACCAGCTATTTAAACCTGTCTATTGGTTTTGCATGACCTGGTTTTGATAGCAGATGGCTACAGGGTGGCTTCTGTTTGAAGCTGCCAGAAGCTCCCTCTAATGTCCAGCAGAGCTAAAATCCCTGATGGCTCTAAAGATGAATATGCTGGTCTAGGCTGGGCTAATTATGGTGGTAAAACCTCTGATAACACATTTAAGGACAAAGATAAATAAAAAGTGGTTGCACAATTGAAACTGGAGTGAGAACATGTGAGAAGAACAACTCTGCAGATACTTAGGGCGGGGAAGGAGGGGGAGAGGTGCTTCTTCCACCAGAGCCGGGATTCCTCTGCAAGCCATGGTGAAGACATGGCGACGCAGCTGCACCCCTGAAGCCAACAGAGATCCACGGGAACGCAGAGATCCACCTGCGGCCCATGGAGAAACCCTATGCTAGAGCAGGTGGATAGGTGAGAGGCAGCTGTGAGCCCACAGGACACTCCTGGAGAGAGGTGGTCTCCATCTCCTCTCAGGCTGGAACAGCCTTTCTGTGAAGGACTGCACCCTATAGAACAGTGACCCACGCTGCTGTGGTTTGAGGAGGACTGTTGCTTTTGAGATGGACTCAATTTGCAGCAGTTCACAGGGAGCTGTTGATCATGAGGACTCATATCAGAGAAGTTAATGGAGAGTTGTCTTCCATGGGAGGGACCCCATAGTACAGCAGAGGAAGGACTCCTTTCCCTGAGCAGCGGGAGAAGCCATGGGTGATGAACTGACCATAACCCCCATTCCCTGTCTCCTTGCACCGCTGGAGTAGGAGGTAGAGCTGGGAAGGAGGTAGAGGGTGGGGAAAAGGTGTTTTTAAGGGCTTAATTTACTTCTCACTGCTCTGATTTTGCTAGTAATAAATTCACTTCATGTCTCTAAGTTGTGCCTGTTCTTCCTGTGATGATACTTGATGAGCTGTCTTTCCCGGTCCTTATCTCAACCCATGACCCCTTTGTTATATTTTCTCTACTCTGTCCAGCTGCAGAAGGGAGGAAGTGAGTGGCTTTCAAGGGTGCCTGGCATCCAGCCATCATCAAACCAGGACAACCTGCCACTCCTTGCTGCCTCAGACAGGGCCAGCACTGGCCATGCTGAGCTCAGCCACCAGCTACCTCACTGTCCTTCCAGGCCCAGGCCCAAGCCCCAAAGTCTCTCTCCCACACAAATATCTGCTCCACCTCCTGAACTGGTGAGTATTATCCTGGCAGCCCAAGACAGAAATTCTCCATGAGAAAATCACTTGGGAAAAGGAGGGACATTCTCTTGGGAATTCAGTTTTTTCTGAAGCTGGCAGTTGTCTTCTTTCCGGATGAAGTAGAAAGTCAAGCATTCTTCCTGCTAATAGTCATTAAATAACTTTTCTCTTTTTTTCCTAGTACCATTTCAGTATTTTGATGAAGTTCCAACTTGGTTTAATTACATACTTTCTATCTGAATTCCTGCCCAAGCTTCATTTAGAGAAATTATTCATTTCCTATCTTCAACATTATTATTATTATTATTATTGTGCTTATTTGCACAATGTGCTTAGCATTCGTTGTACACATCTTCAGTGCTCTGATGGGCTCATCAGAGTGGTGCCGGTGGGATGGAACAGAAGAACACTCCTCATACGCCACCCTGAAAAATCAGCCCTCCTTCCCATTACATACAGGCAATTTTGCATTGCTGCACATTAGGGAATGCTCACAGCCACATCTGAGGTATGACAAAAATATTACCAGTTCCTCCTGAGAACATGCCTGAACGCTGAACAGTAACATTACTTAGAAACAAAATCCTTATCTGACTGCAAATAACTGGTAAAGGGGAAAAATGTTCATTTTGGACTATTAATTTTTCCAAGACACACATTGCCAACACTGAAGACAAGGAAAAGTTGAGAAGGAATGGCAAAAACAAATACCCTAGGAACATTTTTTTCTCTTTCCTTGCAAAGATTAAAGATTTGAACAGTCTTCATTTCACATGACAAACTTATGCAAACCTCATGCAGCACATGGTTTTCTGTCCCACAGTAATGGATGTGAACAGAGAGCTTCAGTTTCTTTGTCATGTTGAAAGCAATGTTTTCCTTGCCATGATTTATTTTCTACCCAACTGTTTTCAGCAGCTTTTAGACTTCACTCCTCCATATCTCTCCTGTAGCTTCCCAAGTTTTATCATACACAGGGTCAGAGAAAACCACTTTTTCTTCTTTCCATATCAGCCAAGGACTGAGATGTTTGAGAACTCCTGGAGACTGGCAGAGATATCAAAACAAAAGCCATTTTGCTGGTTCACTGACAGAAGAGCAGGGGCAGGACAGCCAGAATGGAGGAGTACAAAACCCCACATGTGCTCAGGAATAGTTGTGATCATTCCCCATACATGAGGTCAGGCAAGTTAAAAGTTATAATGAATATAAAATGGGTGATCCTTAGATCTGCATTATATACTTTTTTTGGGCAGTAACATCCCCAGGACAAGAGCAAGCCTTGCATAAATGTCAGAAATGGAGAAAACACCCAGTCAGCCTATACTAATAAATCAACTGCACTCCAGCTCCTGACATTTGTTTGCTTTCTGATGTGGATTAGGATCTGATTCCAAACACAGGGCATCAAAATCAAAGCAATAGCAGCAGCTGGGTAGGGACGAGACAGCTCCATGTGGATTTAATCACAGATAGATGCAGAGTAGTGATGGAGCAGAAGATGACATATCACTATCCAGTTGACATAGCACTTCCTAATGCTGAAGTAAAACCCAAAACAGTTTCAGTGGCTCAGCCTCAGTCTAGAGGGCAAACAAATTTCAGTGAGAGGACACCTGATCTTCTGCTTGTCACACACACTCCTTCCCACACTACACACTCCTGCAATCTCTTGAGAAAGCAGAAAGCCCCTCAGAAGAAAGAGTTTCAGCGTCTGTAATATCAAGCCAAGTTACCAGCACCTTTCCAGCCTTGCCTTGGGTTAGACACATATTTATTCTACAGAAAACTAGAAGTGATTTAAGACATTAGCATTCCTCAGATGCGTGTCACCCCCAATCTCCTCACTCCTATTAATAGGATTCTTGCTCCCACTGCCAAGAGGACAAAATGTACAAGCCCTCCTCACCTACTGTTCTTCAAAGCCCATTATATGAGCTTAAGTTGCTAGGGATGATGATCTGACAATGTACTGTAGTATCCTTCCAACTGCACTAGCTCAGCTGGGGAGGCTGAAATCTCTAGTATTGATGGAAACTGAGCAGTTGAGGAGGAGAACTTCTTAAACTACCTTACCTAGACACAAAAAAACCTGTCCACATCCTCAGACATCTTGCACATTCTCTAAACCTACTTCTACTTAATATGTAATATGTACATATCTCACTCTGGCATTCAGATGCAGGTTCCTCACAGCACACAGGTGTCAATCTCCCCATTTACACGATCCAGAGTAGTCACACTCAGCACAACTCTTGTGGTATTTGATGAGTATTAGTAAGCACTGCTGAGGCTGTAATCAACCAACTACCCTAGAATCTGAGATTTAATACAACTTGGCATACTTGCAAGCAGACAACACTGCATAGCAAATAGCTTTCGATTGTTACTGGTATTGGTTTAATCTTGTAATTTTAAAGGCAATCATATTTTGGAGGGCAGGCTTGGCACACGATTTCTGTGTGTTTAGGCTGACAGCATTGTTTCCAATAAGCAAACATTCTGGCATACTAAATACATACATGTCTGGGGACTAACTACAAGTATGATTATGCAACAAATTTCTGGTATCACAAGCTCATACTGACCCATAATATACCATGTAGACACACACACCATAATACCCTGAGGAAAGAGGTCTTTGCTTTACTCACTTTGTTTGCTACTGCAGGGCCTAGCTCAGCTCAGCACGGGCTCAGAACTAACCTGTCTGTAGCTTGTTCTGAACACACCTGGTACTAAAAGGTCAATCTTCCCTCAACCCATTTGCTACTAGGGCCATCCCCTTCCTTTGTGTGATGCAATCTTACTTAATGCTTGAAACACAGAATTATTTTCTTCACCAAGCAACTTCTACAGTACAAGTTATCTTGATGACATCTGTTACATTTACAAAAGGTGAGAAAGTTTAGCCTGGGGGCAGATAATTCACCTTGAAGACATCATAACCATAACCTCAGAAAGATAAAAACCACCTATTTTATGGGAAACTGAAGCTCATCTTCTGGATGGCTCCAAAAGTGATGGAAGAATTTATCCTAATTTCTGGGGTGAGGGCCCAGATCAAAAATCAACAAGAGGCACACTCTAAACATTGGAAAGGAAGTCACACTGTGTTCTTCAGATGGGACCAGATAATCTCCCAAGCGGAGAAAGGATGAGACACTCTGAAAAAAAGAACAGCAAGGCAATGAGATGCTTAAAAAGTAAAAATGGGATTTCTGTGATGCATGTGACGGCTAAAATGTCTAGGGAGACAGAATGCAGATGAAGGGACAAGGTTTGGTGGTCAGCAAAGAAGGTGAGCTGGCAGATCTTGAACACGGAAGAAAATTACAAGACACAGAGCTGAAATGCAGTTGATTTTACAGAGACTAGCTAATGGAAGAGAAGATAGCTGAAATGCTGCTATAAAGAGGTCACCAGAAGTCCACACAGCCTGTTGCAAACACATCATGTCCTTCTTCAGTATAAAAGCACCTGAGAGACTAGAAGTCTATAGTGCAACCAGGTGAGACAGAACAGATCCGGTTGGTAAATTCTGCAGATACCCACAAAGATCAGCTGAGAAGCTGGATGGGAGCTTCCCTAAGTACCATATTAAACTAAAAGAAAGTAAGAGAGAGCACCTAGGACCTGCTGTTTGAAAGCAGCAGCAATCTGAAAAGTTACTAGGATTCCCTCTAGAGCTCCCTAGAAAGCTTATCATTTTATTAAATCACAAGATTTCATGAAACCACCAGAGCCTGGACTCCACTTGCTGTATCTCACACTTAGACAAACTTTTTTTTACTCTTCTTGCTCTCTTTCAAACAAACCAGTTAAAGAAAAACTGTTTCATTTCTGAAGAGCCCTCAATCAATGCCACAGATCAATGCCTTGTCTTGTTCCCAGAGCACGGTGATGCGAAAGCCACATGGTAACTGGGATCTGCTGAGTAAGGAGCTCTACCACACACAACAGGAGCAGCAGCATAGAGCCAGGCATCTCTGCAGGATCACAGAAGGACACAGGATGTTTCTCTGCAGCAGACCTCAGGACAGCAGCATGCCCAGGGCTACAGCATGTGCAGAGAATCAGGGCAGACATGGAAGGGTCACTACTCCAGCCTGCACAAAAGCAAATGTTAGCCATGGCCTCAGCAGTATTGCCCTAACACCTAACTCAATCTTTGAAAACTCCACCTCTTCTCCAAACGGAAGTAGCCCACTTCTCATCCCCCAATCAAGCTCCAGCTTCCAATAAGTTTTGTTTTTCAGGTGTCTTTATAAACACACATCATCCCTGATCCACTGCTGCTTCTCCCAATCCAAAAATAATGTGTGTAGCAGCATGGTTTCATTTGGAAAAGAACATAAAAGCAATTTCAAACCAAATGTGTCTTTAAAACACTTCTCAGATCTGACTGTCAGGCCTCTGGCAACCAGGACAGTTGTCTAGAGCTTGTTATTAGGCCATAAATTATCTAGCCAAGAGCACCACAACCAGAAGGAGTCAAAGAACAATGTGACAATAAACCACTAAATTCCCCCACCACTAAAATGTCCAAAAATAGCTAAGTTACAGAATAACATTACAGTGAGGTTTTCTAAGAGGCTTGATATGAAATTGTATTACAAATCCAAGTATTTCTGAACCATTGGTTCTCTTCCAGTTCAGATCAGTATTCTAGAACACGTAACTTCACAGAAGTACAGCAAATCTCAGACCAGTTCTCAAAAAAACCCCAAAGTGTTCTCATTGGAAATGTACCATGATATATTGTAAAAATCAGAATAAAACCAGAAAAGGTACAAATTAAAAATTGCATTTGCTTACCACTTATTTTGGTATTTTAATAGAATTTAAACAAGCATTTGTGGAAACAGCTTGACTTTCATAATTATCTTTACCTACCAAATGCACTTGCCAAGACAGGGACTATAATCATACCAGCTGTCCAGGAGGGGGAATATATTTAGAAACAAGTTCATTTTCATCTGGCAGCAGAGCTTGGATCTGTTGAGAAACGTTATCTTCCATTCAAATTAATATCTAACCATATACATTTTTATGACAGATCAAAACATAACTAAGCTATTTTTTAAAACTCAGAAATAATTTCAGAAGGTTTCTACAGAATTATTCTGTCTCAATAATTTCAAAATTATGCCTTCAGATTTTGGTGGGTTTCATATAAACTATCTTAAAGACAATTGTCATTTTAACCTATAATCTTAAACTTGCGTATTATAAAACGCTGATAAACTGGAGAAGGGGGTAAAAAAACAAATAACAAAACCAGACTGACCTTTTTGTTAAGCTGTGGGAAAATGCAAGACTATTGCAATCCACACTTTTCTTTAATTTATTCAGGCGTGGAAACTGGTATCTTTCTGGACAAATAAAGTGGGGGGAAAAAAACTTAAAAAAAGAAAAAATAAACAAAACCATTAAAATATCCACATAGAATTATAATTTGGAATCAATATTTTGGATGGCCTACTGGTAACCAAGCTAAGACCCTATTTCATCAAAACATCAAAGCAGCTATTGCTTAGAAAGACAAAGTGGCCTTTCCGTTTGTGTGAGCTCAGAAAGACTTTGTAGTCTCTACTCCAAATCTACTCCCATCATGGCTTCCAATAATAAAAGAAATCTCTTAGGAACTCAGGATGCATACAGTTCTACTGGATAGATCTGTTGTTTTGATTTTTCTGTCGATTTTGATTTCTCCATTTCTCTGTGTCCATTTTTAATTTGAATGACAGCAACTCAAAACAACCTCAAAGTAAGCAGAACCCAGTCAACGAAGTTTTTAAAAATACAAAAGACTGAAAGCAGCCGGTTTTGAGGTAAATGAAGCTATGTGCCTAGGGAGTTCATTTTTATTAAAAACTGATAGGTTTTAGGGGAAAAACTATGTTCTTGTCATTTGTTAACTCCAGGGTTTAGAGGGAGGGGTCTTGGCTTTGCCTTTAAGGGTCTGACAGTTTGTCCCGTGAATTGTTAGGGGTGGCAATACCAAGGAAGGCCAAGAGATGGCAGCATTGGTAAAGCATCTCACGGCTCAGCTTCTCCCGGCTCGGTGTTGAGCCAGACCCTTTCAATTCATTGTTTCATTGCTGCTAAAACCCCAACCTCAAAAATGTTCTGATTAAGCATTCCCTGAATTGCTGTCGATTTGGAGATCTTGTTTATGTGTGGCACAAATGTAGACTGGTAAAAAAAAGAAGTATTAGAAAAGAGAGAGTTACTACTCCTCTTACCAGAACACAGGCCAGCTGCCAGTCACACTCCTGTGACGTGTACAATAAAGACAGTAATTCCTCGTGGTAGGCCCCAAATATTCCAATAAAAACTCTATCGAATTGTGGACTTGCTGCAAAAGCAGAAATAGAAAGGCAGTCCTTGCAAAAGAAATAAAAACTCACTAAATCACTGAAAACGAGCAATGGAATGCAGAAAATAAAAATGAGAGCAGAAGGATTGCAAAGATAATGCAGAAACATTACTCTTCATAGAGTAGTCCACCCTCATATAAATTTTGCAAAATAACCCTGCACCTAACAAATTGCAGTGTTTGGAATTATCAACTAACTAGGGGGGAAATCTTTTTAAATATCACATGCAGTTATCTCTGGCAAAGAGATTGCTGAGTTCCTGCATTGTTTTTTGAAAATCCGAAATCCTAACTTCATGTAATGTGACTGTATTTGTCCATGTAAGACACAAATACTTGTAGTAACAACACCGCCAGGTCTGGGTACATTTCCGACTGATATGACATCGTTCTAATTCCAAGGCACTCCACTCATTTCTTAATGGTATTCTCAACACCTGAGAGTACTTCTAGCTGTAATTATAAATAAATATCCCAAGAATGCATACTATACAGACCTGATTTTTCCTGGTCAAAGGCATAAAAGCTATTTTAACACAAAAACTTGACAGCCCATAACCCACACCACACTGGATTAACTGCAGAACACAAAAGGGGCCACTAACTGCTCTTCTTCCATATTTATCTTCTGGAAATACACCACAAATCGTTTAAATGGTGAAAAGACTTTTGGAGTGACCACAATGCCAAAATATTAAAGGACATTTTATTTTAGAAAGACTATTTGAACTGAACTATTCTGCGGAAAAGCCCAAATGTTTGTGAACATTAGTCAAATGTGGGGTTTTTTTTAAAGCAAGAACAGGTTTCTCTCCTAGTTTTTTGATAAAACAGTTTGAATAACCATCTTAACCTAGCTAGATTTATTCACATAGAAATAAAAAAGGGGAGGTCCACTTTACCATAATACTGGTGAAAACACAGATTTGCTCCTTTTACAATGTAAAAGTACATTTTGAACACAGCAGAACAGCTGAATAAAAAAAATTTAAAAATTATGCACTTTACAATGATTCTTCATTGGTTTTATAAGATTGGTGTTTCCCAAACAGAAATTAAATAAAGTTAATGTACCACATAAAACTAAGCAGTCTTTCAAAATCTTAGTAAAATACAATTTTAATTAAAGAAAAAAGTCTTCTCTCTATTCCTGGAAAGAGAATGTCTTTTATTTTTTACTAAAAAGGTAAATATAATGCTCCCTAGGGTTAGTGTCCCACTGATCTTTCAATAACACTTTAAAACAATGAAGTAATCGTATGTCAATGCCTTCACTATTTAAACATTAGAAAATGCCAGACCTTTGCTCCCATGTAACCCAGTTCTTTAAAGTGACATTATTATTGCTATTCATACTTAAAATATTTCTTAGTTACATACTCATTAAATTATAATATGCTGTTTATGGTATTTTTTTAAAAAAACCCACTATGTAGTAGCTAACACATAATTTCTTCAAATTAAATTACACTGTAACTTTTTGTTTCTTTATTTTTACTAAGATCATTTCTTGCTTTATAGGAAAACATTTTACAGTTTTGCAAGGTAAGAATCTGTTCCACAGTAACAGATGTGTTTATGTGGTGAGACTTGTTTCTTAGGGAAGTGTTCTTTGGTCTTGCAGAAAAGCAGTTACAGATATGCTGAAAGCTGCAACTTCAACATAGCTTAAATTAACATGAAACAGTGCAAAATAGAATCTAACAAATTGTTCACAGAAACAATGTTTCTAGAGACACTCACTGAAATCTTTAATTCAAGAATGAATATTACTTTGAAATTTTAAGGAGAAATTACTGAGCTTGATTTTAAACATTATGGAAGGCAGTTCTACAGTCTGCTGAAACAGGTCAGAGATATGTTCCTTTCATATCTATCCTTAAAACATACTGTGATAAGCATAATTGTCAATATAACATATTTTATCTTCCTAGTCATTTCACCAGCACTTAGGTAGGGAGTTGCACATGTCTCCTTTCACTGTTGTTCCACAGCTGTCTTGTAAGCAGACAAATACACACCATTAAGCAATCTCATCCAAAAGCTTTTGCCTGCCTCAGAACATCCTAGTTCCACTTACACAGACACAAGAAAATATACCCCAAGTTATCCAGATCTTGCATACTATGCCTTCTTCATTTGTAATATAGGAAAAAGAAGACATTGTGAAGTTAATATAAATGCAGATGTAGGTAGTCAAAATACCCAGGAGCCCACGGGCCTTCACTTTTTCACACAGGTGAGGGTTTCAGCCTCCCAAATCTCCGGCAACTATTTATGCAATTATTCAAAAAAGCAGTGTCTAAACTCAAGTAATGGGTAGAATTCATCTCAGGTGACCTGGGCCACCCAAAACTGCATTAGCAGGAGAGGACAGAACCTGAAAAACATACCTGTTGAGATGCTTCCAAAAAGGATGGTGAGGACACGGGCAACACTTGAAGTCTCAGCAATTTGTGCTATACATAACAGCAAACTATCCCACAAGCAAATTGATTTCCTTTGACTTGTTAAATTAGATACTACAGGTGCTGGCCATGAGAGCTCTGTATTGTTAAAGCTTTTTTAAAACATAATATCCAGTCCAGTAGGTTGTTATGCTACATTTTCCTGGTTGTTTTTCCTATTCCCACCTTTCTACTGCCTCTTAGTTGTTATTGAAATCATTAGTTGTTAATCTAGTCCTAGTCACAGTTCTCTCATGAAGAACTCACTACCTTTTCCATCTAAGTATTTTCATAATGTCAAAACCAGGATACAAAATTCTTGTGTCACATCATTCCCCACAAGAACAGTGCTGTCTTCAAAATCATAGATTTTCAAACTCCCATCCATTTCAGTATAGTCTTTTATTTTTTAGCTTTAGGGAAAGGAATGCACCCTCATACCAAACCTTAAATAACACACAAAAATATTTGCTTCCTACTGCCTGCTCCAGATAGAACCATGACTGTTCTGCTGTAACCATGCTGCTGTTCATGCTGAACCATGACTGTTCTGAGAAGTATGGAGTTTTACATTCTATTTTGTTTTTAGCTCCCACTTGCTTCTCTTTTCCATTCTGCCATCCTCCTGTTCTCTTCCACTTTAACTTACAGCTGAACCCAGGAGTTGTGAAGCATTCCCAGGTTCCCACAGTCAAGAAGAGCTAAAGAGATGCTGTGAGGGCAAGGAGCTATTTCAAGTATCTCACAGTAATCTCTAACCTCAACTTTTGTTCTCCTTTTTCTCAAGCAGTATCACAAGAATAAAACTCATGAAGAATGTAAAAGTGAATAAAAGCACTGTTATAGAGGGCAGCCTAACAAACAGCCTACCATGTGTAGGTCACCCACTCATCTTCACAGAAGGCAGCCTAAGAAGTCCCTGAACAAAGCACACTCTCTTGGTTACAGAGAAGAAAAGCAGTTACCTGAATTCAAGCAGACAAATGGTAAAAATTATTATGAGATTCATACAATAAAATCACAGAGAATCATCACACAGCGAGTGTGTCACCTTCATTGGTCACTAGTAACAAAGAAAATTATCAACATTTCCTGTTTTGGTAGTTGAGGTCCATCATAGGCAAGAGGAAGACTAAAACCACATAGCAGATGATGAGCTTTTCCAGCATTGTGCAACATAAATCAGTCTGGTGGTCAAATGACTTAAAACCTTGCACATAAGAACCTCAATAAAGTGCCCTTAAGGTGCTCCCTTGACTCTCAGACTGAAGATGCCAAGGACTGGATGTTGCAAGCCTGAGGGCACACTCTGCTGTATGTGTTCCCACCTCTCACTGCTCACCAAGACACTTGGAAAGAGACAGACTGCAGAGTCTGTCTTCTTGTGGTTACCAGAGCTGTAAATCAGGGGATTGTCAATAAAACAGACAGCAGTTGAGACAGACACTCCATCATCTAACAGACAAGCCCTACTGGATATACAGTACACAAGTACACAAAACAAAGCAATATCTATTATTATACATTATCCAATAATGTTATCCATTATCCATTGTTAACAAGACCTCACTAATCCTACCTATCAGATATCCCAGCAGTCTTGGGCAGTGAAAGATGGTAGAATGCAGAGATCCATGCAAATGCAGATCCTTCATATTTGGTGCTCCTGAGTCCTTTCTTCTCGTCATTCTTTTACTTTTTTCTTAGTTCTTTCCCCTACTTCAACACTTGTTTTTCCTGCCTCTTTTCTAAATCCTTCCAAAGATACTCTCTTCAGCTTCTTCATCTCCTTCCATTCAGCTTACAGGCTTTGAAATCACACAAGCAGCTTTTCACTCTGGTTTACTTCGTTGGGCCATTTCTGGGTTGCTTAAGCCAACGGTCACACACATCAACTACAGGCTGCACTGGCTACATCAGGACTGCAAGTGTAATGATTCTCTCTCTTGATAAACCTAGTGCTAGACTTTGGCATACTACAGTCTCCCTAGTTGTCATTCTAGAATGTCAATCTTGTCTCTGTAACCATGTCTGAAATTAACATGAAAGAAATGTCATGGAGCGTGAAAAGTCAAAACATAGAATTTTGTATTGTCAGTATTTGTCTGACTAATACAAAGCCCTTAGGCTAATTGCCTGAAAAACAAGTGAAACATAATCTCTGATTTGAACAACTCAACATAAACAACTCAAGCTCACAGGAGTTTGAATGTATAAGACCATGCAAACAAAAGGGTTATTTTACTTTTTCCAAGCTCAGGAAAAGGGAGTGATATGCAATATGTCAATTTAAGGACAGGAAAGCACAATCACTTTCCAATAATTTATTTTGGTTTTAATAGAAAATTCCCATTCTCTCCAGATTTAGAAATTGTTCTCTGCTTCTGAAAGTCACACTATGTTGTAGGAAAGTAGAGGAACAACATTACTACTCCTATTTAAGCAGCTGTACAGGAGGCATGCCAGGACACTTTCTTGTACTGACAGCAACCAGTAAGTGTATTCAGCTCTCTGCAAGCAACCTTTGTCAGACATCTGCAGGCTTCATCACTTGCCAAGAAAAAATTTCAAGCTCGATTTTTCCAATTCCTTACCTCCTGTTCATTCACTTTCTCATCACTCCTGCATCTCAACTTTCAACCCCTTTCAACTCTCAGCTCTCTTGCAGATTATTTTGCACCACCTGATCTATCTATTCTGCTTCCAAGCTCCCTGAATATAACTGAACACTTCCCCAGGAAAGCTTATCAGAAAAACACTCTGTAAATTAGACCATCTCTGTTTCCAGTACTCACGCCTACATTTTTAATCCACATTTTTGTGACAAAGTAGATTCATAAATAAAATTTTATGTTTCTTTCACTTGAAATATAGTGCAGAAAAAGTGGACTACATCTGTGTACACTTTTCAGCCAACATTACACTGACCATCTTGAGGATTTTAGAGTATTTCAAGACTTTTCAGAATGACACTAATCTAAAAAGAGATGATGTAGAAAGACCCCAAGACAAATTCTTGCTATTCTCTAAACCTAGGTTTCCAGGAGTACCATCATATTTTCATATACAGATTCTACTTAAAATCTTGCGCTAATTTCTGTAATTATGGCAGATTCACACATCAGTATGAAATAAAATGTTTACATACATTTACACATAAGAATTTTGAACTTGCAGTCTTTCTTTTTTGAGTACTGGTTTCAAGTTATTATTTTTAATATACTAATAAATTTCATACTTTCTTACTCATTTAACTATACATTTGATATGGGCATATTAACTACAATTTTGGCAAATACACAGAACCAAAGTGGCAGAGGTGCACTTGGCAGCAAGAATCTCCTGCAGCTTCGTATGAGACCACTCTGACCTAAAGCTGTGTTCAACTCTCTGTCGCCTGCAAAAGCTTAAGGTCCTATGAATCTCTAAAACAATCCAAGTTACTTTTGAAGCCTTCAAGCAGAGCCTACCTGGATCTCCATTAGATCCTGTCCTAGTTTCAGCCAGGACAGGGTTATTTTTTTATAATAATCAGGAGGAGGCATGGCTAGGACTCTGAGGTTATTCTATATCATCTCATGTCGCTGCCAGGGATGAGGGAAGGGGCTCTCTTATGAGGAAAAGGAGTTCCATCCAGCCAAGAAAATGTGGTGGCGGTAGCCATCCAGGGTTTCTTTGTGAATCATTTCTTGTAGCCTCTGTCATCAGTATTGGCGCTGTCACTGTTTGTTTTCTTATCTCATTGCTGATTCCAGTAAATTGTTCTCATTTCAACCCATGATCTTTGCCTTTTGTGCCACAAATTCTCCTTTCCATTGTGCAACAGGAGGGAAGGGGCGGGGAAAAGTGGGGAAACGGGAGAGTGGTGCATGGTTTGGAAAGTCTAGTGGGGGTACTGAATTGGGGTTTCCATTCCTAAACCACAACAGATCCTTAGAGGCTTGTCAAGATTATATACCCAACACTTGTATCAATTTATTTGTTTATCCAAACTGGAATCGTGTGATTTTCTGGCAATTTGTCTTTTACTGAAAAGCAAAAGTATGAATGTGAGTGCAAAAACTAGATTAATTAATTCAACTGGAAATCAGTTTTCAATCAAGTTATCAATACTTCGTAAAATTAGCAAATAATCACTTTTCCAATTCCTGTTGAGCTTAAACTGACCATTTAATGAATACCAAAGAGTAATACTGTTCACCTTCCCACCTGTCTCTAGACACTATTTCCTGCTGCTGCCCTTGGGCTGCCATTACTGTTTACACTCCTCACAATCAGGAAAATTAGGCTAGCAAAAGTAAAATAAGTTTTCAACTGGAGTGACACCCTCAAGCAAGATATCACATAGCCACAGGCATATGAGTGGTACGCGGGAAGTCGTGGGAAGAAGTGGCAGAAGACAGCAGGCGAAGGAAAGCCAGCCTGCTCCTTTCAAGAGCAAACTGTACTTCTGCCAGATCAAAATAGCAGTGCAGTGACAGTCTAAACTATTTTGAACAAAGGAGCGAGGCTACTTTCAGGAACACTTTTTCTCCTTTAAAATTTCCATAGTAGAATGTTGTTTGCTAAAGGGAAGGTATTCAGTTATGACAAAGTATGGAAAAAACAACACATTTAAAAATCTCATTGTTATGTAAGGGTAGGAGATCTGAGTGAGCTTAATGGGCTGACAATTTTGAAGAATTATCGTAAAACAATCCAGGACAATTAAAAATCTATTTGACATGCAGCTTTCCTAAAGGATTGTTTCTGATTAACCAGTAAATTGTATTTTCTGAGAATATATATTCTCAACTCAGAAAAAAACACAGGCATACTCTTCATAAAAAATAGAGTTGCTGAATGCTTGCTTTGCTTTTTAAACTGAAATGTTAGGACAGAACTGTTTGAGTTTTTATTACATTTCTTCTTCATTCTACATTCTCTGAAGCATTTTTTCACTTATCTTTTATGTTGATTTGCTTTTCCCTTTGCCTTCTACATTAAAAAAAACCTCCTTCTACATAAAAAACTAAAATTCCTTATTGTTCTAGTTTTACTTGCAGGTTTTGGGAAGCGGGCAGAGCCTAGCACCGTGTGGGCATGTCTAGGTTGCTATTCTGTATCCCAAAATCCTCACTGGGGGTCACAGGTTTGCAAGGAAGCGAAAGATGGACATACACCGTAAGTGTGCCATTTTGTTCCATTCCTTCCTCAGGGAATCTGCCAGCAACCAGCACCGTGGACTCTGCCACTTTTTCCATGCTGCCCATCCCTTCTTGTCTCTCAGGAGAAATGCAGCTCCAAGTGGTGAACACAGTCAAGCCTAGTTGAATACCGCTGAACACACCTGAATCCACAGAGCAGTGCAGTTCAGAAGCAGTCAGTCTGCGCAGGGCACCATGGTTCACGAGTGGCATGGTCCAGCAGCATGGTCCAGATTGGGGCATTTTTCCACAGTTGTTTTCTGTTCTCTTGAGGTCAGAGGAGGAGAATGCCAGGCTGCAGTAAAGGCTGCCATTTTCCCCTTTTTCTCAGGAGACCACATGGTGCTGATGATGGGCCATCCACCATCTTGTTCTTGTCTCAGGAGGCCATGTGATGAGCATATGTAAATCACCCTCTCTTTTGTATACTCATGTTAACTGTTGCTGTTACTGTTTTATTATCATCCCATTGCTGTTTATTTTAGTAGATTGTTATCTCAACTGTCTCTGTTTATAAGACATGTATCTGTTAAGGAAGGCAGGAACTTCCTTTGAAATGAAAAAAAAGAAAAATGTAAGCCTCCCACTTTCCCTTTGAATTATTATATTTTGAAATCACAGGGTTCTCAGGCAGAGATATGGGAATAGGAGTAACAGTTCTTTACTAAGATGTATAATAATGTAAACCAACAACAATAACTACAGTATTCAGAACAGAACAGGGATCCTGTCTCGGCCGAGATGGGGAAAAAGGTGGAGGAGAGGCAGTGCCTCACAAACCCCTCTGTGGGCAGTCAGTTCCGGAGCTCCTGCAGGGCTCTGAGGGAAACACCTCGCTGGAACGGCAGGGATGAGCAGGAATCTTGGGCTGATGGATGAGATGGATCAGCAGCTCCGTGGTGGTCAGCTGGTGCTGCAGCACGTCCGGCAGGACAGGGAAGCGAGGGCCACAAATGGAGAAGAAGAAAAAGAAGCAGCCACNTTTTGTAAGCACTTAAGAAGTACTAACCATCAAGTCTTCACTCATCTAAATGGGGAAAAATTCCACTCGATGAGAAAGAACACAAAATGGACACTTAACCCCCATCATTAACCCAGGGGATTGCATTTGTCCCTTTTGAATCAGGGAGGGGCAGGGAGAAGGGGAGTGGCTTGTTTTGAACTTTAATTTCCAATTGCTTTAAACCACACTTACTCACTTTTATAGTTCTGTCCATTACTTTCCTGAATGCATCAATACTAACTGCTAACATGAAAAAGAAAAATCAACATACAAAACCAACAACAAACATATCATTCTTGCAGTTGTGGTGATCCAGCTCATGGCTTTGGTGGTCCCAGAGCCCATCTTCAGTGCAGAAGTCTGAGGGAAAGAAATCATTAAACATCTCTGCCTAGTTTACATCCCTGTTTCAGAAGTGATTGTTCTCACCAAGTAACTGGCAAATGCTATTTCTGGTCTGCTTTTTGCTGTTAGTCTTTTTTTTAAAGCCCTTTTTACTGTTCCCCACTAGCCAGCTTCAATTCAGCAACAGCACCTCTGCAGTTCTCCGACATCACCTGATCTTGCTTCTAATGACCATATATTTCCTTTATTTGCCTTAGGGACAGAAGAATATCCCTTGTCAGTAACAGGCACTGTCAGAACTACAGCAGGAAGATTATGTCTTACCTGAGTATCCCTCAGACTGTTCCCGGACTTTCCAGGCTTTTCATTATACATAACAATAAATTATTTACTTTTTAAATAAACATTCCATTTATATGACTGATCAAAGCAAAAGGTAAATATTAGCAGTCTGCAATGTATTATGTCAATACTAATTCTTGAAAAGCCATTAAAAAAATCAATTAACTACAACAAAACTGTCAAATTCCCTTCAACTGACTGACTCCAGCTCTTTTTCCCTGTCACCACCTCTTCAGAAATGCATCCACCTCTCAACTCCAGTATTCTTGGCATCATTAAAGAATCCTGAGCTTGACTGAAAGTGAGCACTCCCCTTGGCTGATTGTCTCTGGCTCATTTTCAGAGATATGGTGATATTTATGTTTTCATTCCAACATTGCAGAGGTGAATTTTTAAATATATAAATATCTGAATACCATCTTTACCACTCAATACAGTGGAACAAATATGTACACATAAAACCTTTTCCTAAGCTACCTATTCACTTTGACTTCTTTATGTACATATAAAAGCCAAACAAAGACTTCCCTACCCAAAACCCCACTAAAAAAAACCTGCCATTGACCAGGAGAGGGAGACAGATGAGAACAGCCAAAATCAGGACTATTGGTGCTGATCCTAAATAAGACATATTGCATTAGACAGATTTTTTCAAGTCCCATTTCCAAAATGGTCAGTGGTACACTCCTGTTACAAAAATAATCCCTATTCAGTTGTAATGCAAAATGGTTTCCAGATTCCTTAAATTCCTGAAGGTTTCTACTTTCTTTTATTTGTTAAGTCTTATTCTTGCAGTTAAAACTAATGCTTGCAGGTAAAAACTCAAACCCCTTCCTAAAATCTTTCTGAGACACTCTGACCTGTCTTAGAATTCCAAGGAAACCAGGGAGAAAGTGCAAGGGAACAAAGAAGAAAGGTAGAGCACTGACTTTCTCTTTGTTGGAGTGGCCTTCCAGAGTCACAGCCAAGTTTACCAACATTCAAAAACTATAAATAAGGGGTGAAACTGAGGGGATACTTTTAACTGTAAGAAAAAAATGTGAAAATCAAAGTATTTTCTTTTGGCATGAGAGCTAAGGCAATGGATGAGGTAGGGAAGGGGAAGTAGTACTTTCTACAAAGGGAATAGCCCCTTTTAGAAGACAGTTGTTTGCACACATCCTCCTGTGAGATAAGAGTAAGACTGTGTTTTCCCTTTTTCTCTTAAATCATCTGTTTTACAGCTAGGCAAGGAACTGCGTGTTTTGAAATGCAGCAGGAAGTCCTTCAAATATGCAGCATAACTGCAAACCACCACAGTGTAATGAATTCCATGAATTCCACTTTTTTCAGGCTTAACTTGGTAGTCTGTGTGTGTGTGTGTGTGTGTGTGTACGCACACGTGTACATGTGCAAATTTGCACACATATAAATTTCTTGTCAGGTCATTGCTGTGAGTAGTGGTGCCTCCTCCACCAGCAGACAGTGAGAATAGTGAGTGAACAGCCTTCTGTAAAACACTGCAGCTGGTGAAGGGAATTCTCATGCTGCTGCCAGAAAACTGGAAAAGTAGAGGTCAATGTACTTGATAAATTGGGTTGTCACTCAGCAGCAGTTCCAACAAACTGGAAAAATAAATCAAAAGAAACTTCATAAAGTTCACCAAAAAATAATACAAAATCCTCTACCTGGTACAGTAATGCAGTAACAACTTGAACTGGTCCCATGAAGTGGGACCACAAACAAAGGAAGTGGTTTTTAACACACTCACTCTATGCATGATAGTCTAGGGTCTTCCAGATGAGACCTTAGCTCCTGCTGTGTGTCTGAGTGTCTGGTCATCTGGCTGGGCCACAGGTTCCCTGTGCCTTTTGTTGTGCAAACAGTTGTCACCAGTTCACAAACACTTTTGTTGCTGTTGCAACAGCAACAATTGCCTGGTGCTCCAGCCACTTCCTGCCACCTAGAACTCAAGCAGCAACAGCCCTGCAGCTACACACCAAGCTACTGAATGCATTGCCTCAACACTGTCCACAATGCTGCTGTGGATGGGAAGCATGGGAGCAGTTGGCTCATAGATGACAGTAAAATTTCACTTGAAAAATCTCTTTATTTCGCAAACATTTGTCACACCATAGCAATAAGATGACTTTTGCCTGCTTTTTGTGCCATTTTTAAAATTAATACACATATATTTACAAGCAGACATAGTTGTGAAAGGCCTGTGGGAGAAATCTTTACAGCTAGTCCTTATACCCCTACGGATGATGAATGTTCGACTTCCAGACATTCAGGTGCAGGTACACACAGTTGCCTCTCCTCCGTAAGGAGGAATTGTTCAGAAACAGCTTGACAGCAAAACAAATTAACCTTGCTCACCATGGCTTGCTGTCACAAACAGATTTGTTTACTCCTTTGCTACACCCCATTTGTGTAGCAGACCTACTCTACAGTTGGTTGCAGGATTTTGCTGGACTCTGGTGAGCCAACTAAACTCACAGATCTGGCAGAACATTTTCCTTGGAGGATGGAAGTAGTATCTAGAATGTTAGTGAACTAAATTTGCTTAGGAGATCTCTGACAAATACCAAAGCTAGCACAGGTAAAAGTGGGGAATATCTTCAGCAGCAGCTGCCTGCTAGATCTACTCAACTGAAGATCAAACCAAAGCCAGGGAAGTAAGTGGCATACATAACTATCTACTCTTCCCCCTCAGGTGTGTAGGGTTGCTGCCACAATACCATCAGAAGCATGGAGGTCTAAAAACAAAGTTTGCATTGAAACTGGCAAAAGTGCAGCAGAGCCACCTGAAACTCCGTCACATATGCCACTCCAGCATGGCATAAAATCATGCCTGGCAACACCACTCAGCCACAGAGAAGTTATGCCAACTACTGCCTCCATACAGCCAAGAGACATGCCACAGCACCTCCAGGGTGAGGTGTGCTATCTCCCTTCTACTTCCAAATACTGCTGGAGGAACTGCAAATCAAACCTCCAGACAAGACCCTCTCCAACATGGAGTAGGCAGATTTCCTTTAATCTGTAAAAATGGAAAATGCATTGGTGGAGGGAGAAGAAAAGAAGCAGTGTTTTTTGCAATGACGGCCTAACACAGACAGGGTGTGCTTATCTTCCTAGTATGTGCATGGAGCAGAAAGGAAAGGGTAACACCCAGGTTTGTCTCCTGTACTAGCGGGAGTGACGGGAAAATGGGCAGGCACAGGGAGGCCTTTCTTTGCTATGACGGCAGCTGGAAATGGGGACACACTGTAGGGCTGTGATAAAAACGAACAAAGCAGCTAGGGTCCTGCACCAGGGAAGCAAAAAGCCACATCCAAGCATGGGGCAGGCAGGAATGAAAGCTGCACACAACTGCAGGGGAACAAGGAACAGGGAGCACCACAAGGGCAGATTTCCCCAAAAACAGAAAAGCTTGTTCTGTTTATTTCTTCCCTGAGAGGAAAAATCACAAATGTTCAAAATAAAGTACTTCCCTCACTGTGGAGGAAATAGAAATGTGGCTAAGAAGTCAGGACAAAGAGACAACATGCATGGATTCAGGAGCAGCAGGCCCACAAGCACAAAGCAGTGGTGGGTGGGCCGTGTTGGACTGTGGGGAAGCCGCATGGGAGCACAAGTTTGCGGCGCCTCTGAAATGGAGGCCAGGGCGAGGGGGGAGAGAAGGAGGAGGAGGCGGAACAATGCGGGGGAAGAAGGAAGCAGATCCGGCTCGGGCCGGTTTGAGCCGGTTTGGGCCGGTTGGGGCGCTGCAAGGACACAACGGCTGCTGAGGCCGCCCCTGCAGCCGGGCAGCCGCTACTCTCCGGGACGGATCACCAGAGCCCTCGGAGTGGGGCACCGCGCCACCGCCGGCACCCGCGAAACGGCCCCGCCAGACCACACCGCAGCCGGGAGCTGGAGCCGCCTCCAGCCAGAATCCGCTCCTGGCTTCCCGCCGCGCCCCGCGGGGCCCCCGAGCGGCGGCGGGGCAGGAGGCCCCGGTGTCGGGTTTCAGCCGGAGGAGCCGGTTGTGCGGCTGGGGGAGGCGAGCGGTGGGGGGAGGGCGGCTCAGGGCCGAGCTGCGGGCAGCCCGCAAGGCCGTGATCGCTCCTGCCGGGCTGGAGCAAGGGGCAGTGCTGGCCCGGGGTGTGCCTAGGGTGTGCTGCAGGGATGACAAGGCTGTGTAGGACATAGCCGCTGAGACATCGTGGGGTGGGTGGGGAGCTTTTGAATCGCTGGTTATGCATGGAGAAAGAAACTTGGCTTTTTTCGGTAACCCCTAGGCTCAGGGTTTTGGTTGAAATGCCTGTTTTCTAGGTTCCTTTTCCACTGTGTTTGCAAATACATACGTACTACATTTGATCTGCCACGGTACCTTTCGAAGTACAAAATGGCATCTGAACTCTTGAAGGGGAAGCAACAATGCCCACCGAAATACATTTGATGGTTTTCCTCCAGTGGTTGATACAATGTTAAGTCAAATGGTAAAACAACAGAACAACAAAAGCCAACACCAAAACAAAAAACCTCAGATGAATTAAGTTTGCTTAGAGCATTTAAAAATACTTTCCAGCTGAAATTAAATATGGAAAATTCTCAGGGCCTAATGTGGACAACTAAAAGATAAAAATACTTTTAAAGGAAGTCCCATATATAAAAATATGTTATGATTAAAACTGTGCTGAACCCTTATTAATGATGTATTAAGAAGTGTCTATTAATGTAAAAGCAATTTCAACTAATGAATCATGGAGACTCATGAGAACTAAATTTTAAAGTTAAGGACTTATATTTTTTTTTCCCTCCAGAGATCCCATGCTTCAAAACTTCCTTTAGTGTTTTCTGGCTGTGGTTATTTGCAATAGAACAGAGTTACTGGAAAGGCTTAGGGAATTGTAAGTCTTCTCTTTAACTGTCTAACCTACAGTTGGTATTGTCTGACAGTCTCTTTTTAAGTTACGTGAGAGAGGAGGATACCTGATCTGCTGCACACCACCTAATTCCTTCACATGATGGCCACATCCAGACCTGACTACTTCTGAAAAACTTCTGGAAGATCAGAGATTAATCAAAAACACCTCTTCCTCTGTAGATGTCTTGATTAAGAATTTTCATTAGGAAGGTATTACACATTCCCCAAATTTTTAATGACAGCGTGGTCATGAACACTTTTTTTTTTACAGTCTGAACTATTTTGGTTACCCAGAACTTGACTAAAAGAGGGAAGGAGGAAGAGAAGAATGCAAAACTGCTTGTGTCGCCTTTTTTGCAAAGGGAAACATAAAATTACAAGAATTGAAGAGATGTCCTCTGAGACAGCACCAGAAGAGAAGCAACTGTGGTGAAGAGAATGGGAAGAGAGAACAGGTTGGAAAAACTATTCAAGGCACAGGAGGAAAAGCAAAAAGATTGTACATTGAAAAAGGATAGTAAGTGAGGAGGTTGGCAGTGTTTTGGTTTAGGGCTTGTCCCCAATTCAGCATTTCCACTGACTCCAAACCACACTTCCACTCTCTCTCACTCCCACATTTCAGAGAGGGCATGAAAGGCAAAGATCCATGGGTTGAGGTAAGAGCAATTTACTGGAAATAGCAATGAGATGAAAAAACAAACAGGAACAGCAAGTATATTAAGGACAGAGGGTACAAGAAAAGAAATTATTGTCACAGAAAAAGAACAGTAATAGATAACACTGGATGGTTTCCCCTGTCCTGTTTTCTAAACCAGAAGGAAAACCTTACCCCTCAAAGAGAATTCCTTTCCTTTGCCCTGACAATTATGAGATGGTATAGAATAACCTCTGGGTCCTAGTTCTGCCCTGTTCAGAATACTTTAAAAAATTGAACCTGACACAGAGGAAAGGGATAAACCAGGAAGGTTAAATGAAGAATAAAACAGAGGAAAAGTTAGGTATTAATAAAAAAGTAGATTTGCAGCTTTACCTCATTTACTAAGAAATTCTTTGGAGATCAGAGTATCTCCATAGACCTCAGTATAAGTTCTTCTCTTTTTGTCCTCACAGATCTATCTTCTAAATGTTAAAAAGTTTTGATTGGCATAGCCTAGCTCAGAGTTCATAGCACAAAACATGATGTATCTTGGTACAGCAGTGCAGACTGTGATTTATAAACATCCATGCTCACAGGCCTTTAAGGTACAAAATAACCAACTAATTGTGATTCATCCGGTCTTTAGCTATTGGGCTTTGCCTCAGAGCTGGGATAAGGCTAGTAATGTTATATTCATGGAGATACCTTTTAAATTACATTAATTGATTGGACAATAGCATTCATCTGAGTTATAGTTTTTATGAATGCATTTTTCTGATTTCCATAGTTTACTCACAGGTGGTGGTGGATGTTTTAATGAACATGCTCTGAAATACTTCTTCTCCTGAACTGGACTCAGGAACTTGCAGCATTAATCTTTCATTATCCACCTTAATTACACAACAACTACTTTGTTTTAACCAAGATTAGAACAGTTTTTACTCCCTCATAGTGCCAGGGAATGGTTTCTCTCACCAGATATATGTATGTATTGGCAAATAAAACAGACCAATATCAGACCTGTATGGGAGGAATATATTTTGCCAGGGTTTTCTAAGAAAGTGTCTCCTGTTATTAGGTTCTTAGTGATTGTAGGCAAAATCACAGTGTACAGTTTTTCTGAAGAAGTGGAATTGATCAAAGAGCCTTCTGCTTCCATTGTCATTTTTAACCTGCTAGAAGTAAATCATAGTTCTCAAAGTTCGAGCAATAACATGGGTAATTATATAAGATATTCCATCAGTTCTGAATCACACATTGCCCCATACTTGTATTGTGCATCATTTTGGCTAGAAGGAAGGACTATATGTACTGAATGTGATGAATTTCACATGCATATTTTTAACAGTGCTTCTTATCACAGCAATTTGTTTGTTTAAACTTATTTCTTGTTTTGTTCTCATTGTTTGTGAGTTCTTTTTCTTTAATGCTGAGGTTACACAAAGTGTTCAGTGTTTGATAGCATAGGGAATAATTCCAAATGCCAATGGAGAGATATAAAAAACTGTTTCCCAGAGTGAGAGAGAAACACTGAAAACTGATGAGACACTTCAGAAGAGTTCAAAATATAACTAGTTTTTGTCTTGCTAATGGGCGTATGTCATTCCAAATTCTTCTTTCTGTAATTTGAGCAGGACACATATTTTCAAGCAACTGTACTTCCATGTGTAAAATGAAAAGGCAGAAGTCTTACTGTGGAACGCTCAATGCAATCAGGACTATAAACCATGGAAAAACAGCAAAAAGTGTTTATCTTCCTTTACGCTTATCTTAGAATTGCTAAAAAAAAAAGAGGGAAAGAGGAAGAATTTTACTCATTGATCATTCACCTAACTCACAAGTGAACAATAGTGCTCTACCCAAAAGCCTGTGCCTGGAATGGAGAACCTCTGCCACACCCTTCCAGACTGACCTTCCCTCCCCCCATCTACCATAGCTCATATTTCAGAGCTGAGCTGGTCGCCAGCAGACTGTGAGCTGCCAGGAAGAATGCATTATTTGCTCAAAAGAAAAACAGAGGCACAACCATTAACTGTGCTCTCCTGCCCCACTACCCACAGGACAAGACAGATCACTACATGAGATGAACTTGTTATTCCTCATCGGTACAGCAAATCTCAATAAAAATCATCATGTGTGCCCACCTACATGAGGGCTTTATCATGATCAAGAAGCTGCATCTCCTCCCAGAAAGCTGAGTAGGTCATGGCAGCTAACTTGTCCTGGTGTTTTCATGTGATCAAGTCCTAAAGCCAAATCCAGATTGTTGTTTTCATATGATTTAGGCAAATTTGCTTACATCTTGTCAGCAGAGAAGACATGAATCAATAAAAGCAAAGTTTATAAAAGCACACCAAGATTACGCTATTGTCCTTGGCCAAAAGACATTTAACAGCAAGTCTTGCTTCTACTAAGAAATGTTTATTTACAGTTAAATTTTGTACCAGCAGACACTGCAAGTGGATATGTATCAGTAATTGAGGGTCTTTTGCCCCTGCTTTGAACAAAAAATATTGGCAGCAGTTCCTCTTGCAGTGGAGATGCATCTCTTCTTTGCATTTTTGGCCTCATGGCTCTATTAGTCATGGAGACCGGGATGGCTGAATTTTCTTTAGCTTTGTCAGTCTTAAGAAATCGAGAAGAACAGTTCCAAAATCTGAAATTAAAAATTCCATGTTAGAAAAGTTTTATAAAAGCCAGGGATATTTTTGCTTTTCTTCTTCTACATCTTTTCTTTGGCAATGAATATTCACTCACTGCTAATCATCAACCATAACTGAAGCATTTGTGCTGATGTTGCATACTGTACTTGGAATATATTTTGATTCCCAGCTAAGTTTTGCATTTTAACTGCAAGAGCACCTTTCCATGGAATTAGGTGTGATAAGGTAAAGGAAATTACTTGGAAAAATGGCTGACAGAGTGACATGATGGCAATACAATAAACTCAACATTAAATATCTATAAATAGATGAACAGATTAAGCCCAGTGGCATTGGCTATTGTACAGGAATTTTTATTTAAATAAGCATGCAGGTAAGTTTTTCTCTTGAAATATTTTTATTTGTCCAATATGAATCAAATATGAGTACGAATAAAAAATATTTTTCTTATGTCATCATAGTAAGTGTGTATGGAAGAGAGTTTTCCCTACCAAAGCTCAGTATTTTAGGGTGACACAGCAAAAAAACCGAGAATCAAAGCCTGCCTTGAAACATGAGGTTAGAACTAGAAAATATTAATCATAGAAATTAGAAGGTATTGAATAGTAATAGGCATATAAAATAATGAATATTGCTTAGAGCCACATCCTTAGGTTACATGAGAATATACCATATCCTGGCCTATGGGAAAGGAAGAGACTACATGCCAGACAGCAAGAAGAGGCCTGATAAGGAGGAAGAATGTATATGAAAAACAGGATACAGAGTGTAAAGATAACTGGAAAATGGAGCTCCTCATGTCCTGGGAACAAATGGATCCTGACCCCTGGCTTGGACCTTGGCCAAGGAATCAATGGGCATGTGCAAAGCAGCGAGGTCGAAAAGTCAGCCCGAAGAAGACCATTCTTACTTCATCCCTTTTACGACCCCTAAAGCCTGGGATGACCACCAGAGACAGCTGCACAGGCACAGAGGACTGATAAGCTGATTAGCATACAGAGCGGAGAGGGAGGGGAGCCAGGAAATGACTCATGGTGAAACTTAATGCATATGTAACATTCCAGGAGATAAAAGAACACGTGTGTAAGCAAGGGACACACATGTATTTGTGAAAATGTCCCGCGTGCGTCCGGCCGAATAAACATACCTACTTTAAAACTCACTCTGTCTTTGAGTTTTAGAGTCTCTCTCCGCGTGTCAGCCTGTATAAATGAAAAACTGTGAAATAAGCTGGGGTGTAGATCTAAAAGCACAACAGCTATTCTCACCCCTTCTTAACTAACATGGAGATCATTCATATTCTGGTTTTTATTGTCAGTGTTATATTGGCAGGTAGACCAACTCTCAATTAAAAAGTTTGTTTTAACAGCACTATGAGGTTAGGTTGAGTTGGGAGAGGCAATGAATTTAAAAGTGCAGTGGCTGCTCTCCAATAACTGTGCATGGATATTACTTATTTAGAAAAAAAAATACACATGGATCTAATCACCAATAGCTTCATGTGTAAGCAAGTATTAATAAAGTGTTTACTTAAAGTCTAACAGAATTTGTCAGTTATTTATTTGTTGCACTTGGAAGACCTGAATCCAAACTTCTTTTCTGGATAAGAAACTGAATCAGACCGTGTTGGAGAGGAGGTCTCCAAGCCATCTTTCATTTTTCCCCTGCCTCTGGACCCATCTTTAAGCCAGACTAAAAGAGGTCTGAGGATGCAGTTTACCATGAACAGCTCTCCTAGGCACTAAAGAGTTAGAGATCCTTGAACAGACATGTTGATAAGCCCTGGGTCTAGAAGTACTGAGTCACAAATGTTTTTGACTTAATATATTTGAGAATATCAGTGCCATCTCCCAGCCTCAGCAGATCAAAGCAGTTTCAGAGAGGGCACAGGTCTAGACTTGTGTCATCGCCTTGAACTTTTTGGCTCTATGGCTCTATTGTTAGCACGAAGGATTTTCCCCAGCCCATGGAGAGAGGCAATCACATGCCCAGATCACTGTATATGGGAAGGCACACAGAGGAGCCTTTTAAATCTCTTATTTTTGTTTTCAAGCAGGAAAGAAGATATCATCAGCTCACAGCTTCCAGGAGGTGATGGCTACTGTGCTGGAAATGCTGACAACTCCAAGAGTGTTATGTAAGAGTCAGCTAAACCTGTTACACAAATATATCAGCTCCAAGGCACTACCACGCTCCTGAGCTGCTCTGGAGGCCTCCTGTTTTGGCCCTGCAGGAGGGCCTATGTATAGTGTTGCTTCTGGCACGTACTTCCAAAAGTGGATGAAAGAAGTTGTCACATTTTTTTTCTGATTTCAGGCTTCAATGTCAAGGAATCTGGGGAGAGATTTCTAAGCAATAGAATTCCTCCAACTAATGCTTGTTCTAACCTCTCACTGTCTCATACTTTAAATGAAACTATGTTACTATTGCAACTGCCAGTGAAGGAATGGGGTTGAATGCATACTGTAGCGGCCAGTTCAGCTGACTACAGACCTTCTGCTTACAAGCTCTTGAAAGAGGCCACACCCTCAAGAAACCAGTCCTGTCTAGATTCCTTCTGCTGCCCTCCCCCACAAGGCGTGACTGGCACTGGAGGCTGAACCTTTGTACACCATCTTCTCCAGCCAGGATGACTAATACTGTGGCAGTGCTGTGGAAACAGTCGTTAGGAAATCAACTGAGTTGTTAGTGACCAGACCCATGAGCAAGGATGGCATCATGAAGAAGAGCTTTTCGGGACCTTGAAACCTCATCTGACACAGCTTCTCCCAGTGCTCCCACAAAGAGACAGCCCTTCACCAGGTGGCCCAAAACAGTTCTTTCAAATATTGTTTTATCAGCCTCAGATCCCAACACTCAAGGTGTTTATTCCTCCTCATCCTTCTCCCTCACTAATGCAATTTATCCTTCCTCAATGAATCAGATCAACAGTGTGTGAAGCAGCACTGTTAATTAGAAGAAGAAGGAGGTGGAAAAGAAAAGAAAACCAACACAAAGTATGCTTCCCTCTGTAAAGCTGCATTTCAAACTGACAGTTTCTGTTGTCTGGTGTGAAGTACATCTCCATAAAGGGTTGATCAACACAGGAAAAGAAGTGGCAGGCAGCTAGGGGTAAGAGCAAGTAGCTGAACTTTTCATCCCTGTTAAGACGACATCAGCCCCAAAGCCAGCCTGTGGTGTGATGGTGCAGCTGGTGTTGTCCTCCCCCTCCAGCTGAGTATTACTAATAGTGGAATAAGGTACTTTCTCCTGCACATGTTTTTGAAATAGAACTCTTTGCCTTGGATAGAGCACTGACAGTGACAGTCTTTGTCTAATCTTAGAATAGGTGAAGTCTGAATAGGAGTATATGAACTTTTACAACCACTCTACTTCTTCCTTCCTTTTGTGGTTGTTCTCTGCGATGTCCACAAGACCCCTGTTAAAGCACAAAGAAGTTTAGTTGCCATGATTTTGCTGTAATAAACCTTCCAGCAGAGGTTGCCAGCACAGGAATTGCGTTGTAGAAGCAGTACATGAAGTAGGGGGATATGAACACTACTTCCTCAGAAAATAACTGTCAGCTCATTTTTTACAGGCTGTTGAGGACTACCAAGCAAATGAATAATTTTCAATCACTCCTAGCCTAAGAACACCTGAATAAACTTGGGTGACAGGTTCTGGTTTATTAATCCTTTTAGTTTACTATTTTAACACCTGTGGCACCATCCTGCCTTCTCACAGTAAGAGCACAAAAAGGTCCCTTGAATGCTTGGACCTCTTGCTGTTCATCTGCCATGTTCTATTTCTTTTTCTTAGCCAGCTGAGTCCAGTTTCCTCTCTGTGCTGTTCTTTACCTTCTTCCCTTCCTTCCCCCACATCTTAATTATCACATAAATCCCTCTGGGGTTTTTTTCATGTTCCTGTCAAAAATTACTGTAAAAAATCAACAACAACAATTAAATGTTTACAACATTGGGGAAAAGTAGATAATTTTGTTTGCCAGCCCATAGTCCCTAGAAAGAAGATCATCTTGTCTATAAGACAGAAAAACATTTTTTGAGAAACAAAGCAGAAAGCATTAGGAAAAGTTGTTTCTAGCACGATGTTTCTCTGGGCATTCTACAGCAAGGAAAACATTACTTTGGTAGAGTGGTTTAATATAGTGTGCTTTGTCCTACTGTAATCAGTGTTAGTTGCTTCAGAGGAAGGTACAAGCTGATGACTAACTCAGCTAACTAAACCAGAAAGTCTCTAACACTTCTTATCCTCCCAACAGAGCTTGTCTTCACCTGACTTTACCTTTTTGGCCATTTAACTTGAGGACCTGATATTTGTAGTGGTTAATTTCTACTGATTGATCCAGATTCTAAAAGTTTCTTCTTTAAGTTTAAACTATCTTCACTGATAAAAAGGGATTGTGCTTGTGTACATTCCTAAAATTTCTCTATGGAATGCCAGAGGAGACAAACACATGGACAATGACTACTTCAATACAGTTAGACAAGGTCAGCATTATGCTCTAATACAGTCTGATACAATCTTTCAGGCTACATGTAGTGTAACAAAAACCACAACGCTCTGACTTTCATTGGATTTCCTAGCAAGACAGTTACTAAAATGGAAAATGCCTCTAATTTTGTCTGTAAAAAAGACAGGCTGCTACTTGCTTTTCTCTATCATCTGTTAGTTGTTTTTTCCCTTCCTTTTTCCCTGTATTTAAATATAACTCTTGTGTGATGACTCATGTCAGGAAACAGGGCCGCCTTGTGTCCTTGTTCAAGCCCCAGAAGGCATATATAGGTCATCAGAGCATGTACAGAATGTCCTGCAAACTAGAATGCAGTGCATTCCACATTTTGAGTGCTTATACATAGAATTCAAGAATGCTACAAGTACTGGTGCAACACTATGTTCTGGAGAAAAAAAAATAAAAAGAAAATCCAGTAGCAAGAAATTACATCTGCTAGGAAAAATCTGGAGCCATCTTTTTTGAGGGGCACTTTTGAGGGGCACTTTTTTGAGGGGCACTTTTGAGGGGCACAATTACTCTTTACTAAGTTGTATAGAGGTGCACAAAGTAGAGATCATCATGTTTGTCAGTTTATGTTGTATGAAAATTCTGATTAAAACTAAATAAATGATAAAATTATGTGGTGACCCAAATAGTTTTTTCTACTGTCCAGCTTTTCCCATTGCTTCCACGACTTTGCTGTTTGACAGCAAACTCTCCCTCTTTGATTGATAGAGAGTTACAACATCTATGTGTTGAGAAGTTCTGTCCAAACACTACTCACATTTTCCAACAGTATCAGCCATGATTCATGAGGAAAAGTATGTGAAGCCTAGCCATGAAGATTTTTTAAAAAAACAAAAATAAAAAACAAAAAAAACCCACCAAAAAACCAAAAAGTTTTATGATTTGTTCAGATCTTTAGAGCCCAAATAATATAATTTGGTTTGCCATTTCAATTCCAGAAAGTCCCAACATCCACTTAATGCTACAAGTCATGCCTGGGGAACTTAAACATACTTCTGAGGACTTTGCAGATAGCTGACATTGGGCTGATGTAATCCTGGTTACTACTTTAAAACAACACAGAAAAATTGACACTGATGCAGCCCAATCTCAAAGTTATTTTTTCCAAGTACCACTCCTGAGTATGATTCTACTGTATCAGTTTTTGACAGTTTAATTTTCCTGTTTTTCAGATTGTCTGTCCATCAATACAAATACTGATTAGACAAGCTGTGATTCTGACAACATAAAATGGTAAGTTCACAGGTTCATAATGCATAAATTTCTCTGCCAGTAACCTCTCTCAGGTGAGCTGGGAATAAATATAATACCAGTTAATTATGGTGATCCTATACTTTATCCTCTCAGCTCCTTATGATCTCCTGGGGTCATTTTGGAAATAATCTACCTTTTTATTATTTATTCAGCCCTGAAGCACCAGAAAATTATCTGTCCTGGAACTGTGAACACTTGTTGTCAAAAGCAACTTCTAATCAGTGAGAAATATGTTTTAAAATAATCCTTAGACTGCAGGGAATCCGAATCTTATCTGCCTTTTCTGGTGCAAACAAAACTACAAAATGCTGCTGGATAAATTTAAGACCTTGAATCTTTCTGCAGTGATTCAAGTTGGAAGTAAAGTTGGAAGCACAGGGAAGAGCCAAAGTCTGACTTAGTTTCACTCTTTTAGATGTTAACCACAGAGAGAATCTCAAAAAAAAACTATGCAGGTTTTTGTTTGACATACCAGTATCACTTGCAGGAGCATTGAAAATGCGTCTTTGTAAGAAAATGCCCTTTATCAAAAGCATAAAATGACCCTGGAAAACAAAAGCCATATACAAAGGTCAAGAGACCTCTTGTAAGGTGGCAGATTTTACCTCTCTCATTTGAGGGGTTAGGACTCTTTGCCTCAGACTGGAGAGAAGTCACACAGAGAGGAGTTTGAAGAGGGTCAAATGAAGTATGCAGAGGCTGAGATGAGCACTGTTCTGCAAAGAAAGGGTTTCAGCTGGGGTCCTAGGAGAAAATTATCCATCTCAGCTCTTTCAGCTTCAGCCACTTGGGTTTCTTCTTGTTCAACAGTTATGTCAAGAAGAGGCATCAGTGAATTCCTTTCAGCCATGCTTTTCTCTTAGCCAGCCTCATCTGCTGAGGGTTGGGCTTGTGCTCAGTTGAGAACAGATTTCATTGTGTCTTGCAAATGGCTTCCATCTGGTTTTTATACTGGTAATTCTGGATTCTATGTAATTACTTTAGCCTAGGTTTTAAAATAGATCCATATAGTTTTGCAAGACATTTCAAATGCTAAGTACCATTTCTCTTATGCTGTTAGTGAACCACTGAATTTCCATTAGCAGGGTATCTCAACCAAGGACATCTTGAAATTGCAGCATGATGTTTACTTGTCATGCTCTGGTGCTGTGTGAACTTGAGATTTTCAGATGACATTTCCAATTGAGAACCTGAGCATGCTAGGAAATTTTGTAGACTTTAGTTTTGACACTTTCTTCATCACCCTGATAGATGGTCGCCATTGGTTCATCTCCTGATTGACCTCAAATCCAGTTAATAATTCAGGAACAAACAAATATATACCTCAGCATTCAGCTGTAATAACACCAATTTGTCCCCTTCCAGTTTTTGCTGACAGCACAGTAGAAAAAACTTGGGGAAAATTAAAGGCAGGAGGTTTGATCCCTGATTTTCAGGAACGGGTAGAATTTTATTTTCTTGAAATTCTCCATAGTCAAAAGCGATTTATCATAACACCATTTCCAACAGGAAAAACTCCCAAAAAACAAAACAACAAAAACAAACCAGCAAATTCTTTAACCTGTAAATCTGCCAGCCAGTATTCCAGATCTCTTTTCTTTAAGATCACAAAATAGCCTGAAACAGGAGCTGCGAGCTGAAAGAACCCTGAGGTTGAACCAGGAAGGAAACCAGGTCTGGCTGTGTGAGAGTGAGGTGTGTAGGGCATCAGGGTGCTCACTGGAGTTGCTCTCTGCAAAGGGACCTCCATCCCATTAGATAAAGTCATTGGTGGTGAGAGTGTGACTGCTAGGGTGCTGCTGAATAGTCAGACAGGAATGTTTATTTAACAGGAGAGCTGTGAAATACTTGTCTTCTTCACTGGTTGGGTTTCTGGCTGTTTTGCTGAGATGCAGATATGAGCTCAGCAAGTTTATCCTTCAACCCTCTCTCTTCCTTGGAGCTTTATCAGCCACTCAGTGGGTGGCAGTCACTATCTACAGAGGTATGCAGATGGAAATTTAAAAAAAAAGGAACTAATCTTTATTATCCAAATACTAGGCCAAGCACCAATAAGGATGACATTTTATTTTCTTTATCACTTTTTGATGATTTCTTTTCCCAGTCTGAAGTGCACTTGAAAAGAACATAGTTTTTTCACTTGCAGTTCATTTCTACACACCCATCAAGTCTATAGAGAGTTGATATTCACTTGGAGAACATCTGAAGAATCCGCAGCTATGACTGTAATTGCACACTCGGACCTTGTGGTAAATGATCAGAACTGCAGCAGTTGCTCTGAGTTGGTGAGGAATTGATGAGGCTAGTTAAGAAAAACATCTGAAACCCTCGCTTATCTTTGCAGCTGGCTTGAGCTAAGCCTAATGATTGAAGGATCCTCAATAGAAAGAACAGAGATCTGTCAGGAAGATCATGATGGGGCTACACTGAAGCACAGAAGGAAAGATGAGTGGTTTCACTCTAAGGAGGTCTGTACTGTTTTCTGCATGGCCTCATAAACAAGTTTTAACTGCAAAGACTTGTACTGCATGGTGCCCTTGAGTTTAGACAGGAAGCTGGTATCAGTTTGGTAGAATTTGAGAACAGGAAAGAGCTATACCTAAGTAAATGGAGAAGTTGATCCAGGTGTGGAGGAATGGCAGATAGAGAGTGATAGGTAGCAGAATGGCTTAGCTGAAATATACATGGATTCAGTGTGACCCTGTTTCCTGCAGGACTCTCATGTGTACAGCACTGAAACAGGTGAGATGACTCAGAGCTAGCTTCTTGGATATATTTGTCAGTCCTGCTGTGGGAAGCCAGAAACCAACAGGAAGGTTAGAACAGTCTCTCCTTTGTTGGTGTTCAGTTTAATGAGGTCATTCCTTCTCCCCTTGATATAATCTGGCAGTGGGTATAAAGCCATTTCCTGAAGCTCTGTGAGTCCTAGTGACCCGTTTGTTTTCCTTTGGTTCTATTTTAAAAAAAAAGTGGGTTCTGAGGCAAAAGATTAAACACTTCTAAGGCAATTGTACGTTCATTTTGACCCATTGGTCTGCTTTTAAATGTCTTCTAAGCCTTTTCCTTGTTAGTCATGTTAGTTTAAGAGATGTACATTGATGTTAGAACCTGAGCATCATAATTGCCACTGCCTTCTAGAACCAGGTTTGGGTTTTTGTTTTGGTTTTGTTTCTTTGGTTATTTTCCTGTCATATACATTCATAGATTTCTGTGTATCTTTTTTTTTTCCCTGGCATCATGGTTTTACCACATTATTATTCTCACAGTTAAATCAAAACACAGCACTTGTTGACTACTAAGAAGAAAATTAGCAGCTGAAACTTAAACCAGCTGAAACCAAGACACATGAAGGAAGATATCACATAATTCTAGAAAAGCTCCTCTTTGGAAGGAGACAGGCAAATTACATTTGTAATATGGAGGGGGAAGCTGGTGGTTTGCCTCTTTAAAAAATATTTGTAGAAAAAGTGAATTAGATTCAGGTACATATACATATAGCATATGTATAAAAATAATTCAAGGTCTCTTTAAATCAAAGTTTTTAAAATGAAAATCATGGAGAAAAAAAATCTAGTCTTTCAACTTAAGCAAATGGTTTTTTCTTGGCAGTTTCCAGTATAAGCATGCTAGCAAGTGGGAACTGACTCAACTTTAAACCCAACAGAAGAACCTTAAAAATGAACAGCTCTCTCTTATAAATATCCAGCATCAAAAGCAGAGAAGGGAGAGTATGGAATGTGAAGACCAATTGCATGCTGTGTCCTGGTTCCAACCAAGATGGGGTTAAATTTTGCAGTAGAGGGGAGGTGGTGTGGCTAGGACCTGGCAGTTATTCCATACCACCTTAGTCATTGCTGGAGGCAGGGAGGGGGGAACTGGAGGCAGGGATGGGGGAGAAAGTCTCTTGCTTCCAGGGGAGAACAGGTTCCTGCTGGTTGAGTAAGCGTGATGGATGGAGCAGTGGGGTAACGCTGATTCTGAGTAGAGGGAATGGTCAGCATTGTGTGGCTGTGGCCAGGTCAAGCACTGCACTCTCTCTTTCGTACACTTTTGTTATTGTTTTTGTTGCTGTTCATTTTCTTATTTCAGTACATGCTCTTTGCCTTTTGTGTCTCCAGTTCTCTCCAATCTACTGCAGCATGGAGACAGAGAGGAAAGGGGGGAGTGGACTAGCAGTGTGTGGTTTGGAGTTTCACTGGGAGCACTAAATTGAGGAGTGCCATTCCTATAACACCATGTTAATACTAGGGTATCCTACCAGTTGATCAGTGGATATAACATTTGCCATCTGATCTTAAACAAACAGATGACAAGGTATTTTTAATTTTGAGACTGCCATATTGCAGGCAAGAAAAAAGTCCATAGGAGGCAAGATCTGTTTGAGACCTTAGAAATACTACTTTGTAATATTACTGTGCAGGCATGCAGCTGTGAAAGGGATTTGAATATATAATCTTCTGCTTACAGATGCAATAATGTAATGCAGGAGAGTATGCAGTGTGCAAGGCTGCATTAGCTTTCTCACCTCTCAGGAGAGGAAGTTAGAGGAACGTGTTGATAGAGTCAAAGTCAGGGATTTCACAACAGAGATGACATTGCAAAGGCATCCTGAATTAGTCAGTGTGTTTCTTGACTTACTTAACTACACATTTCTACTTCAATTACAAAACACGCAGAAGTAGAATTGCAGGGACATTGGCAAATAGGTCCTTCTTATCTGTATTCTGTTCTCAGCTGTAATTCAGCCTTGCTGTTGAAGAAAAATCATCATTTCATACCTCATCATTCAATGACGTATTTTCCATGCAGTCATTTTCTTGGCTGCCACCACTTGGTGTTTATATGAGCTAAGGGGAAGGCTAAGCATTTTCCTGTAAGGACTCCACCTGAGTTTGGGTTTGGGAAACACAGAAATAATTTCGGTGGGTGCAGTGATGATGTCATTGCACAGTACTCTTTGTTCTTAACTCTCCTGACCCTGTCTGATGGACTACTTCCCTTATGGCTCTCACTTCCCTCATCAACATTGCACTTCCTGTCTCCAATGGTTCTTCACAACCTCTCATTCTCTTTGTTTTTTCTGCAACCAAGCCCTTCCTTTTTTCCCTGCTGTATAAAGCAGATAGACATATCTATATAAAGGCACACCCTGAAACTGACAAACCAAGACAGAAATCATGGAATCAAAAATACCAGCTACTATTTTCCTCTACTTCTCTCTTTTTTGTCCTTCATATCTGTCTTACTCTTTAGATTTAAGCATTCCTTATGCTCTGCAGTGAAAGATTAGTGCACTGTAAAACCTTAAATATTTTCAACAATTCCAACAATAGAACACTTAAGTGCAACCATTGCATAAAAGAGCTCAAAAATTAGTTAATTTATGAAAAGTTTCCTCTTTCTCTCCCACACAAACACCTTTGCGGGGTCTTTTTACTATTAAAAAGAAGAATCTGGGTGAAACTGAAAAATTCATGTCTATGAAATCTATCCAGCAGAAAAAAATTATGGAAAATTAGCCATTTTCTTTAATTGCAGGGTTGAGAATTATTAAATCCTACCTGTATTTTTTTCTGAAGGGCTGTCCAATAAATCCAACATTTGTTGTAATACATCTTTGTAAGATACTATAATAGGATATTTTGTCCTTTGTATCTTAATTTTAATCAGTATAATTCTAGTATTTATTATTTCCATTGCTCTCTTTATTGTAGATGCATACAAATCACACTGCTTTTTGAGAAACAGAAATAGAGAATAAAAAGATCCCTACAGTGGTCTTTGGCCACAAAAACCTTGCATTCCAAAACTTACAATGAAATTATCAGTTAATATAAGCAAGGATGACTGTTGCTTTTCACATGAATGAAAGGCAGTTACTTTAGTTATATGTCCCAAAGAAATGACCTATTTGTTTTGTAGCTGAACAGTAAAACCAGCTTTTAATTCTTAAAGTAGAACAACCCAGCCTAGGATGCTCAGAAACTAGGGCATCATTGCTAATTTTCTTAGTGCCCAGTGTGGCAGCTTTAGTTGAAACCCTTAGTAGCTGACTGTTTTCCTCAAGCATAGGCATCTCAGCTTCCAAAGTCCATTTGCAATAAATCCTCCAGTTCAAAGAAGATCTACATTTTGCCCTGTGCCAAGATCTCCTCAATAGGGAAGGGACAAGTTACGTCCCAGGCCACAGTCAGGGAATCTGCTTTTGGGAAGAACAGCACACTGAGAGACATGTATCATAGACATGGCCTGTCATTACTCCTAATGGAGTAATGGTTGTGCCCACTCCTGATTCACCACACGGCAGACAGGCATGAGTGATCTTGAGTGCCAGAGTGAGGGGAGGCAGCAGCACTGCACTGGTAGTGCATCGACTGTGGATGATGTGAAATGACACAAGATGATCTTGAGACAGCCTGAAGCTTCCTGAGTCAGGGATCTATAGCCTGTTTATTCCTAAAATGTTTTATTGTTAGTGAAAATGTCAGATAATAGTGTAAAAATTTGCAGTCCCGCTTTGTCATTACCCTATTTATGGGTTTTGGGGTCAGAGTACCTCAAGGTTTATGGCATCATTTACAAAATCAAAATTGTGTATTAACAAATCAATACATCAATAGACATGGCAAAGTGTGGGGCAGAGGAAACCCTCACCTTCATATGTGACTGTTTAGCATTGCTACTTAGCAAATGAGGGCACATGCAGTAGTTGGATACATTAAATAAAATATGGTGCTTTCAATAGCACAGTTGACTATAAAAGTGTTACTGTTCTGTGCTTGATATTAAACGTGTTTTCAATTTAAACTCAAGCTGAGTGTAAAGTAAGGTCTCTTTACGGATGGAATTACTCCTTTCCATACATCTGATAAAGAACAGCATACATTTTTTCTAATGCAGAAGACTGTAATTTGACCAATGGGTGCTGGTGATAGTGGTAAAGAGGGAGACAGAAAGGCAGGACATTTTATCACATTAACTAGAAACCAGATATAAAATTCTGCAGTTCAGAAATGCTATAAAGTCTGCTAAAATAATGAAAAGAACTTGTAGTCACAGTGATTTGTACTTCCAGTAGAATTTTGATGGCTGAAGAACCTGGGGCAGTTACTGCTTTTTTGAAGTACAGAAACTGAGGAGTGAGGGAGCATCTGGGACTTCACAAATTTACTTTTAGACTGTGGCAGTGAATCTGCCTACATACTTGCTTCTAGCCTAGCTCCCCATCAGCTGCTCCTCAATATACCCACTTCACAAATAGTAGGAAGGTTGATACTAAAATGGCAATATAAAAATGCTAAACAGAAGTTGTCTAGCATAGTTTTAGTACCAGAAATTCAGCTTGACATGTAGGGATGTTAACAAAACAATTAAAAAATTCTTTCCCCTTGCAGAGTTTGATAGTAAGGGAAAAAATAAGAATTGTTTTCTCCTGTGGATGCAAAAGACACAGGTTTAATGCCTGGAGTAGAACAAAAGTCAATAATATTCGAAGTGGATACATTTTTATTCATCTTTGAGTCACAGAATGGTTTTTGTTGGAAGCAACTTTTAAAGGCCATCTAGTTCAACCTGCTGCAATAACTAAGGACACTTTCAACTTGATCAGGCTTCTCAGAACCCCATACAACCTGACCTTGAATATTTCCAAGGATGGGACACCTACCACCTCTCTGCAAAGCTTGTTCTGCCCTTATTGTAAAAAACTGATTCCTTATATCTAATGTAAATTAGCCTTCCTTCAGTTTGAAACCATTACACCTTGTTCTATCACAACAGGCCCTGCTAGAAGTCTTTCTCTATCTTTCCTATATGTCCCCTTTAGGTACTGGAAGGCTGCCATATGATCTTCCTGGAACTTTTTCTTCTCCAGGATGAACATCTCCAACTCTCTCACCCTACTTACCTATAAGTAACTATAGGAAAACTGATATATGACTCAACAGACAAGCAGCCCCAATGCTGCAGAAATATAGTTATTTTGCAGACTTGTACTATGATTAGCAATTAGTAGTGTTGTGTTAGTGATCAGAGGTATGAGAATCTTGCACAAAACTGTAATTGGGGTGTCCCAGTTTGGCTAGGGACACATTACGTGCACGCATGCATATATTTACCCTTTTACTCTATATTTTTTGTCTTAGCCACTCTACTCATTTGGCATGAGCAAGTCATGAATTTTCAGAACATCTAGAACAGAAAACCAAAAAAGTTAACCATCATTATACAAACATCTTGCTTTCTCCATTAGTTTGCCTCTGGACTTCTCTCACTTTGTGACCTCTTTTGTCGGGATACAAAGTCCAGATCTCAGCAAGTCTCTGAAAACGCATTCTAGTTTAAGGAACTGCACTCTGCCTACCTGCATTACTAATGCTACAAATGAAAGGAAAGCACAACCCTGATCACCTCTATTTTAGAGAGCAACTCCACTGCCTGAAAGTGATACTCTTCAGTGGGCTATATTCTCCAGTGGGCTGCTTCTGCTCTCAGTCTCCACGACGAGAACCAGAATTGGGGCAGGGATGGTCCGCAATGCCCGTTCACATCCCAGCAGTCTCTCACCTTGCCCCGTCTGTGGATTGGAGAGGGGGGCACAGAGCAGATTGTAAGGGCCAACCCCAGGGCCGGCCAGAGCCAGATCCCGCAGCACCAGGCCCAGGCTGCCCCGGCACACCCAGCGCCTTCCTGCAGACACTGGCCATGCCTCCTCAGCCTCAACCGATCCTTGCTGCTGCTGCTTGCCCTGTTGAGGGCCTGCTTTAAGGGCACGTTCCCGCCCCCCACCGTCCCTGCCATGTTCCCGACTCTCCAGAGGCACTTCATGCCCTAAGCCCCGGTTGCCAGGCAACGCCAAACCCTTCATGCGTTGCCGCGGAATGGGTCCCGCTGAGGCTGCCATGGCCATGGGTCTCTGGGACTCCGTCCACAGGAGTCACCGAGCCCAGGCCGCATTCCCTGCATTGCCCTACGTGGTTATGGCACCACTGGCCACTCTGTGGCTCTGAAAAACACAATGAAAACATGTTGTTCATATTTTTGTTCACTAAAAGCAGAACCCAGGCATTCAGGTGGGCTGCACAACCCAATATCATGCACTGTGGTCACAGTTCAGCCAACAGGCACATGCGTTACTTCCATGAACGCCACACATTGGTGGAATTAGTTTTCTCTGAAGGTAGTTAAGGGAGTCGAAGGGTGTTTGTGCACATGCATGCACACGCCTGCGTGTGGCCACAGAGAAGACATCATGAAGGGATCATCTTGAGTGGGAAATAAATCCCTAAAAGCATTTGGTTTCCTTTTCTAGGAAAACTACTCTTACCACTTACCACTTTACCAGTGAACTGGCAAGTAAGTAAGAAGTAAAACCATGGTGCTAATCCTTGGCAAGAAGCAGAATGGTATAAGGAAAACCCAAAACCCTTCTTGCAAATGGACATTACTTTTGCGTAATTTGAAGAAGCCATTTTAAAATTAGAGGAGGCAAGGCCACTGAAAAAAACACAGGCCTACAAAGCACAAGACAGTTATTCATCCAAGCATAATCTGAAACACCACAAAACTATGACCCCTTTGCAACATGTAGATTGCTTTCCTGGGTAAATAACTTCACCTCCTTTTCAGCATAACTGTAGGGTAATTCCAGTTCTCACAGTTTTGATGGATCTATATAAAAAACAACTTTGGTTTTCTGCTGTTGCTCCAATGCTGTAGCTTACTGGTTTGCCAGTTGGTAGCTATGTAGTTCCTCACTGGTTTTGCTCTTGGGTAACCAAAATTGTGAATGAACCTGCTTTTTTCTCAGCTGAGAAGCCCTGAACAGTTTCATATTTATGGTAGAAGTGGAAAACCATGGACATACTGGCAAAGGGTAAGGCGAAAGAGATACCAGACTCTGGAGTTGCTGGAACAGGTGAAAACAGAGGCATATCTTGGGCACACTTCTCTGAAGTAAATGGGCTGAACATTAGTGTGAGATTAATACAAAACACAGAACTACACAGAAGACTGGAGATAAATGCACCTAAAACTCTCAGTAATCTGAAAGGAGTTGACTACTTACCAGAGGGTTTCATGTCTATTGTTCAGAGTTTTGTCCCCTGACAGTGACCCATGACCAGTTTCCAATACAATCTCAAAAGATATTTCTGTGGGTCAAGTTTTGGGGACAGGAATGGAAGAGTGATTATAAAGAGAAAGATGTAAAGAAAGAAAAGATCATTAAATAAAGTTAATTAGTTAAGCAGGTTTTAATAGATACATTCTATCAAAATATATCAAATATTCAAGTAGTATTTCTGACAATTATTTCTGTAGTTGTCCAGGTCTGTTGTTAATTAAACACTGTGTGGAAGGTATGTTATTTTAAGTGTTGTAATATATTTACTCCATTGTCATCTATCACACTAAAAGATTTATTTTGGTATGTGACAGTGTTACTGTTAGATATACTAAAAATTATGCATTCCTCTTATTTCAGGCAACTCAGCACTAGCATCATGAGGGTGGGCTATTTTATTTGGGTTAGGCTGTGAAGTTCTAGAGATCTCTGTTATGTTTTCTCTTAAGAAACACAAGATGGACATAAACTGAGATCACACAATGAGTATTTACTGGTTTTAAAAAGTCTGCATTTTCAATTAAATATATTTCAATGCTTTCCATTAAGTGGTAATAATATAATGATATTTTATATTATTACATTAATACCACTATATAAACTATACACTTTCAGTATAATACAACTAAAAGTAAAACATAATTTTCTTTCAAAATATATTCTAAACAGTAGCATTGTCACCTGAAAGTTGGGTGAAAACACAAAATAAAGAATGAATTTGCTCAAAGATGTTATAAGCATTTAGAACATACTACTGAATCACAGAATCCTAGGAAGCGTTAAGGTTGGAAAAGACCTCTAACAGCAAGTCCAGCTGTCAACCGAGCACCACCACGATGTTCACCACTAAACCACTAAATGACGTCCTCAAGTGAGTGACAGCATAACATCTTCCATATATCTGTGGGTTTTTTGCATGAGCTATTTCTCTTCCTCCAGCTCCAACAGGGATATTTTTTTCCACAGAAAAGACTGCATTATAAATATAGCCCTTCCCTATCCTAATGAAGAAACTGAGTATGATGAGATAATGTTTTGTTTTGAATTTTTCTAAGTTGTTCAACTCATTTTTAAACAAATGAGCTTCATTTGAAAAGATGATTTTGTTAATAGTTTGACTTAAATGATGAGCTATGTCAAAAAGACGTTAAAATGCCAATTTGTAAGACTATTACAGAAAAACAGAAACAAAGCAAGAACCTGTACCAGCTTGTGTCAGAAGGAACATTTTAGCACTTTTATCAAAAGGCAAAGAATAAAGGGAAATACATGATTGATTACATAATAATAACTATGGGCTCTTCTCAGTTTGAGATAGGGGAGGCAGAAAGGTGTTTTAATTTTTGTACTGCTCATTACCTTAATCAGTTCTAATGGGCAATAAATTAATGTTCCTAAAGTCAAATCTGTTTTCCCAGTAGTAGTAACTGGTAGGTGATTTCACTGTCTTATCTTGATTATCCTAAGCATGTCCACCTTATTTTTTCAACTGGTCCTGTTGAGGAGGGGGAGTGAGAGATCAGCTGGGTAGGGATCTAACAGTTAAACAAGGCTAAGCCACCACAGTTGTGTTTTGTTGTCCAACATGTGGTTGAAGGAATTAGAGATAATGACAGTAATTGGGAGAGGCAGGGCACAAAACTTGAACTGGACATTGCCAGGTAGTAGAGTAATTTGGGGGAGCATTTTTTTTTCATGTTGTAAGAGAAACTTGTGGAGAATGTGGGATTAATATATATTTTAATGACAAAAGTGACTATTTTATGATTTCAGGTCTCTGTATCATAGGGAATTATCTTCATGAGAGGGCTCTGCTAGAGTGGTAGAGGGATACAATTTTTTTCTACATTAGCCCCTTAGCCAAATTCAGAGTAGGTTTTCTCATCAGTGGCTCCTTCCTTCCTGACTTCCTGCCTTCCTTCCTTCCCTTCCTGCCTTCCTTCCTCCCTTTCTTCCTGCCTTCCTTCCTCCCTCCTGCCTGCCTGCTTTCCATCCTTCCTTTCTTTCTTACTTCCCCAGGTACACCAACATTCTGGAGAAATCACCTAAAAACTAAATCATATAAATCAAATGTATGATTAAGAGCATGGTAACTGTCAATGGGCAGTGATGACTTCTCCATTTGTTGATGACTTTAATTAGTACCAGTGAATATCATGTGTTTTGGTTAATTACATGCCTCAGTGTTCGAAGAACGGCTGGATATTATCCAAGCTATATTTATACAAGAAATATTCATCTTTCTTCACCACATAATAAAACTCTACAGGAGGAAGTAATGATAAAGTACTCAGAATCTGGCCAAAAAATACCAGATGACAACTTCGGTTAGGAATAGGCTTTAAAGGAAGATAATGACTTATAGAAAAAATAATGACCAACTTAATACAGACAAAACCCAAACCTTGATTAGGTTTTTTTAGAAATAAGATTGCTTGTTTAAATTTGTACAAATACAGTAAGGTTTAAGTTATCCTTCCTTTCCACTTCAAGACATTATGGAGAAAATTCATCCCAAGCTGGAAATACAGAAATAACAAAACTGCTAAGTAAGTAAACCCAAACAAGCTCTTTTTCACATTCCACCCTTCATCTGTCAGCCAAATGTTTATTTACAAAGTCTCCAACAAGTCTGTAGAAGGTTGATTGTACTGGGATTGAAGAAAAAAAACAGAGACCTTTTAAAATAGAATTGAGATAATGAGTATCAGTAATGAGTGTAATTGATATCCTAAGTCCCAGTTATTATTTAACATCATCTTGAAAAGTTCACTGCTGCTAAGCCCAAGTATTTTACCTTTATAAGTTGTTACTAAATCACTCTGCATCTGATTCTTCATTGTCAACTTCCTCCAGATACACATAATTTATTGAGAAATACCACTTTAATTAATTAACCCATGAGTCTTCCACTTTCTTGAAAGATCTAAAGCAGGTATGACATAGAGCTGAGAATAAGAAAACTGAGAGAATTATGATTTGCCCTGAGGGTAAGCCTTTTTACCAGTATAGAAAATTTTCTTTTAAAGAAAATATTTCCATTGCTCAACATTTAAGGTCAGATTTTTTTCATTTATTTTTCATTAATTTAGACTAAGTTAGGATAGACAAAAATCAGCCTACACATTCATTTCATATGATTTGCAGATGAAATGATCAGTTTATTTACTGAAAACATCCAATATGAATTACATTCCAGATATGTTCAGACAGATTCCTTCCAACAGGCCAAAACGTATTCCCAAGGAGAAATCATATAAAAGATTCTTTATTTTTCTTTACCTAATTTTAAAAATATTTACACTGGATAAAATTTAAGGAGATATAAGTTCAAAAAATTGTCTAGTCTGAAGATAAAGCATCCTGCATCTAAGTATGGGGGCTAAAATTGATTACTAATTTCTCAACCTGTACTGCAATAACAATGCCACTTTACCTGACTACTTTGTATTACTTGGCATTTTTAGAGGGAGAAAGACATCTTCCAAACCATTTTTCCTGAAGTAATGCAGAGAAAACTGTGATCAGGAACTAAGTTTCAGTCAACACACTTCATAGGAACCAGCTTATTTCCTACCCACCACATGAACACTTCTAGTGATTATATCCTGTGCACCAGGTACTGTACAACTAGGTTTTCCAATTGTCTCATACCAAATGAGACAATAGGAGACAAGCTGTTCTTTCCAAAAGATGTTCCTGATTGGTACTCAGAATTGACTTTATTTTTAGATCCTTTTGGCAAGGATCTTCATTTAATAGATTCCAGTTGTCAATCATATCACATTTTGGTAGAATTACTTTTTCTTTCAAAGTCTGATAGACTCTTTACTACATGTTATGCATAAAAATTGACAGGTATTTGCCTGTATCTCAAAATACTGATAGTTTAGTAGAACAAATTAAACAAGCTGTAAAAACATATTTTTGTCTCTAATTGGACTCTGCACTTGCCACTGAACTATACAAATATTGCTGATACAAAATAAGATTTTCTTATTAAAACCAGAAAATAAGTTAGATATAACTTGTTGTGGTGGAGGCAGAAGGTAGCGGAGTGAGAGAGGGAAAAATGACTGCTAGGTGTTTAAACTAAGTATGTCTGCTCAGTAAATAAATTAGTTAGTTACTACACCAAAGTTACAACAAAGTAAGTTTGATCACAAAACAGCTGAGCAGGAGAATATTTACTTCATAATTAGTAAAATTTATTGTTTTAAACTAACATAAGATCAGAGAGGAATAGAGAAGATTTAGGAATTTTCCTCAAATCCTTTTATTAGCCTTAAAGATAGTAGATAATAACAGCATATTTTACAAAATTCACATTAAAGGAAGGTACTTCATCTACTGTGAAACATAACCTAAGTGCAAATGCCTTAACTAGCTTTAATTCATTATAGGAAAATTTCCTCAAGTATTTTGGTTATATTCTCCATGTTTATGATCTTTGTCCTTATACTGTAAAGATAATATATTTAAAAGATTTATGAAATGTCCTAACATATTTTCATATATGTACTTAAGGTATCTGTATTAAAAAAAAAGCCCTTGTATGAAAAAGGAATTTTAAATGCCTTCTGTTTTTCTTCACCAGAAAGTTAATATGCAATTCCTTTATCAGTGACATTTTAAGCCTTCATAGTGAAATTCTTAAAGACTTTCTTAAAGAAGTTATAGAAATGTTAAGGTTGGAAAAGACCTCTATGATCAGCAAGTCGAACTGTTAACCTAACATTGCCAAATCACAGATCAGGTTGTGAGATAAGGATTTCTTTTTATCTATGTTATTTTAATTACTTTCTGGTATTATAGCTTTTCTTTTGACCTGTGCAGGAATTGTTTATAATCAGGTAAGTTTTAATAATTCCATCCTATTAGACAGTTAACGTGTAAGAAATACTTACTCATCTACTTACCAAAAAACAATTAATATAAATCTTAACGGCTCAAAAGTGTCATCCATTTAGAAGTCTTTAAATACACATTTTCCAGTCATTCCTTAAAAATAAAGCGTACCAATAAAATTACTTTTTCCCTCTTGCTAAATATTTATTATAATCACATTTTGTTTTTATTAAAAGTCAGAAGTTGTCTTTATATGAAAAGTACATTTTCATATTGAGAACTATACCTTTTTTCATGCATCACTTTCCTTTCTTCCTTTTAGCACTCCCACTGTGACCCTGCAATGTCTCCATTAGTGATTACTAAATCATATGGGGGAAGTTAATATTTGCAAAATATTCATGGTGTTAGTATCACACTTCCAACACAATCTGACATACAAGAGAAGGATCATGTAATCAGCTTTCTAGTGATATGCCATTGATAGGTTGGAAGCTATCCTATAACATAACCTGGAAATAAGAAAATTAAATACTGCATGCAGACTTTAAGCCTTAAGAGTTCTCCTTCACTGGAGAACTGAAAATCAAGAAGAAATTCTCTGTGGCACATGAGATACTAATTTTTTAACATTATTTTTGTAAAATGTATTGGCATATTTTTTTCTCTATATTTATCACATGTTAATGAACACATTAACAGAGTAATCAGACAGGACACTAGACAGATATCTACTTTTTTGTGGTGTTAAAATTTTGCATCTATTAATTAAATTCCAGTGTACTGTTTGCTTTGCACATTTTGCCTTTTACAGCAAAACCCTCACATTTTGAAATAAAGACAAGTTGATGAAGTGATCAAGTTGTGCTTTTCTGAAATTCTTTTAACTTTCTTCTCGCAAAGATGCTGAGCAATATAAACTGATACTATTGCTTTTTCAAATTTATGACTAGTCATATGAAGAGTGGTTGACAAAAAACTGGACTTTAACTTCCTCAAATTCCTAATCTTGCAATTCAAATACTATTTGTTCTTCAAATTTAAGGATGCAGTCCCACTGCTGCTACCAGTATCTGAAAAACCATAGCAGGGCACTTATTTGCTGTAACAGCTACAATACAACTCCCCTGACTCCTCTTCATGCTGTTCCCTCGGGTCCTGTCACTGGTTGCCAGAGAGAAGAGATTGGTGCCAGCTCACATTCTTAACTCTCTCTTTACTACATTAATTGTACTGCATTGAACGAAATGACATTGCTGTAATGGCTTCCATACTAAATTAGGTTTGGAATAACACAGTTGTTATTCAAAGAGATGACAAAGATTCAAGAGATTGACAGTCTTCTGGAAATCATCTTTTTAGCCACAAAGCATTCATTCCTGATTGACTCCCAAAGGATTTATATGCAAAGGCTCTGCAAAAGTGCTCATCAGAAGTGAATTTACAAGCTAAACAATAGGCATGACTAGGAACTGCCCACTTCTGGTTAGTTCTGGCCTCTTCCTTCTGAAATGCCTTGTTCTCTGACTGTACACAAAAGCTCAGAAGACAGAATTTCAAATTCAGGTATCTCTTTTTCAAGACAAGGCATTCCACTATTGCACTGTAGCTCAACAATGGTAGCTATCGAAGTTTAAGACAGTATGCTTACAGTTTCCGCCACACTTCCTCTTAGAAACAGTCACGCCTGTAGCAAAGTACAGCTGAAGAAGATGCATGTTCCCATTTCAGCTGTTCAAGTTCCTGGCTAGTACCCCTTCTTAAAGCCCTATTGCAGATGTGTTTGCACAAATTCATGGGCACATGTATACATTCCCTCATTGCATCTTGGCTGTGTAATGGAAACATGTAGCAGAGAGATCAGCCAAACCACTAGGAATGGCGGAACCCTAAAACACTGCCTCCCAGTCTGTTGAGGAATACCTGCAGTGCATGAAGCTCAGTGTGTAGCAGCAGTGCAGCTGCAGATTAAGCTCTGGGTGGCAGGAGCACTAGAGGGGCACAAGGCTGTGAACCCTTTGCAAAACATTGGAAGCAAAGGGCCTGTGGCGTTGGCTCAGAGACACAGCAGGAACCAAGGACTCAGCTGGAAGATCTCAGACTATAGCGTATGTAAACTGTGAGGGTATAAAAGCCCATGGCTTCCTTTGTTCAGAGTTCCTCCTCCAAAGCACCAACTCGAGCTATTACTCTGTTGTTGCACGGTGATTTAATTAAGGATGTAGATGTCAGAACTCTACTATGGAAAACTTGGGGTGAAAACAGTAAGGAAACCTGGTCTGTCTGTGTGAGTGTGGCGAGGGTAGGGAGTCAAGTGGGGCACCCAATCAGTTGCTGGATCCGCTAGTGTGAAGTGGCTTCAGTCCCAGATTTGGTGGTGTGAGTGTGACTGCCAGAGAGGTTTATGGATAGTCAGACAAGAAAGTTTCCTTAACCAATCCACGAAGCTTACCCGACGGGACTCTTACAATGGCTGTGTCATAGATAACTGTTTCCTATTGAAAACCTGTTGAAAACTATTGGTCAGCCTGTCCATAAATAACAGACAGGAGTTGTATTCATATTTAGCTTACTTTCCAAGAAAACAAATCAAAATGCTGTTTTTCACACCTTCAATAGGAAGAACATGACGTTTATTTGCCTTAAGGGAGAGAATAGGATCCTCCACTACCAGGTTAGTAGATGACTGGTACTTCTGCCAAGAAATCTACACATGTCCTTTTATGCTCTCATGGTTTATTATGTACCTGAGGACATAGCCATGGGTCTCTCTGGTAGACCTGGCCCACGCCTCATGGGCCAGACCAGCTGCTGGTCAGTCCTGCCTTTGGCTGTGGTACAAAGAGCACCAGTTATAGCTCATGTTGAAGCAAGCCATGTGATTTTCCCCCCATGCCTGAGGCAGAAATGGAGGGTGGATGGGGAATGGCCACTTGTGGTTTTGACCTGAAGCTCACCTAGGATAACCCGTGTGCTTCAGATTCACGTAAAAGCAGAGTCAACAGGCACCCTTTGGTTTCTTGGCACTCTTGAACCTCAACGCTGCTTATTAAACAACTCCAAACCTCTGGGCTTTGGTCAGGCACAGCCCTAGCCCAGAGACGGGATACGACGTATGATAAGGGTTGAGCAGTGAGCAATGCAGGTCACTGATAAGGCAGCTGAGCGGATTTTAGGCGGGCTTTCGAAGGCGTCAGAGAGGCTGGAGGGCCCCGCAATGGCGGGAAGCTGCGGGAGGGGAGGGAGGAAGGCAGGAAGGAAGGTTGGGCCGGCTGCTCCCGGCACCGCCCCTCGGTGCGCCACAGCGGCCCCTAGCGGCCGCAGCGCGCCCTGGCGCGCACTGCGCCTGACCTTGTACGGCTGTGCGCTAAGGGGCGGGGCCACCGCTCATTTAAATATCACGGGGGCTTATTTGCATGGCACCAGGATGGCTGGCCCTGCGATTGGCCGGTTCCGGAGCAGCCCCCCACGGCCGGCCCCAGTGCCCACGGAGGGGGTGTGGCCATCCGCGAGAGGGGCGGAGACACGGGGTTTATTTGCATAGCGGCCCGGCGTGTGCGACGCGGGGAGGCGGCGTTGGCGCCTGGAGCGGGTTCGTGGTTTGAATTCGCGGCGGCGGCCGCCGCTGGGGCGGGAACTGGCGCGGACGCGAGGGCGCAGGTACCGCGGCGCGCGCTCGGGGCGCGGGAGACGGGCGAGCAGGGAACGCCAGCGGCCGCGCTCGCTGCTCACTGCGGCAGCAGCAGCGGCTGCAACAACAGTGCGCATGCGCTGGGAAGCTGCAGCGCTGTACACGCGCCTGCATGGGAGCACGTGACCCGGCTCCAGTGCAGCGGCGGCGGCGCGCGTGCGCGTTCCCGTTGCTCTCGCGCGGTGGCGGTGGCGGCGGCGGTGGCGGCGCGGGCGCAGGTGGGTCTGCTGGGGGCGCGCACCGGGCAGCACCGGGCACCCGCCCGGGCGCGACCCGCCTCGCGCGGACCCGGGCGAGGCGAGGTGACGACGCGTGTTTGGGTGGGACAGGGGCGCGCCTGGCGCCTCGAGAGCGTTTCCTCACTCTTTCCCGGAAATGGGGTGGCGTGGCGTGACCTGGGTGGTGCTGGGCGCCGCAGGGAAGGGCTGCACCGTCACGGCGGACGTGGGACGTCGCAGCACATGGACTGTGGAAGCAACGAGGGGAAACTGCTGGTGGTCGTCCTACGCTGATAGGCACCAGGGCACAGTTTCTCTACTGTATGGATATGCTTGTTCATTGGAAACCACACAGTTTCTGTAAGGGAATGCGAAGGCCAAGTTGTGCTTACTCGTGTGATGCTACTCGTAAACACGGCCCAAGCGGCTCCTCGAGGTGTCATGGCCACCCACATCAGGCAACGTGGCAGAAGACTTCAAGCCATGTGCTAAGTTAAAGGCGTTACATTCGAACTCTTCCATAAACAAAAGTGTTTAAAATATCGAAGCTTTTCACAGTTAGGTGCTTTATTATTTAATTCTGAGGCCTGGTAGAGGTGTATCTCTGCCTTGAGTAGTTCGTTGTAGCAAATCCATCTTTCTCTTCCTGCATCTCATAGTCCTTGGCAGATATTCAGTGGAAATGCTGATAGTAGTATATTTTGTTGCTTAATCTTGAAATAGTTTCGCGTAGTGTCACATAACTGTCACCCTTACCATAGACAAGCTTACTGGAAAAATTGGATGGAAATGTTGCTAGAGGAGTACTTGATTAAAATAAATGTCTGAATAGCTCTGCTGTTCTAGGAAGCAGTCAGTGAGCTTAGAAGTGCAGGCTTCAGGGACAGGAAAATGTCACTTACGTACCTACGTACTTAACACGTTAACCAGTAGAAGTAAGAGCATGTTAGTAGATATGTTTGTTTAATGTCCCAAACTATACAAGGAAATGTGGGATTATTATGAATAGGTTTATTAGAATTTAATCTTGCAAGATGAGAATATTTTACACAATTGCTGTTTGTCTCTGTTTTGGAAGTTAAAATATATGCTTGAGCTTGTTAGAGTTCATAGTACTTATGTTCGTATTTCCAAAAACAGAAGCATGAAGAATGTGCTTAAATCTCTGCTTACGTGTGGAATTAATTAGTTAAATATGAAATCTGTACACAACCATCAGCTATCAATCTAAAAAAATGAGTGGTTTTCTAATTAGGTGCTCATTTTTGCACTCCTACAGGAAGGTATGAAGGAGAGTAGTGCCACAGATATCAAGAATTCCTTGGAGGGGAAGAAACCAAGCACAAAAACCACTGCTGTTTGATACGTGATCTTGGGTAGGTAATTTCTCAGTTTTCAATTTGTGAAATTGGGCTAGTGGTTATTGTCAGGCCAGTCACAAAATGAATTTTCTAATAACTGCATGAAGATTTATGAAAGTCAAGAAACGTGGTAACTGCTCCCGCTGTTTATTTATTATTTTATATGCTCTTGAAACACCAAGTTAAGTTTTATCAGCTGCAACCTTTCTACCAGCTGTAGCAGTGCTTTCTCTGATAATGTGGAACAGTGTTGTATTTTGCTGTATGAAGTAATTCAGCAAGTGTCTTGGATATTGTGTAGACTTGAAACTGATCATAGCAGAATTTTTTTGTAAAATGATACATTAATTATTATATGCATCAATTTAAATAGTTATTTTGATATTTTTATTCAGAGACTTCTTATCTAATGTCCCGTATGAAGTCTGTTTTCAAAAAGATGCTGATTCCAATAGATAGACACATCTTTTTTGCCACATTTACTGTTTATTGTGTTCATTTTGCAAAGTTACAAAATCAACATTAACTGTAGCACATTAATTTCTCTATAAAGGCACCTTTAGTAATGCTTCCCTTTGGGACATAAAACACATAGGCAATATGCTTTCCTACCAGCATGGGAGGTGATTTTGCCAGCCAAGAAAGAGCCTGAACAATTTAAGAATAAAAAAAGTTCTTAAATTAGAATTAAATTCTGAATACTGATTTTACAGAATTTAGTGCAAACAGAAATGTTCTTTACATGTTCAATGAATTCTAAAATATTGATTTGTCATTAGTAACTCAAATTTTCACTTCCCTTGAATTTGTGCAGTTCCTGTTACAAACAAGAAATATTTCCACAGTGAAAGGGACCTGACTAAACCAAATACTGTATTTTGTTTTCAAAACAAGGAAAAAACAATCTCATTTCTCCCCATCTAGATGTTTTTAATGGTGTAATAATTTATTAGGTTTATCTCAACTTAATTGTCAGAAACTATACATATGGTGGAAATGTCAAGTTTTTTAATGGAATGTAAGCAGTAGAGCCAAAAGATCCTTTAAACCAATGTGTTGTTTTTACTTAATAGTTTGCATATTAATGGTTTGAGGGGTTTTTTTCTATTTGTTCTTCTGTTGGTGGTTTTTATACATTATGGAATTATTTTTTATACATTATGGTTTTATTTTGGGAATTATGGCAATGACACATGTACATCACAATTTTCATAAGAGATTATAAATGAAGAAAGTAAGTTGCAAGTTACAAAACTGTTATGGTATGAATATGGGGAACTGGGATTTTTTTCCCTCCCTGCTATATTTTTATTTAATACTGCTCTTAAATGCAATGAAATCTAATGTTACTAATATTTTTGAGAAACATTTGTCATTGGTCTCTTTGGTTTTCTCTAGTATATGACATTACTCTGAGACTGACCTATTCACACAAAGTGGGAGTTCATAAACCAGTTTCATGATGTATATTTGTAATCCTGTTGTTTCATTTCTACTCATTGCACTGTGTATACTGCATGAAAAAGCTCTCCTAGTTCCACTGTACTGTAAGAAGCTGTTCATCAAGCAGCAGTGACTTATCCAAATACAGAATGGAGAGTAATACAGGGATGTTGTGCATGGCAAGGTTTTTGGGTTTTTTTGTTTTGTTGATTGTTTTGGGTTTTTTATTTTGGCAGTTCATTAAAAGCAGAAAGTTAAGTTCTTTTCTAAAGTGATGTCTTTCTTGTCAAGTGAGCTAGCTGTGACAATAAACTGTGTAATACTTAATATTAAAATTTCTCTACCTTGGCCTTGGTTTGGATACTAAAGCCTACTGGATGGTGCCAAAGAAAGCAACTAAAATATCTTTAATATTTAGTTTGGAGGATCTGGAACACAGATTGTGTCAACTTCTCAGTTCTGGTTATCTTCTTATGAGCATAATTTTGCACGATATTGTGGGAATCTTAGCATTTATTTGTCTGAAAAGATTGTGTGTATTGTTGGTAGTGTTTTTAGATGTCTTCTAATTTTTGTTCAGGTTTTTATAATTATTTTTTCCTGTCTGTATTTCTATAATGCATTCAAATTCTTGGGTTTCTACGTGCAGTGTTTAAGTCTCTGAAAGCATCTAATTGAAGTACAGTATAAGTCTACAGATTAGACTATAAAAGTGATTGTCACCAGTTGTAAATACGAAGTACCGATACTACTTATCGAAAATCTGGATCTTCAGAATGCATTAATTTTTTTTACTGCGGTGAACAATGGAAGTGATTCAGAAAGGGGAGTCTGCCATATTAGTTTGGAGGGGTTTTTTTGTCTTAAATTGCATGTTCTGGTTTTAATTAATGTTTTAATTCTTAGCGCTATTCTTCCTTGACTGTCTTGAGATATGTATATATAGGCCAAAAAGCATTCCAAAGTTGAAATCAGGTTTTCAGTTGTGGGTGACTTATGTGTAGCTTTGTATTTTATGCTTTCATCTTTGTATTAGGTAGTGTTAAAAAAGCCAGAATGCTTTGAGTGAAAAGTAAATCATGATCATAGAATTGTTTGGGTTGTAAGGGACCTTTAAAATCATCTACTCCCAGCTGCCCTGCCATGTGCAGGGAGACCTTTCACACCTAGACCTGGCTGCTCAGAGCCCCATCCAGTCTAACCTCGAAAACTTCCATGGGTGAGGCATTCACCATTTCACCACCTCACAGTGCAGTGCCTCACTGCTCTCACACTAAAGGATTTTTTCCTAATATCTAATATAAACCTAATGTGTTTAAGTTTGGCATTACCTTTTGCTCTATAACTACATAACCCTGTAAAAAGGATTTTTTCAGCTCTTTTGTAAATTACTTTTATAAGTGCTAGAAGGTCCCCTAAAGTATCTATAGAGCCTTCTCTTTTCCAGACTGAAAAATCCCAGTTCTGCTAGCATTTTTTCTTGGTAGAGGTGCTCGATCTCTCTAATCATCTTGGTTGTCCACCTTTGGACTTGCTCCAACACATCCACGCCCTTCTTATGCTGAAGACCCCAGAGCACTGCAGGTGGTGTCTCACCAGAGCAGAGCAGAAAAGCAGAATCCCTTTCCTCAGTGTGCTGCCCACGCTGCTTTGGATGCACTCCAGGACAGAATTGGCTTTCTGGGCTGTGAATGCACATGGCTGACCCATGTCCAGCTCCAATCCACCTGCACCCCCAAGACCTACTCAGCAGGGCTGTTCACAATCTGTTCACTCCCCAGCCTGTATGAATCCATTAGTGTTGCTTACAGGCATAAGTTTCAGGCTTGCATAAAACTTAAAAATATGCGTGGATGAGGTTATTAAAGTGGCACTTAAAATTCTGCTAGGAGAACAGATCAGTCTAACAAGTTTATTTTTCTGGTTATGCAAAAAAGTTGCAATGCAGATATGTGGCAAAAGTTTCAAATTGTGCCACATCCCTAAAAATTTTAAGAGAAATCTGCTCATTTCTAGCTCAGCAGTGCAACCTCATGTGTATGTTGATTGCCAGTTGTAGTGTTCTTAGTAGTTCTTGGAAGACTTGTTGGTTTTCAGTAAATAAAAAGCATAGTAAGTATCAAAGCTAATAATTAACAGTAATTGCTAATTAATAACTAATACCTGCAAAGTTTGTGAAAACAAACAGCTAGGGTGAGGAGAGACTACCAGCGATGGCAGTGAGGGAGCTTTGAAATTAGGTTGTTTTGGGAGATAACTTGCTGTCAGTTAGTACATACACTAGTATCCAGCGTTCATTTGCCTGGTGTAGTAAGGCACCAGTGATAGAACCTCAGTAAAAAGTAACAAGATAACATTTATAAACCTGTAGGAAATGTGGATTTGCTAGTTCCATTGTGCACTTCTTATCCTGTTTAGTACTGATGGCATATCCTTTTTTAAACTGCCTGTATATTTAACAGCAAGTCTGCCCCCCACCCCTTTCCATTCTTCCCCCCATCTTTCAGGGGTTTTTTTGAAAGTAAAGACTGCCCTGTAGGTGTAGCTGAGGGTATGGTACTAACTATACAGTATGAAAAAGCCACCTGATTTCCATTTTTATGTCAGTTTCCATCACATCACAGTGGAGTAATTCACAACGTTATGTAAATGTATATATGTTGTATAAATACCTGTCATGGTTCTTTGGTAGTTTGGGAAAAGAAAGTAAACTATGCCTTTTGTTGTATTTTGAGCTGTGCTTGTTACAGATGATTAAAAATTGTGTATAGGAGTTGCCAGCTCTTATTTCCCTCATGAACAAACATCTGTCATTTGAGATCTTTGGAAATTAGATGGCTGGATGCAAAGTATTTTTTTCTTTAAATATATTTTTAAAAATATTTAGCTCATCTAATAGAGGTACTTTATTACAGGTAACATGGATTTTTGTACTACAGGAAAAATGTTTCTCTTTTCTACAAGCAGTTTCAGCAAATGCTTTCAAGTAAACGTCCATGTTCAATCAACAGATTTTTATCAACTCTGTGGCTGTGGATATGGGAGATTAGCTGTGCCTCCAACATGTTGCAGTTTCCATAAGGTCATTTTTTAAAAAATGTTGCATTCAAATCTTTTGTTTCTTTCAAAAATGTATTAAATACATTAACATGAATGCTTGCTGACGTCAGTCAATGCACTGGAAATCTCCCTTGTTGGTCCTACCATCAAATAGCTTGGAATTATGAAGAATCCTTAAATGTTGTGCATACTTTGGTTTTTCTTAAGTATTCCTTGTCTCATGATTATGAGGTCTTTTCTTTCCCCCAGCAGTTTAGGTAATGTTTATTTGTGAAGTCCTAAGTGACAGCCAACATACTTCCTGAAGTCAATCTACTGGCTTTATCTACTGGCTTGTGAAAAGAGGAATAAGGCTTTCAGTGTTTTGAGACTTCAGTCAAGATGCATACAAATAGTAATTTCTCCTGAATTTTTTCAGTGTAAGAGCTGTTTCATCTACTTAATGTTAACTAACATAAAACCCTATACAACACAAGAAAAAAGATCAATAAAGGAAAAGGGTAAAGGAGAAAAGTGGATAGGATGTCATTTGGACACAAGGATTTGTGGATGGTACTTATCTAACTGGTTTCTAAGCATCTGATTTGAGCAAAACAAAGTATTCCTGCTTTGGCTGGTTCTCTCCTGCCCTTGTTATGTTTAAATGCATAAAACCTTGTCAGAAAGGGTAGAAATTTCTGCTTGCTCTTGATTCTTCAGGCAAGGGGCCTTGGTATGAACTGTGGCTCTGTGTAATGATATTTAAGAGGTATGTGTGAAGGTCGTGTTACTTACACAGGGCAATAATTAGAGAAACAACAGGATGCCATTCTCTTGCGTTTCTTCTTTGATGTTCATGAGAAATTGGGAAAATGGAAGCCCTGTGTTTTAATTTATGACTACAATAATTGAACTTACTGAGATGATATTAGAATGTTTTGGCATGTTATCAAAAGAAGACAGGATTAATGGTTGTTTGGAGTTCTTATCATAACATGTTTAAATTCTGTTCTCTGGTCTTACTAAAATGCTTTATACAGATTCTCTAGTCAAAATCCAGAGAAAATAAATGCCATGCTAACTAGCAATGAAAAAACTGTAGTCCCATGCTAGTACAGAATTACATATTAGTGTAGCTTCACTCTAATATTTCCTGGGCCAAAGCTGTTTTAGAGGAGTTATAACACTCATAAATCTGTGTCAACTTAAACAGCAGGTTTTATTTTAAATTTAGTTTCATTAATAACAACACACTTTACTAACATGCTTTTCAATCCTGAAATGCTGAGCTACAACTGGCAAAAGACATGCACAGTTATGTAAGTCTAGACCTTTTAATAATGGAAGTGGTTGGAGGGCATGTTCTTCTACTTTTTAGGGGGTAGTGACTTACTATGTTGGGCTAATTTTGGATCACAAAGACTATTTTTTGTGAGAAGGCTAAATATAATTTAATGATAATTTTCTTTAGAAGTACCCCCAAGGACTCTTGCAAGTACTCTGTTTTAAAATAGACAAACTTGGATTTTGTAGGAGAGAATTGAGGCAGGTATAGAGGAGCTTCCTCCAGAACCGATCCAGTGTCGCCTCTATGAGGAGCGCATGATTGGTGGTAATAAACAGATAATAGAGCAAAACCTGTACTGGATTTAATTTTGTGTTAAACTTGTGTCTTTGGTTGACAACCCCTTTCTCCCCACCACAGGTTCTCAAACCAGTTCTTCAGGATCTGCTCTGTTACAAGATTCCATCAAAATTCCTTAAGTGATTCCAGATACTGCTCTTTGAAAAACTTAAGGCAACAAGCTGCATTGCAATCATAAAAAATTAGATACTTGATTTCTGTAAGCATTGAAGTTCTGGAATGTTCTTGGTGGTTTTGTTAGCTTTCTTATTAAGTGAACTTCCTTTTTTCCTCCCCAAGTAAAATTTCTATTGGGCAACTAATATTACAGAGTATTTCAAAGTAGATGGAGCAGTATAAAGCTATACATAAATTTATTAAGTGTTTTGTGTTGGTTTTTTTAAGAAGCATTGAAGCAGGCCTGCTCTTGAAAAGTATTCCCTAATGTTTGTCAGTTCTGTGCATGATGGGGCTCTGTGACTGTTAATATGTGACATGGATTCTGAATTGCCTTGGAGTTATGAGAAATTTGAAGTATGTGATAGAAACCCTGGATCACAGTCCTAGCAGGGCAGCCTCTTGCTGGTTTTTGGGTTGTTTTGATTTTCTCTTTACCAGTGGTGCTAGGAAGCTGTGGTGCTGCAGCTGTGCATTAACCACTTCCTGCCTGTCAGAGAAACCACTCCTCTGCTCACACACTCCCACCCATCCCGCCTGTGCAGTTTGTTGCAGTGTGGTAAAGAGGGAGGTGCTTTACTGTGTAAATGTTTTACCTCCTGCTGAGTTGTCGCTCACTGGCTGGCTTGTCTGAGTGAGCACTGCCGCCATCTTAGTCTTATTTCATCTCAGAACAGCTGAGACAGAGCAGTTTCAGAATGGCTGAAAAACTGTTTTTCAGTGTAGCAGTTCAGCTTGACTGTGTGCAGATAAGCAGAGATGTTAGCGTCATGTGCTCTGCTGAGAAGCAATTTAAAACCTTGGTTAGGCATAGTTAACTAATTCTAAGCTATGTAAAATACATTGAAATGCTGATGTCATTTTTGGTCAGTTTTAGTGGGTTTGGGGTTTTTTGTTGATTTTTTTTGTTTGTAGTTTGATTTTTAAAGTTTGGTTTTGGGAGGTTTTTTTGTTAGTTTGGTTTTTTGTTTGTTGAGATTTTTTTGTTTTGTGCTATTTTCTCTTCGCTTTCTCACGAATTAATTCACAGACCTCTATCTTGTCTCAGTTACAGGAGAGATAAGGTGGGACTGGTCAAATATCATACCTGTCTTGCTAATCAAATTACTTTGTTTTGGCCTGCCTTCTTAGCAGCCCAGAAGAGCTCTCATTCTGTGCTGTTCCTTGCTCAAATGCTTGCCGGATACTTTAACTGAAGAATGAAAAACTCTTTAGAAACTTCATTAAATTTTTGTAACCAAGTGATTAGATCTGATTATGATGTTTTCAAAGTGAAACTTTTCCAATGATAGGTAACTGAAATGCCTATATAAATACATTAGAAAAACAATGATTATATAAATGTTAACTGTTTGGGAGATAATACTTACTCACTACTCAGGAATAACACTACAAATTTTATAGAATTATTGCAAATGAGAAGATAGAAGGTTTGAGGTCTATTGTTATTTCTTTTGTTGAACTTAATTTGAAATCTGAGTTTCAAAGTGCTAGTAGTTTCACATGGCCTCTTGTATTCCACTGTGTAGTGCTGTTTGGTGACCTAGCTGTCATCCTTAAAACACATTAGAAGGTACTGTCTGTGTCCAGGGAGATGAAGGTAGGAGAAAGTAATGCTCAACTTTTTTTCACTGGGGAGTTGGACAACAGAAGAGAGGAAAGAAGGCATTTTTCTTCACAACTCTATATAATTGTCTTGTTCTGTGTCTTAAACCTAGTTCAGATCTTCATGGGTTCTTAGCTGCACATAAACAAAGCATAAGTAAACAGGAAGCTTCTTGAAGTTCTCCAGAAACATATCAAGAGCAGCAGATGAGCTGTGTAACTCATCTGTGTGTAGCTCATAGTATTTTCCTGGCTGAAGTTGAACTCAGTGCTAGGGATGTGAAAGTTAGTCTAAATGCCAACAAGTTTAGTCCTTTCTCAGAGTTTCTGCATGATAATTTGGTGCTTTCAGGATATAACAAAGCACTTAATGGTAAAGTTAATTTTAAATATCTGTTCTTGTATCTTACACAGTTAATGGCAACTGTTTATAAAGACACAAAGTATTCTGTGCACAGACATTGCATGTGAGATTATCAGGAGTGTCATTTCTTCATGTTTATTTTGTTCATCTGATAGAAATAAAGTCAGTAAAACAGAATTGTTAAGGTGAGATGAATTGGTGACTTCAATTAACAGTAAATTTCTAAGTAATTGGTCATAGAATTTTTCTGCTTCAGGGTAAGAGAGAAGACTAATGCAAACATGTGGTTAGATGTGATGAAAAGCAGGTAGTTTTATTATTTCTATTGCTGGTGGAATTTTGTATAGTGAATCTGATTTACAACAGATTTTCGTTCGTAGTGGCTTTTTTGATTAACTAAGATAGTTAATATCCTAGGAATATTTGGGTACTTTAAAATGTCTGAAAATTCAAACCACAAATTCTAATCGGACACATTTATCCTGCTAAAATGTGAAGTTTTGCCATATATTTACCTCATCTAATGACTGTAGATTAACAATGCAGTACAACAATATTTCTGGTTTTCTGGAAGTATTCTGAGTTATCCTTACCTCATTCTTATAAATTTTTACTGAGGTTTGTGTCTTTTTTGGTCAATTATTGTTCATTAGTTCCAGATGGTAGTAACTTATATTGTTCATAGGAAGCAGAAATATCATTCTTTGAAATCACCAAACTCCTTCTTAATGATCTCTGAAGGGGATGAAATTTTATGTCTAAAACATACTTTACCATACATATTATGTGGTGGTTTGTTGGTTTTTGGGGGTTGGGTTTTTGATTGGTTCATGGTTTTTTAAAGAAAACAGCAGAATATAAATATTGCCCAGTGCTGTTTGTTTTGTTGATTTTTCTCTGTTAAACTCTGCTGTCATGGGAGCATGAAAACCATTTTGGACAATCCCTATAAGGAGGGTTTTTTCATATGTATTATATTTGAAGAAAATACTGTCTTTTAAGACCATGTCTTTTATATAGTCCTTGTAATGACTTTTTGTTGCCCATGTTTGTTTTCCTGTGAGCTGAGTAAGTTTACTCCCATTTTACAGAAAAGGTATGGAGCGATTGCCAGAGCTCAGAGAAAAGCTCTTGTCTGTGTTTCCCATTTCCTTTGCTTTTTAATAGGCCATTTTGAACACAGATCAGTTTTTGGAAGTGCTGTACAAAATGGCTGACTGGCCCAGCATGGAGCTGTAATGTTTGGGTGTGTGAACTGCATGGGTAGTGTGGTTTGGTTTGGGGGTTTTGGGTTGGTTTTTTTCCTAAAGTAGGTGTTGAGCTGAAAGTACAGTAGGTTTTGAAACCTGTTTTGCATATGGGATACATTCCCACTTTCAGAAATCCAAGTACATTGTAATGGTTTACTAGTAGCTGAAAGCATAAAATTTTCTCTCTTCACTCCCATGGTGCTAATAATTTGGGTTGTAATAATCAAAAAGAAAATTTAAACCACCAATTTGTGTGCAAAGGAACAAGATACTTGAGTGGATGCTAAAACACTCCCCCCCACTTCTATTAAATACAGAAATTAGATGTTCGTGCTCTGAATTAGAAATAAATGTGTGTATTGAAGTAATGACTTCAACTGAATTGATTGCTATACAGTTTCAATGCAAGACACATAGACTGCAGTCAGTATTCTTGTGTCTGTGTGTTCTAGAAAAATTTGCTTTGTGTTGCTGATAGGTAAACTTGAAGAGTAGGCTATCAGGAGTTAAATAAATTTCTAATAGGGGTAGTACTTTCACATCTACTACAGGATTTTCCAAGAGAAATAAAATTTCAAAAGAAAATCAGTAGTTTACTTTGAAAAAGTATGTAGATTCCCTTTTTTGGTTTTTTTTTGCTTTGCAAATGCTGTGCTTTAAAAGGAGAAAAAATTCTTTGTAATGACTTCATTTTTACATTTATGCACCAACCATTTGGATGGTTTTTCATGATTAAATTATAGTTGCTTGGAACCATTGTAACATGGCTTGATTATTTTTGTATGTTCCTCTTAAAATTCAGAATTGTCTCGATTTGCACAGCTGCATCTTCTATTTTGGTAGAAATTTTGAGAGCAAACAATTTCAGGCAGGATTTGAAATGGACTGGAACAGACTGTTGAATGAATGCGAAACTGTTTAATGTATGGAAATCACTTTAAAAACAGCTGATGTGTTTGGTTATTTAGGTGGAAGTAAAGTTCTTAGAACTGTTTGGAATCTTAAATACTTAAATTATGTTATGACTGTTATTAAACCGTTCAATTGGACCTTTATTTTTTTAGCTGTAAAATTTGGTAGGTTTTTTAAAGCATGTACTGTCTTTGAAGGAATTATGAGTAAACGAAATTTTTTACTGTCTTCCATCATCTTGATTTTCAGGTTGAGATCAGTCAGCTGTTTAGTAAATAACAAAATGTTTCATGTAAATTTAAGTGAGGAAAATGTGGGAGTTTTGAAGTTCATGAGAATACTGATACTGAGGATTTTCCATTTCTAGCAGAAAGAGAGTGCTACGTACTCGATTGTTACAGACTGGAACTTAACCCAGTTTAGACACTTTCTTACCTCTTACCTACAATAGAAAAGCAGATAGAAGTATTTTCAGTCCTCCCTCTCCCCCATTTCCTGCCCTTCCTGTTCTTTCTGCTGATACAGGCTTCTGCTAGAGATTACCTTCAAATAAACTACAGCATCTAAGATAATGAACTGATTGACCATTTTCCCCTTCAGAAATGCACATAATTTTCTGTGTCTTTTCAAACAGTAATGTGAGAAAATTTTGGGAACTCTTAAAGTCTTAGCTGACTCTTAAATGAATAGTAATTGGATATGTTTTGTTTTGAAGAAAAGTCAGGGAAAGGGGGTGTTTTGGACTTCTGTGACAGAAGGCTCAAGGCCTTTCATTTTCGTTTGCTCTGTGGTAGGTGTTTCTTGTTTGTTTAAGGTTTGTTCTGTTTTGCTTTGGTTTTTTTACATCGAGGTACTTGTGACAGATTTCATGATGATTGTATTTGTGGGTTTTTTTGCTTTTTATTTTAGACAAGCTTTGTCAGCTAAATGCTTCAATATTTAAAATTGTCTGAATTGGGGAAATAATTGTCTGATTTTTTTTTTTCCCTACCTATTTTGAGAGAACTGAACCAGTATTTTAAGATGTTGTCTTTGATTAGTACCTGTTGAATCCATACAGTTAATAGTAGTTATTTTGAACGCAGCTGGTCTTACTACTTTTTGACTGCAACATCTGCTCTTTAAGGTTACTTCTCACGGGGGAGTAGGAAGTCAATTGCCTGTTGGAGGAAGAGAACTGGCTCTAATAATAATACAATAGCTTTTAGGTGTTTCCCACCGTCACGGGCAAAACGTGGAAGCAGCAGCCAGACATTTTGGCTTTTTCTGTGGTTGCAGTCACTGGAGAATTATGACTGAGTACAGTATGGTTTGTTATCTCAAGAGTCTCCCATTAAAAACAAAGCAAGCAAACTACAAAACGAACCACGCTCCCCTCCCCCCCCCTCCACCCAAGAGAGGAAAAAAAAAAGCCTAAGCTGTAAACAGAAAAAAAATCCCACTCAAATCCCATGCTTTGGAGGTTGCTGAAGGGTCCCTGTGCTTAATTTGGGGTCAGTCGCCAGCCGTGTGCGTGGCAGACAGAGGCTGCCGCTGCTCTGGGGCTCAGCCCTACCCAAGGCAGCCCCTCTGGCCCATGTAACCGAGTTGGTGCGTTTCTAACTCCTAAACCAATGGCTCCTCCTTTCTGTGAAAACGTTTTGTGTTTGAAACTGAGCTTTGTCATAGCCAGTGGTGTGAGAGGGAGGAAAGCACAGCCAGGGGGTGCGGGTGACACTGCCGGAATGTTCTGGAAGCGGGGTGGTGCTTCCCGCAGACTGCAGATGCAGAGCTCACCCGCGGCGGCTGCCGGCAAGCTCTGGTCTGGACTTTCCTTAGCGGACTGGAGCCTGGAATAGAAAATGCTCCAAAGCTTTTAAATTTGCAGGATGTGTTTCACTGTGTTAAGAACTATACTGTTATTCAGGTATTTGTGCACAACACTATAGTGCTGAGGGGAGGGTAAGGACATGGTTATATTTGGGACATCTGAGGGGTTTTAATTTTTTTTTAAGCAGCACTGGTGCCCTTTCTTTTTAAGCTCAGAAGCTGTGCATCCGATGATTCATTCTGCAAATGACAACAGAATCACTGAAAAATGTATTCTGCATGCATTTAGATGCACTAGCATACATAAATCATTCTGAAAGTAAGGCAAGGCAAAAGATATAGGTAACATAGAAAGGAGGTTTGTGATTGTCACTTCAATGTGACAGGCATTCTGCAAAAATAATTAGCTTTCCCTTACTAATCACTCTATAAGAGTATTGGATGCAAAAGGTGAGGATAAATTGTAACAACAAATGAAGAGTAATTTGCATTGCCAAATATTTTAAGACACAAAAATAGTATGTCTTTGACATTACAGATGAGCATATTGTGTTATGTTCATATAACCTAGAACCAGCCATACATGAGCAAATTATGCTTGCAGCAGAAAATGGGACCTATAATTCGACAATATATAGCTTTGACACTGTTAGCAGTCTAAAGAGGAACAGTGCAGGGAACTAGAAGAAGCCAGGGATGTAAAGCAGGCTCTTCTGGTCCCGAGATGCTCTGCCATGTTTAAATCAATAAGCATCCCTTGTCTCCATTACTTTGCTTTTTCACTAAATGGTGCCAGGCTGCAACTACAGCTGCCTATTGCTAAACGTGTAGATAGCCAAACTTGATTTTATTTAAGGTTTCGCAAATTTGTGTTTATAGCTGGTATAATAGTGTACCTATTTGCATTAGTTCTTTCATGCCCTGAGAGTTTTTGGACGGCAGCAGGTGAAGGGGGAAGAGGTATTGGCAAGTCATCCTTTACGCATACACACACACCACACAGCCTGAATTCTTTTTTCTTTCCCCCCAAAAAGTACAGCGACTTTTAGAATAAACATTTGTCACATGTAATTTATTCATTTATTTATTTGGACTTTGGAATAAAAAAGGTGAGAATTTTAAAATTAGTTATTAAGTTAAATGGCTGAAATCCCAGCTTCTGCCACTACCTATCACTGTACCTTAGAGGTACTTGAAAAGATAATTCTGGTTGAGAGATTTCTTTTTTCACCTCCTGCACCTAACTAATTAAAAAAAGTTAAATGTGAAATAGACACAGTAAATCAAAGGGCCAGACCTGCTACTTGTCAGTATTAGGTTGAAAATTAATTTGTCTTACTTGGAACTAATATTTATTTCTTGTTGGAAATCTGAAAAATACTGGAAATACTAGGTTAAGAATACCTGCTTGCCAAGCATAGTGCAGTTTTTCTGGTGTTACTTCTAATGACTGAAAAGTCTGTGTAGCATCCTCCTTGAAATGGGCTGCAAGGTGAAATTTATTTTGCAGGCGTTACTGTCCATTTTCATTTATATGAATGAGAGCAGCGTTTGACTTTTACACGGATCTGGATTATTAGTAAGCAAATACCTAGAAAGGTATATTCTAGAACCCGTGGGGAGGGGCAAGGCTTTGCTCAGCAATATCCTGCTGCAATTTAGTCTTGAAATCAGGCCCCTTTATGTAAATTTTTACTGGCGCCAGCTAGCTGTAACTGCAGTCTGGCTCTGTGTCGGTAGCAGCTAACATGTGTCATGGACTTCTTCACACGGGCTGCAGGAGCACTGGACAGAAAAAGCAGCACTGATGAATGTGAAAAGATGTACAAAGGAATTTAGGTGTAACTAGATTGCTAGTAAGTGAAAATACTGGAATTTTAGCTTTCTTGGGTTTTTTCAGTGTGTTGTCTTGTGCTGTGCTGTAGTAAATCTATGCTTGTTGGTACTGCTGTGTGGTATGTGGGCGGTACTTCACTGCATAGTTGCTGCAGCACTAATAGTTGGCAGCGCACAAGGCAGCACAGAGAGTACAACTGGAGGCACTTCCAGTTGCAACAGTTTCCTTAGAGACTGTGGCATGCTCAGTGAGCTGCAGGGGCACTCTGACACATTCAGCTAGCATGTGGACTAGGAATTCCAGCAGTCTTTAATGAACGCTACTAGCTGAGAGGTATAACAGCATAGCTCAGGCTGGCTAAAAACCAGTACTCATGCTGCTGTGTAAACAAAACAAGATCTTAGCATCAAGATGGCCGACCTGGAAGTCTACTTGTAGCTCATAATACTTATGCAAATGAGCTGCATGTCAGTGGCTTACTCAGAGGAGGAAGCTCATTTTGCACGTGCCATCTTCTCACCAGGTAAGAGAATAAACTAATTTTCTGCATTCATGTTTTAGAGGATTTTGAAGTTAATATTTCATTTAGGTGCTCACACCCACCTCCCCACTTTGGCACAATGCCAGGAATTAAATGAAATTTGAATATAAGTGGCATTTTCTGGAAACCCAAAAGTCAGTTGTTCTGGCTATAATTATATTGGGGCTGCTGGTTTTAGGGGGAATGTTACCTAGAAATTACTGTAGACTATTTACTTTAGTAAAACTAAGTAGTTAAAAAATACTCAAAATTCGAGTGTGTAGTTTTTGTTGGTAATTTTACTGCTTTTGTTTGATTCAAACCTTTACTGTTTTGCTAGTGTGTTATTTTTTTCTTTATAGTGACACTAGCTGATGCGCATAGAGGCTTAGCAGTAGTGAGAGCTTACCCTGGAAAGGGTTCAGAGTTGACAAAGTTGAATCCACCAATTGTGTTTTGGCTTCACGGTGTTATGAAGGATCTTTGTTATCTTGGTTGTAGTTTAAATTTTCTTCTTGTTGAGATTACAAAGCTGTTAAAGCAATTAGATACTGTTGTCCATGTATCTTTCAGTGTATATATACACTGAAATCAAACAAGTTTCTTAAATGCCTATATGTATATTTTAAAAAGCTGCTTTTGTAAGAAGGGGACTAGATCAGAATGTAGTGTTTTTATGATGTCCCCCCTCCCTGAGAAGACAATAACCTTGCCTTAGAGCAGGAAGTTTTAACAGACTTTAAGTATTGCTAATTACATAATATGCTCTATTGTGATTATGCATGTAGTGCATGAAATGGCTGCATGGGGCAGATGTGCTAGTTCTGCACAAATACATTTGTGTTGTTTCAGTTTTACAAGTCAAAGTAGCAACAGTGTGGAAGACTGGAAAAGAGACACAAAGAAAGAAAATTATTTGAAAGGATGGTCACTGATCTAGAGAAAAGAGATAATTGAAGATGCATGAACAAGCCAACAAAACATGGCCGCTTAAAGGCAGACATCAGCTCAAGATAAGGATGTGGAACTGGAAGTAGACAGGCCTGTTTTGGTTGAAGGAGAAATAAGATTAATTGAAGAGAATGAAAGTAGAGAGGTAGAAGGACAAAGTAAGCGGATAAATTATTATAACTTAAAATGGCAGTGATAGATACCGAAAGTATTGGAGGCATTCTGAAATGGCCTGGGAGTTACGGCCTATAGAGTAAATACAGTAGGAAGGAGAACTGTAACTGGGTGATATTGTGGAATTTAATGGTAATAGAGAAAGGTAAACTGCATTCATGTGGCAGAGAAAAATGCTGCATGCCTACAATATGGGCCAAATGAATTGCAGTTTGTAGTTAGCGCATACACTTTGAAGCCTTCAATAACTTTTTAGTGGTAACTTAAGATTTGATATGGACAGAATTTTGCTTGTCATTTAGAAGTCTACTTATACGCATATCCAGATTACACAAAGTATAAAAATGGGTGTGGATGTGAGAAAGTACAAACACAGGTGTATGGTAAGATTTTCCCAAATAAATTAGGCTAGAAATCGCCAAAAACAACTATAAAGTTTTCCATAAATGTCAAATTCCATTAGAACCAGTCTTGCTTTCATTGCTGTATGAAGTAAGCGGTTTAGAGCTCTTCCTTCTTTCTGTGAAGTGCAAGGATGGTAGAGGAGAAATGGCATTGAGTGAGTCATGAAAAGTGTAGAAAGCTGATTAAAATAAAATCTTCCTTAGAGGAAAACCTTGACTGGTAAAGCCAACAATAACAAATGTGAGATTTTTCAAGAATTGGGAATGTTAGTAGTAATGCAGGTGATAACGATAACAGAATCATAATGAAAGAAAAAAATGTACATCACCTCTACCTACACAGTAAATATTTTGGGCTTATTTTAGATAAAAGTGAGATTATAAGGTCATGTAGGTAACTCAAGGTTTTGAAGCTTTGAAGTTACAAAGAAGTTACTAAAATTTCCATTATAGATATTTCTTAGCAAAGGTTATAAAGAGGTCTTTGTAATTTGCATCCAGGAGTTTTAAAAGTATTGGCTGAGAATACTTCTCTGAGATGTCCCTCTCAGTCACTCAATATAAAATTGGAATTGCAGAGGACTCTGAAGATGTTTTAAAAAGGTCTGGAGAAGAATAATGGAGGATTAACAATGTGTCAGTAAATGTGAAAGAATATTATTTTAGTTAACACGGTGGTGATTTAATTGCTGAAATACTATTATAAAAAGGATATTCTAATATAATTTGGTTTAGACCAAAGTTCCTTGGTGTAAATACCAGTAGCTGTAATGCAGTTACTCCTTGATACAGTTAACCCTCTGATACCCCTTAAATAACAACTTCTCCATCCCAAACCCTGTATCAATAAAATATTAAATTGGTTTTTAAAGCTTTTGAAGGGGAGAGGGTAGCAATCATACTCCAAGTAAAATTCATTGTTGGTATTGTAAAATAGTTACTTTTTGTTAATTTACAGAGGATAGAAATATTGACTCTTGCAGAATGATCAGAATCATTTGTTTAGTGAGACACAAACACCATTTATTGGATTTATTAAAGTAGATGTGTTACCCTTGCACAACAAAATAGGATTTATACATCTATAGACCATCCAGCATAAAATATATCTGCTTGACAGGCCACTCTGTCCTGGAAGTAAGTGGGGATCACACAAAATAGATAGCCAAAGCCCAAAATAGACAGGTAACGCAGAGGGACTGAAATTCTGTAGCATACAGAGAAAGAGTAAGGAAGTCATACTCTTTAAAAAAAAGATATGTTCCTGGATGGTACTAAATGCTGATGATGTGAATTACGCATCAATGCATGTTGCATGTCTTACTGTCTGTATTGTTTTTTACAGTGTTGAAAAATTAGGAGGGGTCCTGGCAAAAAGCATAAGAATGATTATGACTTGGTCATATTCATCTTGGGGGTATATAAATAAAATAGTTATATGGTTACAAATGCGAGCCTGGGAGAGGTGGTCATGTATACAAATTCATCTGGAGAGTCTGTAGTTAGCCTGAAAAATTATCAGGAAACGGTTCAGCTACGCTATGTGGCAGCATATGAAGAAAGGATGTATAATGATTCTTTACTCATTCAAAGGGAAATCTAGTCTTTGATGACACGAAACTGCAGCCTCTCCTTTCCAGGAAACAGGGAAGGAAGCATTTTGCTTGCCGGTTTACCAGGCAAGAGACAGATTATAGGCAAGTGTTACTTTTGATGTTAAAGGTTTCTGGGCAGAACCTTTCCAGAGGTTGACTTACAGTAAACCTGAAATGGTCAAAATTAAAGATGGTTTCCTTTGCAGCTTTTATATATTTTATCAGTGGAGGCATTTTTAAGTATAATTCGTAATTACTGTCTGCTTCTGGTGTCTAACTGTGGGTCACATTTGGGAAACTTCTAAGCAAGTAAAATGAAGTTTCTTGTAAATGGTTGCCCTGAGTGACTGTGCAGATGCGTTTTTCTCCATACGATCTTCTATGAAATTTGGGAAGGCAAGCAGTCTAAAATAGGTATATAAATTCTTCATGTAATTTTGTGTTTCTCAAATGGTATTATTGGATTGTTGTTTCATCAGCTGCTTTCACCTTTCACAAAACAGTAAAATAAGGGATTTTTTTTGTAGAACTGCTTTGAGCTCTTCACTGAAGAAGTCTTTTGCAGACCAAGTACTACCAACTCATGAATGCATTGGACAGACTACAGCCTGGACACTGTTGTTTGGGATGAGGCTCAAAAATTTTTTAGGCATTGTTCTGGCAAAATTGTTGCCAAATATTGTATCAGTAGAGGTAAACTTTCAGCTTTTTTTTGTGGTATTGCATAATACTGTGAATGATAGTTTGATGTTCTGTGCAGACTGTAAATGCTTAATGAATTTAATACTATTTTCTTTATTTTTGAAAATTTGCACTAGCAAGCAAAACAGTGGCTTAGTTACTGGAAGAAATGTGTTTTGCTTTTGTTCACTTCCATCCTTTCCACTTAGGAATGCAACACTGGTGTTGGAGGTGGCTCTAGACCTGTTTTTTTCTCGTGTCCTAAACAGATCATACATCTAGGTGCATTTCATTATTTCACTAAGCTAGTGTGTGATACCACTAGTCAGCGTGCACAAAATGTTGCTGGCTGACTTCTGTCCACACATTTGCTGCCCACAACCATGAAGAGTTGATGGTGATGAATAACTTCAAACTGGGGCTTCTGGTGACTTTGAAAATAATTCATCAGGGAAAAAAAAAAAAAAGCCTGTCATCCTAGATGTGAAGTTCAAAGCCAGAGAAGCCTTCCAGAATCACTTCTGCATCCTGCATAATGTCAAGCATCATTGGGTTAATTAGTAAAAAGACATAAGAAATATTTTGGGAAGTATAAGTTGAGCTCATGCAGGTCCGTAGCTTCCTAATCTAGAAGACAAAGGTATTTTTTGACTAGATGGAACATCTCTTCAATCTTCCTTTTATTTTGCTTTTGTATCCTCTAAGAAACCTAGCATGAGAACTTGCTGACTGCTGTCAAGGGAATACTTTGTGTATCTTTTTCCTGCTTTCTTCTTCAAGGATCTTAGACTAAGAAACCAAGGAAAGACAAAGATGGATTCTTCCATCATTATGGAAGAGAAATGCCTTCAGGCTATAGATTTTAATTTCAGTTTCTTATGTTTAGAAGTCCATATTCCTTTGCAATATTAATAACAAACTGTAATTCACAGAAAATACTTTACATTCCTTGCAGTAGGATTTTGTTGCAGACGTAGCTGTTGATATTTGATCATCCCACAACACAAAAAATAAATAGTACATAGCAGCTAAAGTGATACAGCACTTGCTAATTGACTCCCTTTTATTAAAATTCATATTGCAAGATAGAGAATAGTCCAATAGCTGGATTGCTTTTAGATAACTGGTTTTTACCCTATATCTTTGAGACTTCTGTGTAAGTAATTTCTGTCATTTCAAATGGGTAATTAAGCACTTGCTGTTTTTCCCTGATCATTTTAAGGTGATGATTTGAAGAACTGTTGCCTGAAGTGCATGCATGATTTTAATAATTTAGTATTTCATAAAAACATAGCTATTTACAGTTCTCATCACAAGAGCCTACACCTAATTATCAGCATTTCATCCTCTCCTCTTTCTTCCTCAATCCTTACTTAATCGAAAGGGCGATGTCACAGTATTTAGTTAATGTAACAGAACCCTTTTAAGAAGACATTGAAGAGTATTTCTCAATGTTTAAGTGCTACTTAATAAGGGCAGGAGAGGATAGGGGTCTGTGTATGAATATTGACTAAACTACTTAAGATGGTACCGCATAGCAGTGGTGGTGCTTATTTATTCTGGTAGAGTTCTGAAAAGCTTTTTGCCTCTTTTGAATATTGTTGCAGAACGCAAAGTGTGGAGAATAACTGTCCAGGGCATAAGATGCTGTCTTGTTACGTAGGAAACCCATCTGGATTAGATGACAGTGTGGGCAGTCTCTCAAGGAGCAGTAGCCTTATAGCAATATTATCCACAGAAATATGTTGACTGTGTGGATTTTTGCAATCCTTTTTCTTTTCCTGCCACTATGAAGTCTGCTGCTTGCTGTCTGTGTAATGGTAGAGTCACTGAAGGTCATTTATATTGGTCCTTTTTTTGTAAAATAGAAGGAGAATATGTATGGACTCAGGTGTTGCAGTCTTTAACTGAGGGGATTTGAGCTCGTGTATCAGAGTAGTATTTTACTCCATTGTAGAATAAATCTAGATAATGTGCTAATTGCACTGTGGTATGGATTTTTTTTTATTCCTTTTAGTTTTAGAAATTCTCTACTTTCTGTCTTTGCTTAACTTAGGTAGAGAAACCAGAAATTGCAAGATGATTGCTGAATGTCAGTGGGGTTTCTGTAGCACTATAGTGGCTTTTTCTTGTAACATGCCAATATTCAAAGATATTTTATGTACACATAGATACTTACAGAAGCATCATTGCTTTTATAAAAGGAAAAAGGAAGCTTCCCCTCCACCTCCTTTTCCTCTCTGAAAAATCTATTTGATTGCATTTCATAGAACACTTGTGAAAGGAGTGGAATGAGATGAGTTTATTTAAAGAATAAAGTAAGGTTCCAGTGAATATGCCAAAGTGGCAAATATCAAAACTGAGATGAAATTAAGATGTTGCTTAGCAACTGTAATAGCCACAGATGAATACAATAAATGTTTCAGAAGTCGGTCTGAAACAGGATTCTAAAGAAATTACATTTCTTCGTGAAATTTTATACTGATTTATTCCTCATTTTGGTGAACCTTGAAATTCACTTTGTCAGGGATGGGAAACAAAAACCTGGCAGTAAAACATATTTTGCAAATTGATGTTTTTCCAGTGATGAACAAGATTTTCTACCAAATATTTTGGTCTTACCCTTTATATTGTAGTACCAATAAACTCTAGTTTTCCTGTTCCTTGACTTGTCTTCACAACTGATGCGGGATTATACTGGATTAGTCGTGCATGGGCTGCAGTCACAGAAGGGGGAGAAAAAAGTATTGCATTATATCTGAATAATAGAAATTGCTTTCAGTATTATTCCTTGTTGCACCGTATTTTGAAATCTTAACTGCTTAGTTGTTATGAGCTGTTTCAAACATTCCTCTGAAATGAAATTTTGCCAGGTGGAAGTTGGCTTGTGGTGGTTGAAAACAGTTTAAATTTGTGAGAATTTTCAGGGTGCTTGTTTCATTCAAGTTTTGTTGGTATGAGGAGATTATACAAAAAATGTGTTGTATTGCATTTTGCTTCACGTTTATCCTGATTTTTTCACATGAATTCTTAGAATTAAAAACCCCACCCAAAAAAAGCATTATGTTTTTCACAGGCACTTAAAGGCTTTGCCCATTGCTTGGTGTCCCCTAGTCTGGACTTCCAAACATAATCTTTCCCTTCCAGAATGAGATTCTTGGGCCTTTCAGTGTACCTTGACCTAAAAAAACAAAAGACATTTGTAGCAGTTTTTATTTGACATCCTGTTTGTCTACATTGTTTTTATGGATATTCATAAATAGAAATGGTAAATCATTTTGTATGAGCAGGCTCATACAGTGTCTTTAAATATATTTCTTTATATTTTTAGCAGCAATATTTACTCAATGAATAGTTTATATTGCCATGTCAGAAGACTAACCAGTAAAAAAAATAAATTAAAGAAAAATACGTAAACTGAACCACTAATTCTATTGGTTGACAGGAAGTGAGGTGCTTGGAATTCATATCTCAGGTGTGATAGGTCTGCCTTATATGAATTAGAAATTGAGTTTCAGAAACAATCTTACTTTAGGTATAGGGCTTTTTTTGCATATCTGACCAGAGATGGCAAACAAGATGACTTTGTTTTAATGTGAGAAAATTGCCTTAAGGGTAAGTTCACTTACGCTTAATTCAGCCTGATGATCTGCTGTTTCCATATATTTTTTAGCTTACATATATGTGAATTACACTTAAAACCCCATGCAAATAAAATTAGATCCTCAAGTTCACAACCTAATTACCCTTTTAGACTTGTCTTACTGTAAGCCATCTAATCATGTTTTCCTCAACCATATATATCTATATAAATACAAAATGCATGAAATATATAAAATGTGTCTATGTATATAATATATTAAAAAAGGAGTGTTGGTTTTTAATGACTTAGCTTATTAGTAGAAGATTGCTTATCCTCAAAGGTACCTTCTCAACTGTGCAATTCCTGTTCTCTTGCTGAAGATGTAACAGTACTTCAGAAGACTGGTGGTCATCTGACCACCTTTAGAAGTCCCATTTTAGAGGGTTTTTAACTCTGACAGATAATACTGATCTTCTGGTAAATAAATCAGTTGTACAGTCCAGTTCATTGAATATCTTAGATTGGAAAGGACCTTAAAAGATCGTATGGTCTAGTCTTTCTTGAGAAAGACGGCCTAGATGAGATTATATGGCATCCTGTCCAATGACATCTTGAAAACCTCTAGTGATGGAGATTTTGCCACATCCTTGGGGAGGTTGTTTCAGTGAATCATGCTCTCCCTGTTACAAAAAAAAAAAAGAAAGAAAAAGGGGTCTGTCTTATATTGTCACACAAGTCCTGTGTTTTCCTGCTTCTTTACCTACCAACTGATTTAAGCCAAACTTTAGCCCCATCCTGGTATAAAAAAGGATTTTCCTATCAACTGTGTAATTCCTTTCAGGACATTACTCTCATCTTCCTTTGTTTAAATATCTTTGTTTTTCAGAGTATGTGAGTTGACAAGAATTACTAGCATTAGGTTTAAGCACCTCAGAAATTAACATATTGTAATTTGTTGTTTAATATATATAGATCAATACAAATGTGCCACTAAAAACTAGTGTGGCATCATTTCAAAATGGTATTGAATTTAGAAGTATGGCAACAAGATAGTAATGAGAAAAGTGTGTCCTCTTATATGATAACAATTAAGTCTAGGATACTGCATTTGGTCTCCTAACAAGTCAGGTAAATGGCATACAGTGAGATCCTACGTCTGCAGTCTATGCAGCAAGTATGGTGAGTAGGTGGGTGTGCCAAAGGTTATAGAAAGGAAGAATACCGTAAGAATCAGTACTCTTTCAGGCTACTTGTTGTCATTAAAATCCCTTTCAAAGCTAGTTCTATTTTTCTTAGCATTTATTTCTGTGATTGTAACTATGTAAAGAAATTGTAGGTTTGTTTACTTCCTGCTTCCTGTTCCTTGTGCAGTTCAGCAGAGAATTAAATATGGCAATCTGTGTCTCTAGAGCTTGTTCCAGACATACTAAAGTTAAAGAATCATCCATGCAATGGTTGCTTACGTATTAGATTATGAAACATTTAAAGGACCATTTAAGTCACTCATCAGGTGATTTCTGTTACAAGTTGTTACAAGTGTGATATGTGACAAATTTTTCCTAAGAGCAAATACAGTAAAATAATTGTCCACCCACGGACCCAAGAGAATTTAATCTGCCATTACAGACTTTTACTAGAGTAAGTCTTAGTCTGGTTGCATGCTTTGTACAGTAAGGAATTGACTGCCATAGAACATACATTAGAAAGCAACTGCTTATCATTGAAAAAACATGAATTACCTGAATTATCTAGACTCCTAAGCTTATTAATTCAATGTGTTACCAGTACTAAAAATGTGCCTTTTTTCCCCCTTCTTCTGTATTTAATAATGAATAGATTAGGTTGGCATTTTTGTTCTTAGTTCCTATCATTTTGCAACGTTAATTTCCTTTGGAAAACACTGAGCTTCTGATAAATGAAAAAAAGTCTGGTGGTAAAGACACAGTTTCTAGTGAAATTTTTTAGGAATAGCTAATGAGCATATATGAAGCTACCTTGCCTTAAGGAATGCTTGTGACAAACAATTCTAACACTAGGTACGGGTAATAAAGTTTGGGTAAACTGTAGCTTCACAAGAAATTTTGTGGTTTGGGTTGTTTGGTGGTGGTGATGGTTTTCCCCCGAATTTTATTTAGAAGATTTTTTTATGCACAAATTTTTGTCTTCTTGTTGAGATTTCTGTTTAGTTTTTGTGATTCTGTTTTGTTGAGTCATTCAGAAGATAGCAACTGTCTTTCAGTGATCACTGTGACCAACCACCTGCTTTGGCAGCTTTTTTTCCTGCTGTTATTTAATTGTGACAGCTTTACAGAAAACACCTTTTTTTCATTCTAGCAGGCTTATGTGTACCTTATATATCAGATGGCACCTTTCAGGCTGCCAAAGAGCTAGGTTAGACAAGCTGTACATATCCTGCATACACTGGGTGCTTCTTTTATCTTAACTCATTGGCTTTTCACCTGCCTTTAACCAGTTCATGAAACAGAAACCTGGGGACGGATATGCTGAATAGAAGGGTGTGGAAACCTCTCTACTTGCTTCTGCTCTAGTCAGGACAGTTTATGCGATCATTTCAGTACTGCTGAAAATGAAACTTCTGTAGATGATTGCTGTTTGGCAAGTTGAAGTCATAAAATCATGTACACGTAGATTACTGCTGGAGTTACTATCGTTCAACATGTATGTACATAGTATCTTTAAGATTTTGCGATTTACCGGCTTAATGTTGAATCTAAATATTTTTCTTGAGATGGCTTCTCTATTTTATCCTGCTTGCCCTTCCAAATCCCACACTGTGTTTAGTTTCGAGTAGGGGAGTGGTACAAGTGTGTTTCTGCTGAGTTGTGATTAACAAGGGGTAACTCAGGAGCCAAGAACTTTGTGTAAGAATCCACATCTAGTGAGGGTTACGTGGCATTCGTTGCAGGTGTATTGGATTACTCCATTGCCATCTCACCAAACCGATATAATGGGGTATTACAGTGAGAAGGATGGTTTCTGTTCCAGCTTGCTTAGAAACGAAAGTGAGAAAGAAGATAGTGTGCAGATTATAACAGTTTATGTTTTGATTTGAAAGACTGACCTCAGAATTTTTTTTCGTCATTTAAAAAGCCCCACCAAAACCCTGAGGGAGTTGGGTGTGCCGTGTCCGCACGCAAGGTCGCACTAGGCTGGCTGCGCGTGCCTTGGCCCCCGGCGTTGGTTGAGCCGCGCTCCCGCCCCGCCGCGGTGCCGCTCCCAGCAGAGCGCCGGCTATTTTTAGCCTGTTGCCAGGCAGATTTGGTTTATGCAAAGCAGCTCTGCGGCAGCCAATCCCGAGCGGGTATGCAAATCTCGGGAGTCTCCGCCATCTGGTAGGGAGCAGGCGAGAGGACAAAATGGCTGCCGAGGTGTTGCTTTGGCCTGCCTCAGACAGTCACTGAAAGAAAACTCATCCCTTGATGTGGAAAACGGGAAATAGCCTCCCTGCCCCGAGCATCTTAGAGTCCCCACCAGGCTTCAGCCGGATGAGTTTTACGGAAGAGCTTGTTTCCTCGACGTGCCCCTTCCGTCACGTGTGCTGCGCCGGTGCGGGACAGGTCCGGTGCGGGCGAGGTACCAGGTGTGCTGCCCCTGCCGAGAAACGGTGTCTTCCGCGGGGGAAATACTGACAACCCTTCCAACACGCAACTTACCAACTGCTGGTTTAGTTCCATTTTAAGCTTGATTTTTTGTTAGCGAGAAAATGCAAATCTTTGCCAGAAAACCTCATAAAAGGTGTTTATATTTGTGGCAAACACTTAGTAAAATTTCAATGCAGCATCGCCTCTTTAATTGCAAGTTTTCATTTCACTTCTGTTTCTGCTGGTATTTGAGAAGTGACTCTTGGGACCACTGTCAGCATCAGGTAGCTCACCTCTGAATTCTGATGTCACTGAGCTGCCAGTTGAAAGCTGAGGTTACATCGCTACAGCTAGTTACACACATGATGTATGTACTAGTCTAGGCAGCAGACTGTTCAGAGTAAATATGTTCGTTTTTTCATTACAATAGTGTTATTCTGCATTTTATCTAACAAGACAAGGGATGCAAATCACTATCTTAGTGATACCATGTCAAAGTTGTAGACTGCAGAATTACTTAAAATTATACATGTAAAATTTATAAATAATTTCCTTATAAGAGGAAAAAATACTGTATTTATAATGCTGCAAAAAGTCTACGATGATCTGAACATCTTGCCTTTTTTCTAAGATCCTTCTTTTTCCACAGAGTGTCTCATATTTTTTGATCTGTATGTGCACAAACAATTAATTCAGGTTGTTCAGGTTTTAAGTTTGGAATATCAGAAGTTGGGTACATTTTTAGTTATAGATTTGTTTTGGCAGTTAGTGACCACATCTACGGAATTATTAGGTCCTACTCATATTTTCAGGGATAGCTGTAAAGAAATTTAAGCTGTTACCCTCTGCTAGAGATGGAACTCTAATCTAACATTGAGACTCTGTATAATAATATTCATCAAATGTATCTTTACAAGCAGAAATTCAACTTTATATTCAGTAAATCCTTTTTAAAAATGAATAACCCCCCAAACTTCCATACTGTTTTAGTTTGTGCAAAAAACCAAAAAATCTTTTTGTAAGAAAGCAGATTTTTGCTGTTACCGCTGTTTAAAACAGCAGGATTTGTTTACTGTTTGGAGATGTCACAGCCGAATTAAAAGCTGATGTTTTGAGTTGCTGAAAGAAGTTGAAATCTCCAACACTTGAGGGAAGTAAGAAAACACATTATCAGAGCCTTGTTGCTCTGGCTGACTTCCAGTCATGCAGTTTTAGTAGTTTAATAATCTTAAGTAGCTGTTAAAATTCAGTATACAGACGAAGATAAAAATCTTATGGGAGAATCAGCTTAAGCTCCATGAGTTAAATAGTGTTTCTAAAACATGAGTTAAATAGTGTTCTAAAACAACTTGTAAAAGTTGTCTAGGAAAGACTGTCCACTCATTACCCATTCTTCCGTGTTCCATCGAATTCAGTTATCTAGTCATAAAGTGGTGAACATGTAAGAACAATTCTGCAAAGCCACCAGCAGATGAAGTATCTTAGCCATGTAAATAGACCTGTCAGTCATTTTTGTCCCATGAGGAATTCATTTTTTCCACAAGGCATCAGAGCCTCATGGGGGAAAAAAGCCTCAAAAATTTAGTATGAGAGGCAGACTCATGAGCCAGTGTCAGATGAGGTATTATCTTCCTGAGGTAGAGAAGACATAAGAAGTACTTAACTTACTGTGATACTAAAGTGACAAGAGCGTAGTTCAGGTTTGTTACATGACACTATCACATATACAATAAACAAGACCAACCTTTGAAAATGTACTGTGAGTTTGCTCTGGTTTAAGAAGGCTTTACCATATAGGTGGGTGTTTTTCTTAGGCATACATATGTGGCCTTAATGTTTTGCTGAATTTCAGAAGGCTATTCACAAAGGTGAGGGAGATTGGCCTCTGCTTTCAAGCATACTGCAGTCGTGACTGAACACCAGTTTTGTTGGAATACTAAAAAAGTAGTGGCACTGCATAGGATCTGAAGAAAGGAAGGTTTTCTATCTGCCATGCTAGAACCCAGGTTGGATTTCAGCTGTTTTTCTGATTCAGCATTCAACATCGGAGGAATTCAGTGATTGCCTAAAAATGCTGCCGCGCATTAAACACCTGTTCCTTATCGCGGCTGTGCATCGCACTCTGCTGGGCCAGCGCCCTTGTGCAGCTCCAGGTCTCAGACTGAAAAAGCTCTTGGCTCTGTTGCGCCGTTTGGAAAACGTTCGTTCAACGCGCGCTCGTGCGCGCGCCCGACGCCTGCCGCATGGGGCTTGTTGCTGGGTGGAATTTAAGGCACTCCCGTCTGATTGGCTGCCGCGCGGCTGCTCCGTTCAGCCAATGGGAGGCGGCTCTGCAGCTCCGTCCCGCCGCGGCGCGGGCTGCGGCCGGCGGGGCCCCGTGGGCGCCCCCTGGGGAACGCCCGGGACACTGCAGGGTTCTGCCGCAGGGGAACGTGCTTCTCGCTCCCCGCACTGCGAACCACAGTTCGGCATGTGGCGGGGACAAATGAGCTAAAGGGGTTTTAATTGCAGTTCACCTTGTTCTGCTGTGTGTGCACTAGATAAAATAGGGCAGAATGGCGATGTATTTTTTTTTTCTTTGAAAATGGTGTATTTTTCTCCGTACACTCTCAGCTAACACTAACATCACTTTAGCCTAAAAGGGACAAAACCTCAAATCATCTGTAGCGTGCTAGAAGAGCTATTATTTGCACATACAATAAGCTGTTCTGTGTGATTTCTGTTTTGTTTAAATGTGTTTATACATTTAAAAACAAATGCACAGTTGTATGTGGAGCTCACTAGGCTGGTGGTGTGTATTTCACTCAGCCAGATCAGTAGACTTGTATTACTGGTAGAAAACCAAATTAATGGTGCATTATTTAATTACATCTTTTATAAGTATGGGTATCAAACAGTATTTTTTTTCTTCTTTGAAAATAGTTTTTAAATTTCTGACAACTTACATCAGAATTGCTATGGAAGATTTCAACTGAACACTGTTTTTTATGAGTCACTTCTTAAAAGGTAGGTTTTATTCACCATTTTCATTCTCTGGAACTGTCCATCTAGAACACAATACTCATTACCGTTTGCTGCTTCACTTTCTTTGATTTGGCTATGCTACATTTTAAATAGGCTTGCACATTTGAGCACTGGTGTTCGTTTTAAGTGAATTTTACTTCGTGTAGTTCTTATGCTTTGGCAAATGTTTTATGGTTCTTGTGCATATGCTAGTTCTGCCTGCCCTCTGGGAGCCTTTGCTGGGGCTGTTCTAGACCCATGATGTTATGCAAACCCCATTACACACTATTGTTTAGATTGCAGCTTCTCCCTCCTCCCCCCCACTTCATTTTTCCATGACCTTCCCTTTGTCTGCTGCCTATCACTAGGCAGGAGTCAGGCAGCTCCTTGCTGATTGGATTGTCATTTTGAGCAGCTCATGGGCTGCTTACCTGAGCACATGATCATAGGCTGATGCATGCCAGCTAATACAATCATTTCTTGCTTCAGAGCAGTGGTCTCTTTACAGAGTAAGAATAAAAAAATTAAAAAAGAGAAAGTAAAGGGAAAACATCTTAATTGGCTCAGGAAAGAGATCCTCCCATATTCCTAGCTGCATATTTTGTGCCATTTAGCAGATATTTCATCATTAGAAGAATTTCTAAATTTTGGAGGGAGGTGCCTAATGATGTGTTCGTGTCTCACATGACTATTTGTGTATGACTTTAAAGCTTAAAACAAAAGTGAAGTTTTTTATCAAAGAAATGAGCATAATGTGTACGTTGGTCTTTAAAAAATGCTGACTTTAATAAAATTAAAAAAAAACAAAACAGCCCAAAGTCTATGACCTTATTTACAGCATTTAACCCTTACACAGGTAGCTGTACAGGCCAGGGTAATTTTGTGCTGATGCATACAAAAGCCATTTTTTGAAATAAAAAGTGCTCCTCTGTTGGCTTGGTGCCTGGGCCTTTGGTGTCCGCCTTGTGACTTGGTCACACCATGAGTTAAAAAATAAAACACCTAAGCATGAGATAAGGGAGGTGTTTAACAAACATAGCTAAACTTCATGTTAACTATAAAAGGAGACTACCAAAATACATTCATTTAGAAACTAGTAGCTTGATAAGTTTTATTTGTGCAAGACTAAATTAATGTAATTTGCTCTGTTGATGACTGAAGGGGTGCACCTTGCCCCTTTGAAAGACTGGAAACCAGTATTAATCAGATGGTGGCTGACTGGCTTACAGGGGTGTGACCAAGCATGTCTGGACTGGCTACCAGTTGAATTGTTTCTCTTTCACTTAGCTCTCACTTGAGATCTGTTCTTTGTGTGCACTGTGCTCCCTTGTGGGTATGGCTGGAAATGCTTAAAGACTGGTCTGCTCTGGTAAAAGATATTTTGCTGATAAAAGATGAACCCAAAACACTTCTTCATCTCATCTGTGCTTATAATTTTGTCACAGTAGTGTTTATGGGATTTTTTTTGGTAGTTTTAATCAAATACTCTTCGGTTGCAAAAGATTGTGGGATTGAGTGGGAAAATATGCATGAGTTACTCCCGTAACCGTTTAACAATGCAATTTTGAGAAGCCTGTATTTCCTGCAGGCTCTTTCTAGAACTGTGTTAGTGCTTTGTTTTTAACTAGATTTTGGATAATATCGTAAGATGAAAAAGGAACATAAATTTCAAATATTTTACCGATTCAAGCTTGTTCATCCAATTTTTATTTTTCAATAAAGAAGTAAGGATGCATCATTGTAAAGGGGTTCTGATGTTCGAATTTTCTAAGACTGCTCTTCTTGGCAAATGTAAAAAGAAGTGTCGTTTATTTTCTTTGTATTTACTCTATTTTAAAAATGTTTATGAAAGACTGCTTAGATGACTTAAGGAAATTAGAACAGCAAATATTAATTTTTTGAAGTTATATGATAATTGAAGTGATACAGTTACGAATTTGATTTTAAGGCATCTGTAAATGTTACATTAATCTGGTAGTGTATTTTCTGGTCATAGGAAAAGTAAAATTGTGAATTTTTTAATATATTTTGTAAATTCTGGCTAATGCCTACAAAAGAAAACACCGTAGTCTGGGAAATTGAGCTGTCCTGTGTAATTTTGATGCAGAGGCCCTGTTCTTGTACTGTGCTACCAGAGGATTCTCACTAGTGGGTCACCTGTTAGGAGTTTCTGGACTTGTTCAAGGTTTGCCAAGCCTGATTTTTTTTTCCAAATTGCCTCTCTAAGATAAAAATCTGTAACTGCATGTGTGTTGGTTAAAGGGGTTTATATGTATTTGATACAAGTATGGTCAGTATTCTATTACATGACAGTCTGATACGTGCTTTTATAATTATATGAAAATACCTGCCCTCCATTCTAAGTTCTTGGGAAGATGGAAGTGATGTGCTTCCAAAAACTGCACTTCCAAAATATTAGAGATTTTTACATGGTTCTTGTACCCTCAGGTCTAAAATTCTTTCATTAGATACATTCTCTTCTGAAGGAATATGAAGAAATTGTATTTAGCATTTAGACAGCTCTGGAAAGACATTAACAAATCACTTAGAGTTAATAAGTCATCTGACTGAAAATGGTTATGTCATGCGAACATTTTTCAACTCCGGTGAAGTGTAGTTTCAGATAACTGTTTTGTAGGTGTTATATTTTGCTCCCACTGGTAGTAGTGAAGTAGTAGACAATCCAGTTCAGGAAATCTAGGTCAGAATGGCAAAAAAATCAGTGGTATTATTGAGACTCTATAAATAGACCTGATACAACTTTTTGTCAAAATTTGTTCATCTGTTCCTGAGGTGTGAGTCAAAGTGTTAAGTACTATCAATAACTCAAATCTGAGGATTCTAGATTGTTCTGTGGAAAAGAACTGAGAAAAGTGTATGGGAAGCTCAGTGTTAAGTTAAAAGGAACAAAAAATTGCTTTGTGCTTTGACCCTGTTTTTGTCAGGTCATGTTAACTAAGTATAAAATAAGCCTTAGAATTATAATGTAAGGTATGTCATGATTGTGGGGTTTAGAGTAGAAGTCATATTGTACTTTAAAATATATATGTTTACTTTTCAATGTAGAATATTGTAGTTAGGGATAAATGGTAAATAATTTCCTTCACAAAAATTTGTTCCAAATACACTAGGAAAGATCCAGCAGACCAAAATGATAGGAGCTAAAGCATGTGACCTATGATGAGATGCTGAGGGAGCTTGGCAGCTTCAGTCTGCCAAGACAGCTAAAGGATGATCTTAGCGTTGCCTAAATAAAACTTGTAGATGAGGTAAGCCACAAAATGGAGTGGAGCCAAATTATTATTTAGAGGCTGTGGCATCTGTGTTCTGAATTTTGCAGCTTGGTTCATAGAATTATAGAATTGTTAAATATCCTGAGTCGTAAGGGACCCACAGAGATTGAGTCCAACTCCTTGCCTGGTACAGGACAACCGCAAGAATGATTCCACCCGCCCAAGAGGGTTGTCCAAATGCTCTTGAGCTTATGGTTATAGAAAACTGACATTGGTCTGAGCTAGGGTTGGCAGTAGTCCTGCTTTCTTTCACAAAAAAAAAAAAGAAAATAATTTATATCCCGCCTGAAAAGACAAAATGCAATTTAGTAATAAATTTCTTAGCTCTGTAAATGAAAATGAATTGGGAGTTGACAAAAAAAATTAATCATACTAAGTACTTAATGTGTATCTTTTGTCTAATCTGCTGTGTCAGTGTTATAAACATTTGCCTATCTGGTCCTTGTGGGGGGAAAAAGTAATATTGAGATACCTGCCTGATTATTTTCTCTTGTAATTACTGTTAATATAATTTTTGCATGTTTTTGAGAAACTTAATAAAGCTGTATGCTTGATAGTAACTTCATGATGGTTTGTAGCTTCAGGAGACCTAAATTAGTTGGCACAAGCTGATCCAAGATCTTAGTTGTTGAGTTACATCTAGGATATAAGAACTTCCTTAGCTATTTTCTGCTTCTGAACATTATCGCATCCTCTAAAACTAGGCCACTCAGCAAGACTACATTGAGGAAAAATGTATTTAAAAAATCCCTTCGGATTTGTTTTGTTTTACAGAAACAGATGAAATTATAGCTTCCATGTTTTGATTTGATAAAATAGATTTTCTAACATTTTTCTTACCCTTTTTATAAACATTTTTATTTTTCTTAATATTTGTTGTGTGGGTGGATGAAATGAATATAACTATGTTGAGGGCAAACCCACCAGTTTTCCTAGAAAGAGGAAGTTTTTCTTTAGGGTGCTTCAGTATCTGTAGTTTTTATGGCCACAAATAGTCTTAGTAAAATGTTACTGTAAACTGAGTGAAAGTGGTATAAAAATCTGAGTTCATTTAACCATTGTATAGATTCGGAGGATGAAAGTCTTATTTATGCAGGAAAAAGTATCTTAATGATACATTGAGAAATTCTTTGTATATAATGAAGTTTTCTTAAAAGTGACTTGCTACAAAAATCTTGTCATTAATTGTCATTAATTCTGTTTGATACTCATTTTTAGAAGGATGGAAATATTCTTGATCCATCAGTTTTTATGGGAGGCACCTTTTTATGGGAGGCTGCTGGCTCTTACCTTATTATAATACCTATTTTTAATAGAATACTACAAGACAAGTGGTCTAAAATGTGTGGTTAGAATATTACTGAGTGACCTTTACATAAATGTGTTTGTGCAGCATATAGAGAAGATTGGATTCACTTTTTGGGAGATCATATAAAATTTAAGTGTTGGCAGTTGTTTCTTTGTTTTTGTCAGTAACATTTCAACTGGTTTACCTTAAAACATGCTAAACATTACAGATTTTCTTAGTAGCAGTGTAATACGACTGATAAATTTTCATCTTAACAGTTCTTTCTGAATTTTTTTAAGGGCTAAGATGGATAGCACAGAGGAACCTCAGAAAAAAGTCTTTAAAGCACGAAAAACAATGAGAGTAAGTGATCGGCAACAACTCGAAGCTGTCTATAAGGTTAAAGAAGAGCTGTTGAAGACAACTGAAGTGAAACTGTTAAATGGAAAACATGAGAATGGAGATTCTGACATAAATTCCCATTTAAGCAATACAGAGTGTACGGAAGACAAAAAAGAAATTAATGGTGTCGTTGACTTGTGTGTTAACTCTGAAGAAGGAGGAACAGCTTGTGATGAAATTAGTGAGACCAAAAGCCCTGAAAGTAGGTCAGGAAACATAGTCAATGACACAGAATCCAAATCTTCAATGCTATCTTCAGAAAATGTTACTTCCGAGCAAGCTAAAGATACTGACATTGCAGTAAACTGTGAGGCTGAAAATGGAGTTGGTAGCAGTAAAGAGAACTTCCATGAAGAAAATGATAAAAAAGATAATTTGGACCAAAGAAAGGGTGATATCCCATTGGAAGCTGAAAGTAAATCAGTCTGTGATATAAGTGACTCTACTGAAGAGAAGAAGGGAGAAACAAATGATTTACCTGTTAATTCCAGTTCATCTGGTGAGGGAAAGAGGACTGAAGAAGTAGCTGTTGAAGAGGTTGTTGGAGAAGCAGCGATCTCTAGTAGTATGGAAGCTGACCCGGAAAAGCAAGAAGGCAGTGCAGGACTTTCAGAAACCACTGTTTCGAAGACAGTAGATGAGCCAAGTGAAAGTGTCTTGGACAATACTGACAGTATGGAAACAGATGACATTATTCCCATTCTGGAAAAACTAGCCCCTGCTGAGGATGATCTGAGCTGTTTTACTAAAAGTTCTCTGCTTCCAGTGGATGACTCAGTCCCAGATTTAGAAGAGAAAATAGACAACTGTTTGGGCTCACCATCCAAGCAGGAGAGCAATGAAAGTCTGCCAAAAGAGGCTTTCTTGGTACTGTCTGATGAAGAGGATCCCTGTGATGAGAAGGAGGAATGTATTGAAGGGATACTACCAAACAAGTCAAGTCTTCCAGGTAAGAATTTTCTAAATTGTTAGTTTCCATTCAAGTTTGGGATTTTGTTATTTCTGTAGCAGGTTTCTAAATCAAAATGGCAGTCTTACCCACCAGTAATGTTACATGCTCTTAGTTTTCAAGGGTGGTATTTGAGGCACAGGAAGAAAACATAGCACCAAAAAATGGTCATCTTTGAAATTTGGGTTGTTAAGATTTTTTTGTTTGTTTGTTTTGGATTTTGGTTTCCGGGCTTTTTTGTTGTTTTCTTGTTGATTTGCTTTGAATTTTTTTCATACTCCAGAAATTTGGGTGCTAACTTGGGTGAGATAGTGGGGAGGAAAAGAGAAGATGAGTAATTTTCAGAGGAGGAACGAAAAGATTTGGGGGAAGAGAAATGCATTCATTTACAGTTCATGGGGAAGAATGGATTTCAGCTTTCTTTAACATGCAAATAAATTATAAGGAAGACACACTTGGATTAGGTGTGCCTCAACTTCTCATTTAACAATTTTTTTCCCACTGAAAGACAGTATTGGAAAAGTTTAGTGAAAAATGCATGTAATGTATTGTTTTCATATAACACTGCTTTTATTCATTTAACTCAGTGTTTTTAACCTAAGTTTTCTTTGACTATAGCAACTGATTGATGCTGTTAAATATTAACTGTGGGATCTCTTCATTTGGTTAGCAGAACATTTTTCTAAGTTAAACTGAATGGATGTCCTTTGTAGTGTACTGTTTCATACAGTTTTGTAAGTTGTTTTTTTTTATAATGGACATTCATTGTTACACTATTGCACTTCTGAAAATAAAACAGTTTAATAATTTACAGATAAGTTGACACTTGTTCTTTTATCTGGAATTCAGAAAGATGTTCCAGATTATCTTGAGGATGGAATTACTTTACTGGGATTTTTCCTCCCCCCACTTTTCCCCAACCCCCCCCCATTGTATAACTTTTATTAAATTATGACTATGATATAATATTTAACTATAATTATGACTGTATTACCCCAAGTGTGTTTAAATATGGCTGGATAGAAATTTCAAAGCTTGACAAGATTCTTGAAAGTTAGTAACCAGAGTTTCTCAAATCTTTTTTCACTAATGATGGGACTGGCATTCTGAGTCTTCAGTCTCTAAAACAGCTACAGAAGCAGAGATAAGAATGTCTCTTCAGCCCTGTTTTAGACTTCTCCCTTTCTAGTATTCAGCTTTAAATTATGCTAGTTAAATAGAGACAAGGTAGTTTTCGTAGTTTCTGCTAAGGATCTTATTTAAGCATTAGCTGTTGTCAGTGAGATTGAAAAATACCATTGTTGTGCACTTAAAGTCTTCCAGAAACTATTAGAGGCTGGGGAAACAAAGGGAAAGAAGGCTGTGTGTAGTTGTGTCAAAATTGTAGTATTAGGAGTCCCTTTTCTGCAATGAACATTACCAATAAATTGGATTTTGTTCTCAAGGCAGTTTAGGTGTTCTCTCATTGAAGCCATCAGGTTTGCTTTTTTCATCTTACCCAATGAGAAGACACTGTGAGGTCACAGAGGAATTTGCTACAGAACAAAAAGACTGGAGTGAATATTAAATACTGGATTACAGTTGCCAGAAGTTTAAAATAATGTAACCAGTAGTACTTTTTCAGATTCTTCATTTCGGTGACAAAAAAAATTATTTTGACTAGTTGTTTTATTTATTGGCTAATAACAGTTTATGGGTCTTAACAGTGGTGTGGCTGTAACTGAGACTGTTCATGAGGTGAAAATCGGTCACTGCGATCTTCTGCCTTAAGTGGCAACATAATAGCTGAGAAGCAGTTGTATGAGAAAACAAGCAGAGTTACCTTATAAAGAGTAACTTTTGGGAAGAGTCTGTGAAAGTTAAAACTGTGGAGACCATATGGAGATAATTTTAAGATGCTATGTTGGAGAAACAGGTGCAAACCGCTTGGTTAAGAAGTAAGATTTCAACTAGTCCAGATGAAAACCAACATGGCTAAACAACAATGAAAGAACTTCATAATGAAATATGAAATTCATCATGAACTTCATCATGAAATAAACTTCATTCAAATGGGCAGATTAATAGAATGTCTTTGCCAAGTGGAGTTAGTAACTATAATAGCTATGTTACCACAGATTTTTGTCATGAAAGATCATATATCAGAAAGCCTTGGACCTTTTTGAGTAAGCAAACAAGTATGTGACAAGGAAGTCCAGATGTGGATTATCTTTGATATCCAAACACAAGTGATTTCTTACCAAGAACTTTTGGAAATGATACAGTAAAATGGAAAGTCCTCATGGAGGAAATAATCAGCTGAAGAATGAAAATCAGAGTTCCAGAGACTGTGCTGTGTGACAGAACTAGTAATTTGTCTAAAATGAGTGATAACTTGTGAGGTGACAGTTTGCTGATATGAATTTACAGTGCTGATTGATTGAGGAACAGACATGGCAGGTGAAACTCATTGTGGTTATCTACGAAGCAGTGCACTTGAGTACAAAACTCAACTTGATCAGAAGGTAGAACTGACTCACCACTCAATGAAAATATTTCAGAATTATAGTAGGTACTTTTGAGGAAACATTGATAAAATAGCAGTTGAAGAAAGTAAGCGAAAAATTATTGGAATAAATTAAGAAACTGAGGGAAACTTCGCTGTGATACACCAAGCTCATAGGCGGTCGACAAGATTGCATTCTTTGCTTCTGCCTGTCTACCATCAGGATAATGAGATCACAGCTTAGCAGTGAAAACTAAGCTGATTGATAGCCAGTTGTGAAATTTTCTCCTTCTTAACTAGAGTTAAGAGAGAGTTTAGCTGGGCATCATGTTTAAACCACTTCAAGTTAAATTAGCTAGATTTGTTCATAGTAATGAAAGTTAGTAAGGAAAGGACCTTCTTAGCGCTGGAATTACTTGTCCTCTATATAGAACTGAATAAAAACTTAGCTTTGAAGCTTGTAACATGTTTTAAAGACATTCTAGGTATGTGTATCTTTCCGTGGAATATATGTCTTTCAGTTGAATATTAAAATCTTTGAATTGTGGGAAGATGTCTTGAACTTAGCAATTCTCCTTTAGATTCATAGGAAAATTAGTCCTGTTTTATTCATAGCAATTAAATACATAAAGCTTATCTGTAAGTCTTAAAAGCAGGTGGCATAGGCATTTTGCTAATTTATTACCATAAAAGTAAATCAGATTTGGTTTGAAGAATTTGCATTATGAATGTTATTTTTTACATTAATAAGAAAAAGCAAAATCCCATAATGCCAGATAATTGGGTTTTGACTCCTTCCTTTATCTCATCTATTAGGTAACTTGTTTTAAGTCATTTAAAAGTTCTTTATAATAGAAGGGAGACTTAAGAGAGCATCAAGCATACCTTTGCAATCAGAAGTTCTCTTAGAAAAGCTAATAAACTCTGCTGTAATAACAAAATGAATATAGGAAAATGAAGGAATGGACAGAGCAACGTGTGCATAACAGTGCTTACTTGCTCTGTTATATCCTGGATAGATATTACTGTAATCTTATGTCCCGGTTTTTGAGACAGGTATCTGTCAAGGAAGGCAGAAAAAAATGTACACCCCCACCCTTTTCCCTCTCTATTATTATATCTCGAAAACACGGAGTTCTCAGGCAGAGATATGGGAATAGGAATAACAGTTCTTTACTAATATATATATTAAGGTAAACCAACAACAATAACTACAGTATTAACAACGGAACAGAACAGGGATCCCGTCTCGGCTGAGACGGAAAAAACGTGGAGGAGAGGCGGTGCCTTACAAACNGGAGAAGAAGAAGCAGAAGCAGAAGAAACAGCTGCTCCGTCTGGATGATGGCAAAAACCTCCTCTCCCAGCAGAAACAGCTCCGAGTGTCTGTGCTGCCCTCCCAGAAGGACCCAAAACCAAAAACCGCTCCCCTTCCCATTGCCCCCGGGGGCCCAGCCGACTCTTTTGTCTTTTAAAGTACCAATGATGTAGCAACCACCAAGGCTTTTCTCTCAGCTAAATGGGAAAAATTCCACTGTCTAAGAAACAAAAAAAAAAGGACATGTAACCCCCAACATCTTAAAAGCAATAGTTACGTGTTGTATCTAGCAAGCACAGAAACACAAAATGGAGGCTTGTTTCATACATGTGTATGCAACACATAATGTAGGCTCATGGAACATGTAATAAAATTTTTCAGGAAGTGCTACCATTTTTATCTTTGTGTGTTTTGTAGCTTTAGATTTTTCACTATTTAAGCATTTCCTAAAATGTATAATTTTAAATTACAAGTCCTAAATTTTGATACTTTGTATTAGCAAGAAACTTCAAATTAAAATTCATATTTTTTAACCTAAATCTAGGCCATTGCTACCATTAAGATCATGATTGAAGTTACTAATGGTAAATAGAGAAACATACTAGTATTTCTTACTGAAATTTTTATACTTTTTCCCTAATATGGAAAAGTAAGCTCAAATAATTTATTATGAACTTTAGCTACCTTAAAAATACATCATTTTCTTTCAGAGGTAACTGAAACATTTTACCTTCATAATTACAGTTCAGTAATTCTGGTTTAAATGTTAAGCAAATTCAGAAGTGAGTCTTAATATGTTGCATGATAGTTCCAGTTTTTGTTTTGAGGGTATCCCCTTTTTTCATATCTGCATTGCCTTTTTGTCATACTTACTTCTCTTGCCTTCCCTCACATACTTTCTCATAAGTTTTCTTAATTCATTAGTCAAAACAGGACTGTTACAAGACTTCAGTAGATCTGAGTAAGTATCACATGGATTTTTTTCTTCTGTTTATAGAAGAGGTGGAGGGGGAGAGAAAAAAGGAATGTGAAGATAAAGAAGAAGAGGCCCACAAAGAAGAAGAGAAACAAATAGAGAAAAGTATGTCATGTTAAAACCATTATGTTTCACTGGGTTGTATGTGTTAGAAGCACAGAATCATTGGGTTTGGAAGGGACCTTTGATGATTATCTAGTCCGATGCCCCTGTTAAAAAAACAGGTCAACTAGAAAGCCGTTTGCCCAGAGGTGTGTCCTTACAGGTTTTGAGTATTTCCACAGACAAAGATTCCACAGATTTCCAGTGTTCTGATGTCTGTGTTTGACCACCCTACCAGTAAAAAAGTTTTTAAATGTTGGAGTGGAAATTCCAGTATTTCAATTTGCAGCCATTTCTCTAGTCCTGTCTCTGCTACTCACTAAGAGTCTTGCTCTTTGTTCATTCTCCACCCGGAAGGTAATTCACATATGTGATAAAGTCTCCCCTAATGGCCTTCCTCAGTTGAACAATTCCAGCTCTTGATGAATGCTCCTATCTCTAAAACATCTTGGTGACTCTACACTGCACTCTCTCCATTATGCTCACATATTTTTTTGTATCTAGAAACCCAGAACTGGACAAAAGACTCGAGGTTCAGGCTCACATTCCCTGGTTAGAGGGGACTAAGTACCTCCCCCAACCTGTTGTCTGTACTCACTCTCAGGCAGCCAAGAATGTTCATGGCCTTTGCCAACAGGACACATCATGGGCCCATATTCAACTTCATGTGTGTGGAGACCACCAGGGCCTTTTCTGAAAATATGTTTTCCAGCCAGTGAATTCCCCGCCTGCACTAACACATGGTTTTTATTGATACCTAAGTGTAGTACTTGGGCATCTCCTTTACTTAAACTTCATGAGATTCTTGTTTGCACATTTCTCCAATTTGTCAGTGTGACTCCGAATGGCAGCATAACTACTTAGGAGTGTACAAGTCACTCCTTCCAGTTTTGTATCACCTTCAAGTTGCTGCAATATCCTCTTAGCCCATTATCTAGGTCAGTAATTAAGATGGTAGTGTTGGTACCAGTACCACCTGCTGGTGTGCATTACTGAGCTCCAGCTGGACTGTGTTCCAATAATCACAGTTCCTGGAGCCCAACAGTTGAGCTGGTCCAATTATTTAGGCCATATAAAGAATCTGAGGATGGTTTGAGTCAGAAGCATTATTAAAGATGCTTTCCTCTCATCCACCATGCCAGTGGTCTCACTGTAGAAGGCTATCAGGTTAATGATGCATGATTTCCCCTTGATAAATCTATTCTATTCCAAATCACCACCTTCTTAACAGGCTTAGAGATTAGACTTACTTGCTCCATTGTGTTCCCAGGGACTGAGGTAAGGCTAATAGTCTTGTAGTTCCCTGGGTCCTTGTTACATAATCTGAAGATTATTTGGAAGCAGATATCCCTCCTGTTCTCAAGAACCTTTTGGACACAGTGCCAGGAGCTGGAGGAGTGAATGAGGTCTCTTTGGTTCTTTTGTGCTTCATCACTATGATGAAAATTACTTTTATAATCTGGTTCTGTTTTGAACCTGTTCTTTTCTTAGATTCTTACTTTCCTTCTTAACCAAGAAGTGAAAAGAGTTTGAATATTTTTTCAGTCAGCTGTTGGAGGTGCAAGTTAAAACTTCATGGCAGGTACATACAGTTAATTGCTGGCATAGTTTAATGAGATGTAGTTTTATTTGGCTGGAATTCTGAGAAGAGGATTCCTTTTTTTGGAAGAAGGTTTTATTTTGCTTCTCGGAAGCCATGTTTCATTATAGGCTGATGCTGATAGGAGCAGGAAGAACTGAAGGGAAGTTCTGAAGAGAGTAATGGTGGTACTAGATTCATTTTGCATTTGGGGCAGTGATTGGGTGAAACACAAAGCAGAACTTACTGACAAGGCAGTAATGTACAGATACCAGAAGGACTCATTTTGTACTTTGATATCATTAGGCATGCTTTTCCAAAGGCATTCCTCCTGGTTTAGAATGAAAAAGCTTAAACTGAGAACAACTTGGTAATATTCATGGCATTCTGAACATAACTGTTTTTTTCAGGAGTTCCTCATGAGGAGTTGTATCTAACTGTTCCAGGTGAAGCATCAAAGAGAAAGCGTTCCAAATCTGAGGACATGGACAATGTTCATTCTAAACATCGTCGGTACATGGGAGAAGATTATGAAGCAGAACTGCAAGTAAAAATTACAGCCAGAAAGGATGTTGACCTAAAAGTACAAAAGGTAGAATAGAGATGCAGAGCAAAGAACATATACATGCACCTGTCACTTGTGTTACCATCTTGGAATTAGCAGTCCTTCTGCACACGCTCTGTTGTCCCCAAACACTTTCTCTTTTTTGTGGCTGAACATTGGATGTAATTCAAATAACAAAGGTGCTTAATTCATATAAAGTTCCACATAGTACTCCTTTTAAGAAGTGACCAAATACTGTTTGAAAACTATGCTGCAGGAGTTCTCTTTGAAATGTATAAAATACTTAGTCTCATGTGACTCTAGACAGAAAATGTTAGTAAAGGATGTATCTCACCATGATGAAGTTTATGTGTGATGCACTTTATTGTGTGCCTAGCTTTTAAGAAAAGGCAGTCTCCAAACACGAGTGTAATCAACCTGGCATTTTGCAGGTTTCTGTAGAGCTATTAATAGCCTGATTGCACCACTGCTGTATAATGAGCTTATGGTCTTGAAGAAAAGAAAATGGTGCTGTCCTTCTTAGTTTGTTAGCTAGCATGGTTGTAACTTCATTAATTTAGGATGGCAAAAATTGAACCACATTAGCTGCTTATTTATTTTTGTTTCCAAAGAAAGCATTTTACATTGCAGTCGGTATAGAAGGGAGAAGAACATTAAATAATAACTTTTATCAAGTAAACTTTCCAAAAACCAGTCTTCTTACGTTTCTAGCTTCTGGAAAAAAAGCAACACTGCATTTTTGCTGGGGGAAAGTAACGTCTCGGGGAAAAAAGGTTTTGTTGAATGTCTTAAGTTTCTGTTCTTTGAAAGTCAATGTCCCTCTCAAATTTAAACGTAAGAGGAACGAAAGAAGTGCTTTGTGTAAGCACTGCACTTTAAAAAAATATCTTCTATTGTTAAGCAAGATTGTATTTATACCTATCTGCAAGGAAATGAATTTGTTGAATTAATGCCAAACCATTTGTAGTTTCCAAAATGATGTCAAAACTTAACTGTGCAACCACATACTAATTGCTGACTGTAGATTTCTTTGATTGGCAGGGCACAAAAGTTGTCATTGTTCTGTTTATAGCAGGATATTTGTTAAAAGTTGTGAATATTTTTTTAGATGGTTCCCCAAATTTTGGGATTGCATTGTTGGTTTTTTTATATAACAATTTTTCAGATTATCCAGAGACTGTTAGAAGATAAACTTAACACTTTACAATGTGCAGTATTTGACAAGACTCTGGCAGACTTAAAAACCCGAATGGAGAAGGTAGAATGCAACAAGAGGCATAAAACTGTGCTTACTGAGATGCAGGTGAGTGTTTGTGCATTCAGCTCTATACTAGGGTCAAATTGAAAAATAACTTCCTCAATATGTTGTAGTATGGTTCCTACAGTTGCCAGTAGGGAAACCATTTTGACTCTGCAGTGGGAGGAGGTGGTGGTGGGAACAGCAAATTCTAATGTTCCTTTTGAGTTGTAAAACTATTTTCCTCCTCAGAAGGAGGGAAGCAACCAGTTAATCATATAGAAACACCAAAGAGGATCTTCCATCTGGCAAACTGATTCATTAGCTGTTAGTAGACTGCTTTTTCACACTGGTTCCATTTAGACATTTTTCAAAAAAGTGCCAAGTATGAAAATATCAAAGATTTTATGAAGCTAGAAATTTGTTTAAAGATGGGAACATGAGGGAAGGAGAGCATAGTAGCACTGCACTTTAAACATTCTACATCACAGGTTGTTTCCCCAGAGTGTAAATAGTAGTTGTTATAGGAAGGAAGTAAATAGCTAGTGTTGAATGCACTATGCTTTCTTGAATTTTTTATACAAAATACGCGCATAGTGGTGACGTGAAGAAATCACAATATGCAAAGAATTTTGAACTGACAGGACAATTAGAAGCTTATCCTAGAACAAATTTAATAAGCAATAAGGCCATTTTACTTTTCTTTAAAGAAATACAGAATTTGCTAGATCAGTTCCCACTGTAGGACTCCTTCCTCTTGTAGCCACAGACATTTTAGGTTGGCTTTTCAAGTGCTTTCTGAGACACTTCCCGTATACTTGTTTACCAGTATCTGTAGCCATCAACTAGAGTGTCAAATTAATAACATCATACAAGGCTTTCATTTATGTAGTTTTGTGTGAACATGCAGGATGGATTCAGTTTGTGCTGTTGTGAATAGGAAGGAAAGTAATTAAACTTGTCGCTAAGATACCTTGATTGTGATGCATATGTTTGTCTTTCTGCTGTAATATAGTTGAAAGTAACATAGTTGTACTGTATTTCAAGGAAGAATATTTTCCCTGATATGAAAATAACCTTTGACTTTATGTCTTAGTTATATATCTTTTAGTTTGAAAATTTCTTTGGTGGTTCTTGGGAATTTATGGATTTGTTTGTTTTCATCTTCTTCCTGTTTAGGCTAAAATTGCGAGATTAACAAAGCGGGTTGGAGCAGCCAAGGAAGACCTGAAGAAGAGACAGGAAGTAAGAACTGGATTTGTTGGAGTCTGGGGTTTTTCTCTGAGTTAGTCTAAACCTTGTGTTAGAAAATAAAGAAAATTTATATGCAGAAAGATGTGACTTGTTCATTCAATGGCATTGACAAAACAGGTTTCTCTGGTTTGGCTAAAGTCTTAATATCTGTTACATAATTCTGACTTTTACAGAAGCTTCTTGAACCATTTTTAATGTGAAAACACCTTAAACTGTATGTAACTTAATTTAATTTACTTCAGTATGAAGAGTACAATGTAAATAAAAGTGCCTCCCACTACTTTGATTCTGAGGGGTGAGAGGGGAAAGAGGAAAGAGAGGATATAGGAGAAGGGAGACAGTAGGACCAAGGAGATTTTTGGTAGTTCTGAAATAGGTCAAATTCTCCTGCAGTGTTGACTTCAGAAAATTAATCTCTCACACAGCAGTAAATGTATATGAAATAGAACGAAAGCATAAGTTTGCAATGTGACTTAGAGATGTTTTGTTCTCTCTCTCTCATTCTGTGTAGAATGTGGCAAATGCACCTGTATCTCCAGGGAAAGCAGCTCCTGACACTGCAAACGTAAACAATGCCACGTATCGGTAAGCAAAGCACATCACTGGGACCATGTTCAAATTTACAAGAGGACACTTCAGATAATTTCTGTATTTCTTTGAAGTGTTCTTCCTTTTCTTTCATTGCTCTTCCCTTGTAAAATTCTATTTGCTTTTTCAGAAGTCATAAATTGGCAGAATTGAAACCATTCTTGGTTAAATTTAGATGTTGCTTAGCCTCAGTTTTAGTGTTTAAAAATTACAGATAATGGTATAAGTTTAATTTCAAGAGCAGGAAAATCCTCATGGTGCAAGACAAGCTTGATGCTTGAACTTGAAAACTTATAAATAATTCTGTACTTCTTTTTATTAGGGAAATATCCAAAGTTAATTTCCCAGAGAAGCAAAATATGAGTTTAGAAAAGAAAATCTCAAAGAAAAAAAAACAGCTGTAAAAATTTGGGCTTTTTTCACCATTTTACTGTTCATAAATACACTTTATGCGGCTTATTGAGAGAAATGCCAACTCAAACTTCATTCCTTAGAAATGCTGGCACAGTGAGGCAAATGCTGGAGTCAAAAAGGAATGTAGGAGAGAGCACACCAGCAACTTTTCAAGCACCTGTGAATCCAGGTAAGAAGCTCCCTATGGACTATAAACACATTTCTTAAAAGTTTATTGCCTTCCACTAAAAAGTAACTAAGTAGATAGAGCTAAACTGATGTTGCTCCTTTTTTCTGACATAAAGTCATCATTATTTTTAGTTATCTAACTCATTCCCAGTTTATATTGTGTAGCGTGCTTACCAGGTATGGGAAAAAATGTGTTGATTTGGCCAAGCGGAACTTGTGGTGAGATGTTTCAGGAGACTGCATGCTGGGTATTGGCAGCAAACCTGATTGCTAAGAACTGAAACACTTCTCAGGCCCCTTACTGTACTTGATCATAATAGGGTACTGATGATATCCTTCCTTCTACCTAATAACTATAGAAATTGAGTGGGAAACTAAACAGCAGTTATAAACCTCATTTCTTAAAGTAGTCATGTTGAAAAATGGCATTTCTAGATTAAAATTTTATAGGGCATATAGACTCAAAACTCACCATTAATTTATTCACTATAGCTTCACTGTCTTTCATTGTAAAAATAGTTGCTTAATATTGAATGCTGAGTCTTTCCCACAGGATTATCTTACAGTTTGCATGTACTGGCTTTCAGTAGTGTATTTTGCTCCCGATCTGTAGAAATAATCCTGAAACTTTGTTGCATAAAAATCAGTATCTTCTCTGACACATTAATACTTTGTTTTGGTAGAACCTTCTGGATACAAAGCCCTAACTATACAAGGCAAGTTAGTCATAACTGACATAGTTTTTCTTTCCTTGTGTTTTGTGAAGCACCAGTTACTCTGCTATTTCTGTAATGGGTGTTTAAAATGCTGTATTTTGTGTTTTCAACAGTTAAATCTTGGAGCCTTCTTCAAACCTGTGTTATAAATCCTTATATGTCTTTTTTTCTGACATTTCTTACAAACAGAAATGCAGTATTGACTGTATCTTTGACCAGGCCATTCAATATCAGCGTGTACAGCAAAAACTAGTACCTATAGCCTTTATTGGCAAAAAGAAGTAATTATACACTACCTTTTTCATAGAATCATAGAATTATTTGGGTTGGAAGAGACATTTAAAGATCATCTAGTCCAAACCTGCTACCATGGGCCAGGACATCTTTCACAAGATCAAGTTGCTCAAAGTTCTGTCCAGCTTGACATTGAACATTTGAAATGATAGGGCATTCACAGTCATTTTGGACAAGCAGTTCCAGTGACTCACTGCCCTCATCCTGAATTGTTTCCATTTGTTGTGTTGCAGAGAAATTTTCCACTTGATTTACGTGCTTAATTTTTTTATTTATTTTTTTTGTGTGTAGTGCCTGCTTCCAGTCTTGCTGCTGCTCCACCAGTTGTCAGTGGACATCCTAAGCTTCCGACTCCAGTGTCCTCCACCAGCTCTTTGACAACAACAGTGCTTCCCACAGCTAACACAGCTACAGTTGTAGGCACTAACCAAGTGCCCACTGGCAGCACTCAGTCAGTGTCTGTCTCACTGCAGTCTTTGCCCGTAATCCTGCATGTACCTGTGGCAGTGTCATCCCAGACTCCACTTCTGCAAAGCCACACAGGGACTTTGGTCTCTAACCAGCAGTCAGGCAACGTTGAATTTATATCTGTGCAAAACTCGTCTACAGTTGGTAGCCTTACCAAAACTACAGTGTCTTTGGCATCAACTAATGCAACTAAACCAAATAACATCCCACATGTGCCCAGTCCTGGTACTCAAAGGAATCCTACACCCAGTGCTGGGTCAACAGGCACAACGTTGGCAGTACAGGCTGTTCCTGCTACACATCCTGTTGCCCAGACCACAAGGACTTCTTTGCCCACAGTGGGTACTCCAGGACTTTATAACACGCCTACCACCAGTCGACCGCCCCTACAGATGAAGATTCCTCTCACTACATTTAATAGTACAGCTCCTACTGAAGCACCCACCGTTGCAGCATCCAAGATTGGTAAGTTACACTTGAATGTTGACACTGGCAGAGGAAGACAGTGGTCAGAGGGAAACATAAAACTGCACTCTGGAAAATTGTTTCTTAATGTGTTTTGCAGAGATGGTCCTTCTAGGTTGCATTTCTGTTGAAATTTTCAAGATCAAAATAATCCCTCTTACAGATCTGCTTTAGACATTGTTGAAAATAAACTCCCCTTAGAGGGAGTCAGTGGTGTCGCTTTGTAAGCTTTGTTTTATTTGGAATTTGATTTACATAATGCATAAAGTCAAAATCCTATTCTGTCTTTAAGAACTTGGTATTTAATTTTAATGCAGCCTCTCAGCATAATATGAGCTACCTTTCTAAGCAAAGGCATACTGAAAAGTATAACTGTAACTTAATTTTCACTTAAACAAAATGGGAGAAAAAAACAATTGAATATGAACCTAGCTCCAAATGAGTACACTTACAGTATTTAAATAAAGTCTCTAAACACAATAAAGGTTCAAATAACAAGAATTTAAACTAATAATTAGATTTATTAGTTTAAAATACTTTTTCTCAGTCTTTGGTCCGGTCTGATGGTTGTCTGCACTTCTGATTGAACATACTTTGACTTTTTTTTGTAGGAGGTCTTCAAGATTTGTAAGTGAGTTGGAGTTGTAGCAAGTGCCTCATTGGCACAATATAATGTTAGAAGGAACTCTAGGGTGCTGATGATACCAAGCAGAATTTGACATCAGAACTAATTTCATTTCATTATCCTGCTTCTAACATATGTATGCTAAAAACATGCTGCGTAGAGTTGGATGTTTATATTTTTTATTTACTCTTAGCTCTAAAGCAATAGAAGTGATTTAAGACAACATAAAAAGGATTATGACTGATAGGATACAGTGACAAAAGGGAGGACCTATGTGTCCAAAGAATTTCTCATTTTATGCAGTTTCCATGATTTACTTTATACCCTAGTAGTTTTCTCACCAGAATTGAAACACTGATTTGGGCCAGCACTATTGCTAGTAAGCTCTCGTTAAAATGAAAAGGAATTTGGATTTGAATTTATATATTTAGATCAAATATTAAAGCAACTTCTTAAATTGCTAGTTTAATGTTTGGCTAATGTAATGAGCTACTAATGGTACTCATTCTCCCTGTCTCAGTTAAATATTTTGCAGGCTGTTTAACCATCCTTTTTTCAGCCAAGTCTTTTTTTGTACGGAAATATTTAATAATTGGATAAATTTTCGGTTGAATAGCTTATCAATATACATACAGAGGGAGGAGAGCTTGGAGTTATACTTTATGCTCTGGCAATGAAATTGCTCAAAATGCTTTTAATATACTGTCGAACTTACAAGGAAAGGAACACATTAATCAAACTTGAATATTTATAATTGAAAAGTGGGACTAAATGTAAAGTATATCACATCCTGAATGTTTATTTTCAAACAATTTTGAATATTGCCTTCAATAGTGGCTAGTGGGTAGCAGTAATTAGTACTGATTAGATTACTGCAAATGAACAATTTCTTGACCCCTCAGAAAACCAGACAAGCAGGCCACCAACAGATACTTCGGCAAACAAGCGACCTGCAGAGGGAACAACACAGGTAGGCTGTTGATTGTTTCTATATAAAATCCTAAAGTTACAATCCACAGGAGATTTTCTTTACCTTTATTGATTATAATGAAACAAATTTAGTTTCTTCTGTGCCATCCTTTCTAGTTACTGTCAGTTTATATTTCTCTTCTGATTCACTGTTACTTGCAGCATGAGCTTCTGATAATATTTTCAGAAGTTTCTGATGGGATTTTGTGGGGAGATGAGTTGGTAAATCAGGAGCAGACTAAAATTGTCTGCTAAAACAAAGGCTGCCCAATCCTTGTCTGAATGGCTACAAATATTTTACAAATTATTGCAGTGCTTTCATTCCCACACTGATCCAGAAGTTAGAATTGGAATTGGAATGTTTGATTGCTGTATATCATGGAAGGGAAAAAAAAAGAAAACAAACCTTCTTCTGGAATAGCTGCTTCATGATAAAGGATAACTTGCAATACTTCTGGATTCCTTGTCTAAAATTGGTTGAACTTGTTTAAGGTTTGAAATTAAGCTATTTAAAATTCTTCATAAATAATTTTATTCCTGTCTATAGATGTTTCACAAAGCACCTCATACTTAACTATTGCTGTTAACCAGAAGTCATTTTACTAAGGGGACTAAATTTGTTCTGGACAACATTTCTGGTTTCATTAGCATCTCAAGGTACAGTTAATCTAAATTGTATTTCAAAGCAAGAAGAAAATATACTGGACAATATTCTGGTATTCACCTGCTGAAAACAGTCTGGCAAAGGTAGCCAGTATTTTAAACTATGTCTCACTCTATCTTCCTATTAAGGCATTTCATAAAGAAAAGTTGTATGGAACTTAATTTTTCAAAGATACCTGTGGATTATAGCTATTAAAAACCCTTGTCAGTACTTAATATGTAGGAAATCCAGTACGATAATGGATGACAGTAGTACAGTTTTAAGGTTTAATTTTCAGTATAAGATGCATCTCTTGGAATTTTTCTTCAGTTAGAGCCTGAAACCTGGGGAAAAATTTGGAAAAACAGATTGTGAATGATAATGGTATTTAGCAGTGGAAGGTGACCTAGGAGGAGGGAAATAAAAGATACAGGGTGTTTTCTGGTTTTTAGTCTTTTGTTGTCTAGTGTATGTTCTAGGTTTGCTTTCCGTGAATTCAGTTAAAGCATGTGTAATGCCATGGTTA
>VWYI01002866.1:0-14229 GCA_013399455.1 Anthoscopus minutus
AACTTAAAAATATGAAAGAACCACTGCAATATCTCCCCCTTTCTTTTCTAAAAGAAAGGAAGGAAGGGAAAATGTTTAAATCTCTTCATCTGCAACAGAACCTTCTTCATCCACAGCTGAAATCCAGTCTGGACAATTGTCCAGGGGAATATTGGGCTCTAAAGAAACCAGGGCTAGAATGGGGGGAGGAGATGTCGCAGTGGTTGCACAACATATTTTTAACAATGAAAACGTAAGTATAATAAGGGGTATAACAAAACTGAATGTAACTACAGAATGGATCACAGACGGCCACCATCCGGAGAGCCCCCAGTCTTTTGTTATGGTCCGCCACCCGTCTTTGGCTTTGACCCTGACAGTGTTCACCATTTCTTGCATTTGATTCAGGGTGGCATGGATGTCCATCTTCTTAGATGTTAAATTCATGCAACACAGACTCTCAAATTCATGGTAGTTGTGATTGTGCAGCAACAACAGGAAATCTATCTCAGCTCGATTTTGCAATGTTGCCTGTCTGGTAATCGTCTCGTCTTCTAGAAGGTTGGTGATGGTTTGAGACGTCAAGTTGGCCTGTTTCACCGCCCAGCACTGGAGGTGACCCAGTTCCCCAAGGGCTTTGACTGCTGCTACCCACGGCAAAAAGACAGACACAACAACCCTTTTGAACTCGTTCCAATGGAAAATTTCAGCGTTGCAGTACTCATCAATCTCTTTAAATGAATCGGTGGCACTGCACCTTTTTCTGTCTTGGTCCAGATCAGTAATTTTCTTTTCCCAATTCAAAATTTGTGTCTGATTGGGAGTGAACAGGGTCAAGAAGCCAACTGTGCAAGGACCTTCTAGGAGATGGGACAGGATCCCTGCCCATACTCAGTCCCCAGAGATCAGGAATTTCCCTTTTTCCAGCACCAATGGTTTTCCCTGATCTTTGGAGGCCATTTTTACATGTGCAAGGGTGTCGCACCACTGGGCAGCTTGATATTTCTTTCGGTGCTGCCTCACCTCCTCAAAGGGCCACGAATCACTAGGGGAAGGGAAAAACTCAAAATGAACACAAAATCTGGCTTTGGCAGAACCCAAGATCTCCAGCTCCTGCTGTTCTGTTGACAGAGGCTGGAGATCCCTGATCCAGGCATGCCAGGGTATAAAGGGATTGTCAACAGGTACTCTGATTTCTGGGATGTTCTCAAATAAATCTCCATGATTAAATGAGTTGGCCTGCCTTATGACTTTCTTTAGGCTTTCAGGGAGGCTATCGGCAGCATCAGGGACCCCACCAGACAGGTCGACATCGGATTCCCTGTGGTTGCTGATGCCAGACATATATGATCTTGCCAAAGGGTCTGTGCCAACATGACCCATATGTTTTTCTTGGGCTGAGGGACAATCCATGCTCTTCCTTCTGGTAGCGACCACCGAATCACCCATCCCAGGATGGATGTTAATTCCCAGGATGATCTGGAGCATCTCTGGTATGGTCGGTCTATGAAAACAAAATCGAAATCATCAACAAATAGTTTAAGGATGGGAAATGGGGGTAGAATGGGGAGAGGGGATCGCCTGCAGGAGCCATAAGATATTTCTTGCACCTTTGTGCCTTCCTGGACACCTCTACAGACATGACCTCACCATGTGGAGGCCTGGTAGGGTGTTTTTCTACAAAAAGCTTCTCCCACTTGCATGGGATCCACCTCAGGCCCACACAGGGAGTGTAGGTCCGCCAAAGTTTTGGGATTACTGCTAATTGCCAATATCTGCGGACCAATGGTCCATGCAGTAATCTCAAGGCCCAAATACTTCCAGGGCGGCATCCTCTGAACTTTCTCTTCCTGAAGTTTAAATCCTGCATCACATAGAACTTTAATAATCTGGTCAAGCACGTTGTCAAGCATTTCTTGATTGGGGGCACACACCAGCACATCATCCATATGATGGTAGATGACTGTGTCTCTTGCTGTGGCACAGACAGGGGAAAGCAATGAGGCAATACACCACTGGCAGATGGTGGGCTAATTCTTCATGCCTTGTGGCAATACCCATCAGTGGAATCTCCTCATTGGGCCCTCTTGATTGCAGATAGTCAGTATTGAGAAGGCAAACCACTCACAATCAGAGGGGTGCAGTGGGATATGAAATAAACAGTCTTTGATGTCCACCACTGACAGCGTCCAGTTGTCAGGGAGCATTGCAGGGGAGGGCATCCCTGGTTGGAGGGGCCCCATGTCAACAATGACTTTGTTAATTTTTCTGAGGTCGTGGACAAGCCTCCAGCTGTCTCTTCCTAGCTTCCTGACAATGAAAACCAGGGAGTTCCAGGGACTGAAGATCTCTTTGATGTTTCCAAGCCTCAGCTGCTTGTCCACGAGCTCATTGAGCGCCTGTAATTTTTCTTTGGACAGTGGCCAGTGATCTACCCAAACGGGATTGTCCCTGGTCCAATTCAGTTTTTGGGTAGGGCGCTCCACAGTGGCTGCAATCAAAAATCCTGGGGGGATGTCAGGATTTCCAGTCTTGCCCCATATTGTGACATGAGGTCTCTCCCCCAGAGAGGCACCTTAAAATTAACAACAGGCCTCACTGTGCCAATCTGCCCATCGGGCCCCTTTATTTGAATTGGCCCCCTTGAAATTTTTGCAATTTGGGTACCTCCGATCCCTTGGATGTTGTTAGCCAAGGGAATGAGCTCCCAATTCGACAGCCACTCCCTTTCTGACAGCCATTCCCGGAATGACTGTCAAATCAGCCCCATTGTCTAACATCCCAGTCATCCCTCTGCCCACCCCACCCTTGGTGAGGTGACAGTGAATGACTGGTTTGTCTTCACCCACTACTGCTGCCCAGTAGAACTAAGGTTCTGTCACATCCACTGGGGCTCTGACCAGACCAGAATGGCCTGAGCTATAAACTGATCTTTGTGGAGGTAAAACGGTGGGTAGGTGCAGCGCATCAGTATTTCCATTGTATCTTGATCTCCCCTGATGGTCATCGGGGAGATTTCAGGGTCAGCAGGGGTGTTTTTTGTGTCCCTGATTATGAAACACTCTCTGCTTGTCTGCTTGCTGCACCAACTTCCCTCCCAGTGCCTCCACGGGAACCTTTGTCCAGGTCCACATCCAGAGGAAGGTCAGCGTAGCTGTAATGAGCACTGTCCTTCCCTCCGGTCTCCGGGCCCTGTTTCTGGGAGAGGAAATGCATGTGCAATTGTCACAATCAGTTGAAAGATCATGTCCAGTAGGGTTTAAATTGTCCTTTTTCCTGAGAGGCTGGAGGTACTTTGGTGACATGGGGCTCCTTCCCTCTCTCCCTGCATGGTTCACCTCCACTTTCTCTTCACACGAGGTGAGCCCACACTCTCCCTAGTTGTTTTTTTTTTAATCACTTCTCCTCTTCCCCTTCCCACCCCATTATGTTTGCTTTGCCCTTTTGGTGGTGTTACTTTATTAAGACAAAAATGAGCGATGTGGCCCATTTGGCCACAATTAAAACATCCCAATGGCGTTGGTGGTCCTGCAGACTGAGAGGTGGTGGCAATCATCCTTCTTGGTTGGTGGTGGTAGTGGTGCTATCCTTTTCCCTGCAGAGACTCCTGCTGGGACGGCTTCAGCACAGGCCTCGATCAGGGTGGTGGAGGATCCCTCAGGATCATGGTCCTGGTCATGGTCCATGGACCATCGATGGTCGGTGGATGATCCCTCAGGAGGGTCCTGGTCAAGGCCTTGCAGGTTTCATTTGCATTAGCCTTTGCTGTCTCGAGCAGGAAGTCATCCTGCAGGGCTGCAAACACCACCTGCCTCTCTATCTTTCAGCTTTTAGCTTGTTGATGAAATCAATAAAGGGCTCAATAGGACTTTGATAAATCTGGGTGTAGGGAGTTATAATTTCAGGAAGGGGGATTTTTATAAATACCACCTTGGCAGCCTTTGCAAGGTCAGCCGGGACATACTCAGGTAAAAACCCTTGCTTGGTCTCTGGCCTTGGCCCACTTCCCCTCACCCACCAAATGGTCCAGGGTGATAAGCTGCTGAGCCTGGTCAAACGCCTGGTCATCTGATGTTAGAAGGTCCCCCTGCAGATCCTTAAGGAAACTCTTCCATGCCTCTTCCCAGAAGATAAAATCTCCCAGGGAAAGGAGGCATGAAAAAAGCTCCCAGACAGGGACAAGGAGCGCTCTTGCAGGGACAAGGAGATTTGAGGACAGGGTGGCCTTCAGGAGACCCCTGAAGTACTCACTCTGCTGCCCAAATTCCTTTTGGGCCTGGCACAATTCTTTTTTTGTTTGGAAGGAAAAAGGTTCCCAATTTAACTGGGATCCTTCCCCCTTCATGACTGGGGCCAACATCCACGGGGCTCCCGGTTCTGTGTTCCCTCTTCGGGGTTCCGGCCCACAACTTCCGCCCCCACTACCGTGGGAACTGGACGCGTAGGCCTGGGAACTTCTGGAGATGGAAGCTGGAAGGGGAAGTGCCTAGGTTCTTCCTGGCGTGAAGGTGCCTGGCGAGTCACTAGTCCAGCGTGGTGGTAATGCCCAGCCGTAGAGGCTCCCTCACGGGCTGAGGCAAGACCCCGTAGAAGGAGCCGCCTGGTCCCAGGACAGCGACAGGGGATGTAGAGAGTTTGCAGTTTCGAGAGCACTTTCTTTTGGAGCGCGGGTGAGGGAAGACTCTTGAGGCAGGAATCCCAGTAATAACAAATTTAATAACGTAAGAACACCGGAAGGGGGCTACGCTCAAGAGCCCAAATAATAGTTTGGACACTTACTCTATAACAGAGAGGGGTGGACTTAGGGACAACCAACCGACCCTGGGCACGGAGGCAGAAGAACCTAATGGATATGGGGATGGACCAACTAGGGTAAAAGGATTAGGGGAATTCCAGAGAGTGGGTATGGGCTAAGGGTGTGGTTTGGGTAACAGATAGGGAGCTCTGGAATAAAGGGTGTGGTGTAGGGTGACATGATGAGGAAGTCGGCATGGGTTAGGATGATTGACATGTGTTGGGCCAGAACAACAGAATTTTCTAGAATAGGGAAGAATCATGATAACAATCAAATGGAGGAGACTTGGAATAAACCAATACCAACACAACCATTTTAAGAATAAACTTAAACACGCTGCAACAGGGAGGGGCTTTGCTGTCGAGGGGTGTGTCAGGAGGAGGCGGGCTTCCAGGCAGGGAATCCTCCTCCCACAGGGAGGGGTCAGGGGGAGGGAGGAGGACAGGGTCAAAATCAGGGGAGGACTCCAGGGATGTTAATGAGGGAGAGGGAGGAAGACAAGGGCTGGAACTGCCATCTTGCCTCCTCCTGGGAAAAGGGAGACATTTTGTTTTTGATGGAGAGAGGGCGTTCCACCATTTTCTCCCTCCCTCAAAACCTCCTGGAAAAGGGGGAAGAGCAAGGGGTGGAAACAGGGGAATCATGGGGTGTCAGACAGAACTTTTCACTTTCTGGGTTTGAACTAAGGGAAGAAGGGTAGTGGGAAGTAAGGGAAGAAGGGTAGTGGGAAGAGGCCCCCACAGGGTGATCAGTGCTGCGAAGGCAAGGGGACCTGGGGAATGCAGCAGCCCCAGGCTACTATCCCGACGTTTGGGGGAGCCTGGTGCTGGCTCCCCCAACCGCTGTGATCTCCCCGGAGGAACAAAAGTGTTTAGGGTAGAAAGGGAACGGGATTAAACGGGGGACCCACAACTTGGCTGATCCGAAGGCTTTTCCCTAATCCACTTCCTCTGGTGTTCCATGAGCACTGACCTAATTGAACATACCAATAGAATAAATCTTTCCAATTTGGTGCCCCCTGCCTGAAACATCACAGTTGCTTTCTGCCCCACCTTATCCCAGAATGGGACAGAAAGCACCTGCATCAGGGACACTTCTGGGAAGTGGAGGAAAAGCCTTTTTAGAACTCATTTACAAAACTTTTTGTTCCCTCCCTCCAGGATTCCCGCAACTTGGACGTAAACTCCCCTTCTGTCAGTGGACAACCAAACACCCATGACACACTGTTAGTCACTTCTCTCACTTCGCTCACTCATGGGGTAGGGTCTCCACGTCCCCCACACACACACACGGGGAACTCACTCAGTCTGAGACCCAATCACTCTTTTTCCCCACCATGCGTCTGTCCACTGAACCTGACCCTTCCGGGTGGCTGATCTTAAAATTAAAAAGGGAAAAATAAAAGTGTGGTGCATAAGGCGACCTCCTTATTTCTTGTGGGGAGAGCCAAAAACTCGGGTCCTACTCTCTTTCTTTGGTGAGGCCCCCTCTCCCGCTTGGGGCTCAACACTCTTCGTCACCAGGTACCGTGGGATTGATCAGCTCACACGTCCCCTCAGGCACAATCCTTGTCGGGGTGTCAACAATAGTTGGGATCGTGTTCCTCTGGGAGCACCCCCCACTAGAACGTGGGTCTGCTCACCAGAGGTGGACGGCTGCGGTGACCCTCCAGAGAATGGTCTTCTACAGGTCCCTTCTAGCTTTTTCTAAGAGATGCGGTTTCCGGAGCCACCTGCTCCTCTCAGGAGTCTCGCGCTGCCTCCTGCAGAGATCCACAGATTTTTATGTCTCCGCCATTGATGTCCTCCATCAATGGAATGATGGCTCATTCCATTTGGGCTTCTTCCCCTCTGCTCCCCGTATGGGCCACCACTTGCCTCTGCGGTTCCTCTGTGGATCAGCCTCGCACAGCCCGGACAGTGGTAACTTTTAGGGGCACCCTTCCCCGGGCAGAGGCAAGGCCCCAGGAAAGGAATCCCCACAACGGCGGGATGCGGAGTGAGGCAGTCGAGAGACAAGCTCTCTCTGCAGAGCTGCCTTTGAGGCGCAGGGAAAGGGAGGACTCCAGAGCCAGCAGATTCCGTGTAACTTGTAACAAGTTTATTGAAGTATCTAACTCACCTAGGGGAGCTGAGCTGGAGAGCCTCGAGCAGGTGTCTGACAGTTACTTAGGAACTTGGGAGGTTGGTCCCTGAAGGACCAATGGGTTACAAGGGACAAGGTGGGTTCAAGGGATTGACACGTGGGAAGGCCAAGGGGTACATGGCAATTAGGGGATTTCCAGGGAGGGGGGGTGTGGATTAGAGAGTGGTCCAGGTGATTGATTGGGAATTCTCTGGAATAAGGGGAGGTACCAGGGAAGGGATTGCCATGAAATGAGGAGGGGTTGGGAAGATGTACAGGACAGGGAGTGGATGCAACCAACTTTCTGGAACAAGGGGCTTAAACACGAGATAAACCATTTAAATGTGGGGGTGTCTTGGGCAATTATAACCATTATAACTTAAAAATATGAAAGAACCACTGCAACAAGCCCTGACCTGAATTTTGTTGGTGGTTCGGTGGTTGGTACTGGTTTTGTGAAATGGGTCTCTTGGGACAGTCTTTCAAGAAATGTCCAGGTTCTCCACAATTGCAACAGTGGCTAGTGCCTTTGTTGTTGCTGCTGCATAGGCAACAGGTACCCCTTTGGTGACTGTGAGGGTCACTGTGTTTTCGGTGGAAGTTGAGACATGTTTGGTGCAGGCTTCCACCATTTGGTCAATGGTGGGCTCAGAGTCAAGTGGAAGAGCTCTTAAAACTGCCTTACATTCTGTATTAGCGTCGGCCATAGCTATTTTTACCAATAATTCCTTTTGTGCTTCTGGGTACTTTATTTGTTTCTCAATGGCCAGTTTTAACTTATCAATGTACTTAATGAAAAATTCGCTCGATCCTTGTTTAATATTAGTGAAACATTCTGTGGGCCCCTTATCGTCAGGGCTAATAGATGGGGATATCTTTGTGGCCTTGGCTATGTCATGTAATGGGGCCTCATCCAGGTGTCGGGCTTGGTCCCAAGGTTTTTGGAAATCACGTTCACCCACCAATTGTTCCAATTCTATTAGCGTTTCTCGCATACACATCTGCCATCTGTTTTAGATGTTTTTTTCACTGTCTTTCCCACAGCATGTACTCAGCTGGGGAGAGGAGGCAGGTCATGATGTTTTTGATGTCATGACATCATGACATGGGCGGTGAAGGTGGCTTCGAACAAGTTTTTAAAGAAATGACAGCCTCTACCGTGTTCCTCAGCTGCTTTGCACAGCTTCTGTAACTCCCAGTAATGTAGGGATTCCTACATGTTGATGACAGCTCCTGCCCTGTCAAACCTATGTACTACCGGGAAGGCAAGTACTTTTTTTACAAATGAGGAGTCTTCTTCCCTTGTGGCCTCTCTTTGGTTTTTTGCCCAGTTATCTTCATAGTCGAGATCAGAGGAGTCACTATTCTCATTCTCGGAGAAGGATGGAGGGCGCTAAACAACAGCACGGGGCTTTTTCAGGAGACCAGATTTTGCCTGTTTATGGGAGTCAGTGGAAGCCAATATGGCTTCCTTCCAGTTTCTGTCATCACTTCTTCCAGTCTCAATGTTGAGGGAGCCAGAAGTGGAGGGGCCATCAAGGAAGGAGCTCTGGCAGGAGGAGGTGGGACCCGCGATGGGGAGGGGTTTCCCGATGGAAGGGGAGGGTCCTGACACAGTTGCACCTATTGACAATGTGTGAGGGGAGGAAGAACAGGGCACGATGGGAGGTGCGGGAGAGGTAGAGGCAGGGAGGTGGCCATTTTGAGGGACAAGGGTGGGAAAACTCGGGGAAGAAGGAGACTAAAAGGTGGGGCTGACCATATTGCCGGTGCCATTTTGTGCCTTAACATTAACCGAGAGGGAAACAACTGGGTATGTGGGCATAGGAAGGAGAGCAGGGGAAGGGTCCAAGGCAACATGGCTAGCGCCATCCTGGCAAGGATAGAGAAGCAGTGTGGGGGTGTCAGGGAGACGGCAGCAACCCTGAGCCTGTTGGCTGCTTCCATGCACCCGACTGCCCCTCAGGTGGGGAAGAGGGGTTAGGAGCACGTGGAGAGGTCAAAGGGGAAGGAGGTTTTAACTGGGAACTGGAAACAACCACAGAACCTTTTCCTACTTTTTCAACAGAATGGATAATAGTTTGGAACAATGGGAAAAATTGTACAACAGAAAGATGCCCAGTAGCTTGGACTGTGTATAACTTTCTCGCTACATCATCCTAAAATGTTCACAGACTTGAAAATGTTTGAAAACCCAATGCACAAACCTCTTTAATTCCCGCTTAGAAAACTTAAAATTCCCTACGACCAGGGGAAACTCAGCTTGGAAGTAAAAGTTCCTCTCAGGAGGGCTAGGTCTCTCAGCTTAAGTCTGCTAAGCTTGTTGCCCGTCCTGACCTTTTTTCTCACCCCACGATTAAAGGAAAACTAGAAGCAAAAAAGTCCCCAAAGTGTGAAACTCACAATTTTTCTTCAGGCCAATGCCTGCTGGGCCAACGAAAATGCAGTGGACAAGTGGTCATCTAAGGGCCGGTCCTCAGAGGATTCTTCTTCCTCTGGTGGTGGAGGCAGAGGTCCCAGTTGTTGCCTGTTGGATAGCCCCTTCTAAAACATAGAGGTTATCCCAACAGCAATTTGCCTTTCAGCAAAGCGCTTCCTCAGGGGTGTCTTCGCTTCCCCACACTGGGCACTGCTTCTGTTCTTCTCTGTCCTTCATGGGTCAAGCCTCGATGCAGCAGATTTGGGTGCCCTCTCCCTGTCAGAGGCAACAACCCGCAAGAGGAACTCATGCATCTGGAAGGCACAGAGAGAAGCGGATTGAGAAGTGATCTTTTCTTCTTTGGAGCTTCCCTTGAGGCGCAGGTGAAGGGAGGAGTCTGGAGACAGCCAAGTTCTGTGCAAAGGGGAGAACTTTATTAACAAAGTAATGACCCCAAGGGAGGCTGTGCTCAAGAGCCCTGAGTTAGGGTTTTACAGTCACTTAGAAAACTCAGGGGGGCTGTCCCTCAAGGATCCAATGGGGAGTTACAAGGAGGGCAGGATAGGAGGATTGACATCAACAAGGGCCAAAGGGTACTCAGTATTTAGGTGAATTCTAGAGGAAGGGTGTGAATATAGGAGTGGTTTGGGTGACTGGCATGGAATTTTCTGGAAGGGTGGGAGGAGCTTCAGGAAGGATTATCATAAAAGGAGGCTGGTTATGGGAGATTGACAGGGAATGGGGTATAGACAGGGAACTTTCCAGAGGGAAAGGCTGGGAAGTGCTGTAAGGGGATAAACCATATAAGCATAGGGGCAACTTGGACAAAACCATTACAGCCTAGGAAATAATGTATGGAAATATTCCTTGAACCACCGCTACAGAGCACCACTTGCCATGGCGGGAGAGGTGGTCAGAGCGCTATGACCTTCCTGAAGAAGCATCCTGAGATGGACAGCTTGCAAGACACTGGCACGTCCTTCTTTCTCTCTGCCTGGCAAGTGATGTTAGCTCAGTTGCCTACCCCAGGCAACACAGGCAAGAAGGGACTAGAGCTCTGGTTAGCAATTCCACAGAGAAATCAGCCTTTATTAAGCAGGGCCCTCCATGAAGGGAGCCAGCACAGATGCTCTCTGAACTGGGGAAAAACCTGGGTAGATATAGGGAAGGTGAGGGGTGAGGAGAAACCAGTAACCAGTCACATGTAGGGTTGGGGGCAGAGAGGAGGGGAAAGGGCCAATAGTAGATCAGGGATTAACACAGGGTTGCAAAGATCTCTGGTGGGGGGGAATTTTGCTCTCCATAATAAAAATGTGTTTGTGTTAGGGACAAGTATAAAAGAGACCGACAGAATTTTCATGGAGTCCTCATAGAGGTAAGAGTGAACTTTGTTTATTGCCTAGACAGGTACATTTTTATAGAGCTTTTCCAGGGTTCGAGCGGCAAACAATCTGCTATTGGTTAAAACTAACTTATTTACAATATACACTTCTACGCGAATGGCTATATTCAAATATTGTGCTCATCTCTATGCTAACTTCTCTCTGCCCCCCATTCCGTGAACAGTGCCCCTTGTTTTTGCATTCCTTTCCCTGTTTACCACCTCACTGCTCCTTCGGTCTTCCATTTCTCAGGCAGTTTCAAGGACACTGCCTGCCTTGCTGTGAGCCGGGTTGTGCAAACATGCTTCATGCAAAGCATCATGTCCTTGCTCTGCTAGAATTTTTCCTACAGACAAGCTCTCCAAGAGAAAGCAGGAGTCTCCGTGTTGGCCAGACCTGTGGCCTCCACAAAGACTTGCGGACAGTTGCAAACCAGGGCATAGCTAACTTTACAAACCAATCAGGGCTCACAGTAGGAGGTACAAAAGGCAGGGGTTAGAAATTATCAACCAATGGGATACAAGCAGGGTGGAGTACCATCCACTGAGGCATTGAGGATTAGGGGATTTCCAGAGTAGGAGGCGAGATGGGGGAGGAGACTGGAGAGGATTGGCATGGATTTCTCTGGAAAAGTAGGTTGGGATTAGGGTAGATTGATGGGGAAAGGGGACAGGATAACAAACAATTGATGCTCCAGGGAGGAGGGTGAGAGAAGGGACTGGAAACAGGGGAGGGCATGCATCAATGGGCAAGGAAAGGGGTGGCAACTTCTTGAGGAGATAACCATTATATAACATAAGTGAACATAACTAGGGAAAATCGACTAGGAAAAGGAGGAAGAAAAATACAAATTCAGAACTTAAACAAAACAAAAAACACCCACCACAGCAACGTGGGTCACTGGAGCCCCAGCCAGCTCTGGGTGGTCACTCCGGCACCATGCCAGGAGTGGGAAACTGCCTGGGCACTGGACTGGCCATAGGCAGAATCCTTAGAGCTGCACACTCCACAGATACCCTCACGTCAGGGGTTGGGTAATGGAGTAGGAGAACGCTTTGTCTATGAGATTCCAGAAGGGAGAGGTTTATTGAGGCTGAAGGGTTCAGGGACAGAAGAGCCCAGAACAAGGGCAAACATCTGCTAAGCATGCTCTCTCTTGGATATCAGATTGAGGCAGCAGAGGACCTTGAACTCAGTGTAGTCATGGTTGTGCAGCAACAACAGAAAACCAATGGCCACCGTTTTGTAGGGTGGCCCACCTAGTTATTTCCTTGTCTGCAATGTCACTGATGGTAGTTGAGGTTAAATTATCTTATTTAACCACCCAACACTCTGGGTGATCAAATTCACCTAGAGCCTTAGCCTCTGTGACCCATGGTAAAAAGACTGACACAGCAACTCTTTTGCCTCAAGCCCAGTGAATAATTTCAGAATTGTAGTGTTCGTCCAATTCACTCATGCTTCTCTTTTGGGTGGTTGAATTAACCTTTGTTTTCCAATTGTCAGTTTGGGTTTTGTTGGGGGTAAGCAGCAACCACTGCCCAATTGTGCAAGGCTCTCTGAGCAGGCAGGAGGGGTTGCTATGCCAGGCACAATCCCCACAGATTAGGAACATACTCTTTTCAAGGTCAAAGGGATATCTGCAAGTGGTGGAGGCTGTGTTGACCTGTGTTGATTGTTTGGCTGATGGAGTTGCACCACTTGGCTGCCTGGAATTGCTTCTTGTCTTGTTTGATGATGGTATGTTGACCTTTGTATTCGAGCTTATAATTGAAATGAATACAGAAAGGGGCAGAGGATTGATGCTGTGCTGGAGTCTTTTGGGGCTAGCTTAGTCACTCCAACTTGCACCAAGAGTGGGACAGACTGGGATAGCGAGGTGAATCCTGATCTGGCTTAGAGCACAATGCTCTACGGCACAAGGTGGTTCTGCCTCGACCGTCAGTCAAAGGAGGAGCAAGGAGAAGGCTTTTGGTAAGCGGTTGCACAGAAGGTTTATTGCAGGGAAGAGTGCAGGGACCGAAAAGTGAGGAACAGGATAAAACATCATCTTTTATAAGCTCAGGGTCTAGGGGGGACAAAACGAAGGACCAATCAAGGGGAACAGGAGGAAGGTCCAGGAGGTGGGATTTAAAACATATTAACAAATGGCGGACATACAGGGAGGGTATATGGAGTGACGGACAGGAAAACAGTCCACTGGGACACCATAGGTTAGGGGATTTCCAAAGGGGGTGGAGAAACGGGGTTGGAGAATGGGGAGGATTGACAATGAAGGTTCTGGTATGAGGGGCAGGGATCAGGGTAGATTGACAGGGAAAGGGGAAAGCACAGTTTAGGATTGACACCCCAGGGGGAAGAACAGGAAAAGTGCTGGAAACTGGGGAGGGGACACAGTGATTGGCAGAGAAGGAGGGGAGGGTAGATACAATTCAAAGGAAAACCATTAACTTAGGGGTAATACATAACACAGGGTAAATCAACAGGGAGAGAACAGTGGATATATAAAACTTTTAACTTTCAGCTTGAACAAAATACACCTGCTGCAACAAAGTACCAATTGGAATTTGAAATTAAATAATTTGTGGGCAGGCGTGTGAACAGAAACTTGTCCACTGTAATTTTCCAGGGCAATTTGCAAGGTCTCCTGGTTCTTTGGGGGATGCTCAAGCATTTCCCTGGTCAACTTATTGGAGATATTTCATCTCCAGAAAGGCTGAGCCACAAGTGTATGCATGTAAAATCATAACTGGCCAATTCTTGAAGCCTCATTCTGGATTTTCTGACCAGCTGTGCCATCAGTTCCTGTGGCTGCATGATTTTCTGGGACTGATGGTGACTGAGGAAGATCCCCTCTACTGTCAAGAGAGGGTCCCTCTGGTCCTGGTCCCACTGGAATATCAACCTGTGGAAATGTGGCGACTTCCCCAGTACCATAAATTTGTATGGTAACTCCAGGTTTCACCGATGTGCTTACCTCCTCTCTAAGACCTTTTCCACTTTCTCCAGAGCAGCTCTTGCCTCTAGGGTCAGGGTCCTTGGAGAACCTAGCCGCTCTCCCTGTTTCAATAGATTGAAAAAGGGGGCTAGGTCATCAGTGGTAATGCCCAGCCAAGGCCTGACGCAGTTCAAAGTCACACACAGGGAGTGCAGGTCTGCTAAAGTTCTGGCATTACTGTTGAAAGCCAACTTATAAAGGGAGATACAAACAAGGGGTGGATACAGTTCAGGGACCAATCTCACAAGCATGGGTGGAGTAAAGGGAGGAATAGATTACAAGGCAGCAAAACATTCTAGTAAACATGGGGTGATATTTAAGGGACAAGGAGACCTGCCACTGAAGCGTTGAGATTTAGTGGATTTCCAGAGTGGGAGGGGGAGTATGGGAGTGGACTAGGGAAGAATGGCAAGGAAGAGTCTGGAAATCGGGGCAAGGAAGATTCTGGAAATCGGGGCATTGACAAGGGAGGATTGACATATGAATTGTTGCATTCTGTAGCATCAGTGTCCTAGGGTGATGTTACAGTGCT
>VWYI01002867.1:0-45951 GCA_013399455.1 Anthoscopus minutus
TATATCTATATATTTGTATATTTGTATATTTATATATACATTTTGATATTTATACGTTTATATATCTATATATACTTATATTTTTAGATATGTATATATATCTATATATTTATATATAGATATATTTATATATTTTATATATCTGTGGGAGCTCCAGGGTGATTGAAGGCTCCTGTATATGATGCACTTCATTGTCATTGCTTCTTGTAGGATACAATAAAAAGAAAAAAAGATAACCCCTTTTTTGATTTCCACAATATAACTCAATCTGAGAATTAGATTTTGATTCTAAAGTTTCAGTATTTTCAGGACACTAATCAGTAATTTCTTTTTTTCCTCATATAGTGCATTTCCATTTTGAACAGTGACATTTTTGTATATACAAACTCATAAGAGTTTTTAGTAAGTAAGAGAGTAAGGACAGTAGGATAAGGTGTAGAGAAGCAAAAGAATATTGCTAATCTTTAGAAAGATTTTTATTTTTTATTTATAAAACCTCCCAGCAATCCTTCTGCCCAATTCCTTACAGTAAAATTTCTTTTCTGCAACAAAATGGATGTAGGAAGCCTTGTCCAGTTATTGCGAATTTAATTGCTGCGGGTTTAGAAAAGCAATAATTTGTATCTCCAGAACTTCTGTCTGTCCTTTCACTGAGTGTGGGGAAAGCTCCCTCTCCATACAATCAAATCTTCCTACCCTGTGCCATGCTACTAATATAAATTAATTTTGAGACTTCAATACTTCGATGAGCTTCTGCAGGTGCATCTGTGGCCAAGAGCAGGAAATTTCATTATATCCTCACTCAAATATTAAAATAAGCATTTTTTTAAACACTGAAATATGTGGAAAGCAAATGGTTTTCCAAGGCAGCACCTTCCAGCAGTCAGTTCATATTAAACATTTAGGAAACAAGGAATGTTCTCTATTTATTATTAAAATAGGTGTCAGCACCCAGGAGAACTCTGAGCACACTCCAGTCCTGGGAGGGGCCCCTGCTCTGCTGTTTGCAGCCAGGACCTCACACCTGGTGCTCAATAATTTCAGCTGAGGGGTGAGAGCAGCGCCTGTGATTAAAGCAGAGAGGGTGGGAGGGTGCTGAGAAGAGCATTTGAGGTGCAAACTTTGCTGTTAAACAGCAGGAACACCTGGATTTGCCATGCATATGGAGAACCTGAGAGCTGGCTTTTCTTTTTCTAAGTTTAGAAGCATACATTTTATTAAAACTCTGCTGACTAAAAGCAACAGGAATTGATAAATTGTCCAGAAATCCGAGCTCTTATTACACTTCTCACCATCACCTCTGTCATCTCTGTCTGCTTTTGACCAGTCCTACATTCTGCAGTGCTGGTTCACTCCTAGGATAAATAGCTGCAATTCCCACTGCCAGCTGCCAGGGACTACTGCACTTGCCAATAAATGGGTATCAGCAGTAGCTGAATGCAGAGTTGTCTGAATTGAGAAGAGGAAAGTTTAAAATTAGCAGCTATGATGAATGCTAACATATCAGAAGTAATTTCTATCCAGCTCCATCAAGGACACAGCTGCTGGAGTGTGTGACATGAGAGAGAAAGTCAAGGAATGTTTACTTGGTGGAATGAAATATAGCAGGAATTTGCAGATTACATTAACTGGAATAATGTTGCATGAATACTTCTTTTTAGGAAAATCAGGAAGGAACGGAATAAATATTTCACAGATAAACCCTCCCAGTGACAAGTAGTGAAAAGATGATTTTATTTAAATCTGTGTTGAAAAGGACAGGAAAAGTTTTGTTAAAGGTTGGCTTTGTTTAGAGAATTGATACATTAGGACTCTAAATACAGATAAGTTATAATGCATAAAAAGCAAATTGATTCATAAAGGATTTCTATAAAAATTCATTTTCCTGTTTTCACAATTAGCTGAAATAAGTGCAGATAGAAAAAATTACATCATTAAAACTGTCATATTTTGAATTTTGCAGATTTTTATTTGTTTCCTTTAGACTGAGGAATGACTTGGCAGTAAGAGGAAGATGTTTTACAACGACAAATCTACCTTTATTTTGAAGAAATGGCAAATTTTAGAAGAAAAAGAAGAAATTCTGTGAGGGTTTTTAATATAAAATAATTATGGAGCCTCTCAAATCCTGGGCATCTACCAGGGAGGGTTAATGGCAATATTTATTCTGCCTTGGGAGAATCCTTCTAGGCATGGAGGAGAGGTCAGAAGGAGTTTTGTGACTGGCAGGCTTGGCCTGCACTCAGTGGTGAGCTACAAACTCACAGAGAAGAGTTTTACTTCCCATGTGGATCTGAAAATATAGTGAATTAATTAACATTAAAACTATGAACGATTCTATGATCTCGCTAAGGAGTTTGCCCTTGAAACAGAAGAGGTTGAAAGATTATGGTTGGGATTAAACAGTCAGAAATAGATTGTGGAAAAACAATGTTCCTGGATGAAATAATTAGTTCTAGAGCTTCATTAAAGTAAAAAAGAAGCTCCCAAATGTAGTGTGGGGATAGAGGGCTGGGCTGACTTCAGCACCTGTATAACTTGAATTCTCTACTATGCCCATTTTCTGTTGATTGGCATTTGGCAGACAATGAAAATTGTTTTCAGTAGTGGACATTTCCATGGTGTATGAGGAAGACCAGTGGAATTCCTGCTCAGGAGGAGTTAATCCTGAGAACAGGCAAGGAAACCTTTGTAGGCTGTGAAATTCCAGAGGTGCAGCATATGTATAAATGGTCCAGCCCTGCTGTGTTCCCTAAGAGCAGGCTCCTGTTTATAAGGGGAATCAGCCTGGGCTGATGGGCCTTGCATTGAAAGAGTTGAAGAAGTAAAAAAAAAACAAAACTAGAATTCGGAAGTGAGAAAAAGGCAGATTTCTAAACAGCACCAGGGAATAATGAAATTAAAAATAGACTAAGGAATTCGGGCTGCTGCTTATTATTCTTCAATTAACTATAAGACATATTAGGGAGAAGGGTTGATCTTTGAAAAGTTAATAAAGAGTAAAAATAAGCTGCAATCTCATTTCCTTTCCATGTGGTTACTGCTGAATACCTCAACTCACAGGCCAGGGCAAAATAAGGAGTTCTTTGATAAAAGACCTTTTCCAATAGGCAAATGATAGCAAACTATTGATCCATAATATTCTGTTGCTCTTCCAGATACTTGTTTGAAACCTTGAAATGCTTCTTCATGTGCATTTAGTATTTTACTTGATTGATTCAGGCAGAAAAGTTTTGTTTATTCAAACTGAGCCCTTAGAAAGGGGAAATAGAAGCTTTGTGAAATCAGCAACTGCTCTGTGTGTGACTCTATTTTTGCTTTTTTAGAGGAGAATTCTTGATCTTCTATGCTGGAAAGACTTTTCAGATATCCTGTCAGAATTCAGTGTTCTTTTCCCCCCAGGACATCGTTCCTCCTCGAGGTTTGTACATATGTTCAGATGGGGGGATATTTTCAGCATGATGCCACAGCTGTGTTGCCACAGTTGCTCTGAACCACAGTTTGCTGAGGTTGTCAGCTTCAAATCATTCATTTAAACTCTCTATTCATCCCTGCACAGGTCTCAAAATGAGCCCTATAGAGAATTTTAACTTTTTTTTTGGCTGTCTAATAGGAATGACAAAAATATGCACATGGTGGAGAGTGACCACATATTTTAAGTGTGATTCATTACAGGCTCTTGTCCAAAAAGACTTCTCACTTGAACCAGCATCTCCTTTCCTCTCAGCTGCTGCAGCTGAAACAGTGGAGGGGGGGATGCAAATTCAAGGCAAGCTTCTTATTTAGCATTTCTGCCTTGCCAAATGCATCAGAGACAGGAAATCATTCAGCTTGCCAAATTTTATCATACTGTGTCTCCAAAAGTGAAAACAGGTTTTTCATATAGCAAAGCAAATGCTGTGTTTTGCCACAGATAATATTTTGAAAGTTGGTACAAGGTATCTTTGTAGCACAGATATATTTTCTTTTCCAAACTGATTGCAGACTTCAAAGTACCAAGCTTTTTGAGATCCTCTTAAAACTAATTAATCAACTTTGCAAACTGCGTGCCTTCCTTTCAAGTAGAACCCACAATCCCTCTACCTTGGGGAATAATTTTCTTGTTTTCCTAGCATTTTCCAAATCTAATTATTGTACCTCTAAATAGGAGATTTGTTATTACACAATGTGATTAATTAGATAACATTATTTCTTTATCAGGTGAGAAATCACCACAGGATTGATGATAAGCTTATGAAATCAGCAAAGACTGTATAAGGCAAAATGCAATTACTTCTCAATTAAAAATCCATTTGACATATTTGAGGGATTAATAAACAAATTGGATTTGTTTCTAACAAAAATGATTGGATTTTTTAAAAAGTTGGATCGTATTTGATACACCTCATCCGAATCTAAAGCACAAACCAAAGGGAAAGTATAAGCTTAGTCAGCTAGTGGTAGCAGAGACTTAAGTTTTCAATGATCTCTAAAAGGGCTGAATTTTAGACATTATGTCACCTGGATGCTGCTACATTCATTAATTTGCCACTTAATCGCATTTAACCTCTTTGTTTGAAGTAGGGTATTGCAATCTTACTCCTACTATTCCAAAAAATGCCTGAAATGCAAATAGTCTTTGCTACTGCCTCTGGAACATCTGTATGTATGGATAGAGGTCTGTGTGGTAAAAGACAGGACATTCAGAATAAAAATGCAAGCATGAAAGTCTTATCTAGTAAATATTATGATCATTCTGGAAATTAGGAGTTGTTAAAGATGTGGGAAATCATCTTTTTGCCCTCCTGAACAGCTGTAAAACAACATTAGCAGTGCCCAGCATTACAGCAAGGCACTTAAGCTGACAGCTTGAACATTAGAGCTCTTAAAAAATACCCACAAACTGATTTGAGCAGGATAAATAGCAATGCCAAAGATCTCCGCAGCTTCCTCAAACATCCTCATCCTTCCAGAGTTCCTTCCCAGGGGTTTCCAGGGATTCTGTGAGCTCCCAAATTCTGCTGATGTCTCTCGCGCTCTTGTGACACTGAAGAGCAGAAGCAGGGTACTGGGCCTGTTTGCCCTTGCATTGAACAATGCGCTTTCCCCTCTCACTTAAGACTTATTAATAAAACTCATAAAGTCATTTAAGACTTATTAATTCTAAAATAAACTGGTGTTTGCCTGTGTTGCAAACAGCTGCAGGAAACAAACACGTCACTACTTTGAGTTTTCAGGGTTTCTGTTCTGCGTTGGTGTGTGGGTTTTTGTTCAGGGTTACTGGGATCCTTTCACAGGGTGATGGAGACACAACAATTGGGAACTCAAGGACATTTTTTCCCAACTTCAGGCTCAAAGTATAAACAAGGTGGAAGGAGGAGGGTGGGCACTGGGACTCCTGTGTGCAAATGGACCCAAACATAAAAATGTGAGGTCTGGGGCCTGGGCCCTCCTTTGCCTCCATCCTGGAGCCATCCAGGCCGAGCCCGAGTGAGGCCCTGGTGCTGCCGGCTGTGGCCTTTGAAGGCCTCAATAAATCTTTATTCCCCTAACTCCATCCAGCCTCTGTTCCAGCTCCTCAAAGTATCACTGCAGAACCAGAGCTTAAACCTGAACATATTTTAGCAAAGCTGAACCTTTCTGGCTCCCATGCCTGGACTTTCCAGGGACAGTTTATTTTTACACCAAGGTGAATTCCTTGGTTCCCTCCTCATTGAGGAGAGCTCTGATGAGCGTTGTGACCTCCAGGCCAAACCAGAGCATGTTTTACACAGGAAACTCGTTCTGATTTCACTCTCATTAACACAAGTTCCAGAGAGCCAGGAAAGTGTCTGAATCCATTGGCTCTGCAATCAAAGGAGACCTTTCCTGGTATTCAGACATTTTCTGGAGAGCCACGTGGATGCTTCCCTGGCAAACCTCCAGGTGCCAAGCACCTGCTCTGCCATTTCCCCTGCCTCCGTTTGGAAGTCGTGCCGCTGATTTTCCTTTTCAATCCTCAGAGATCAAGTAGGCTTTAAAACAAGATTTCATCATTTTGGATTCATAAACTCAGAGTCAGAGAACAGCTTCTCCCAGGCTTCAGCTTTAAAGGACTTCAATCATGATGTAGAAATCAGAGTGTGTGGGGATAAAAAAATTAGCTGGTAGCATTTCATCCTAAATTTTAATCTTAATTGATCTTACAAATACTGTACAATAGAAATGCAGTGATATTTTTTTCCAGTGATTTCTCTAGGGCGAGTACTATGTGGAATTATTGAATTTCTTTAGTTAAATATTTTATTAGAGTAAAAATGAAGATATGAGAAGACAAAAACTATTAAGAAGTTTCTATCAGCTTTTTTAAACTGTTCTAGATGAAGAGATTTTTACTGTTGTGAGAATCCAAATAGCCTGCTGCTTTTAAGTAATTACAATTTTTAAAAGGTTGAAAACCAAAATAAGGGAAATCTTTGTTTAGGGGCAGGTATTTGCTATTCTATTATATACTTCTTAATAATATGAAGTACAGCTTCAGCCACTTGAATCCTCTACAGATTACATATATATATTTGTAATACTGGCTGACGTGGGAATGTGTGTAACTTTTTCTGTGCCAGTTAGCTGTAATATCAATAATCTTTCATTTTCTGTCTTTGGGCAGTATTAAATATTTTATCTAATGAGTTTCAAATACAGGTGAGCAGTGGAACTATCCCTAATTAAAAGTTGAAACAGGATTCTTTTAAAAGTTTTAACTCCTAATGCAGGTTTAGGAATCCTGACTGAGTAGCATCTGCTCTTCATTCCTAAATCCTAATTTTGTCTTCAAATGGAGAAAATTTGCATGTCTCTGCACATTTCTTTCTCCAAGTGTTCAGGCTTTCCCACAGGGACCTGCTTGTGGTTTGCATCTGTTCTTGAATTCTTACCCTACTTCCCTCTCTTCCATCAAAGGTGGCTGACAAGAATCCTACAAGAGTGAAGTGGAAATTATCTGTGCATCAGCATGGCAGGAGAATATCTCCAATAAGTAGAATTTAAATTTTTTGCAAAAGGGAATTTTATCTAAATTTCAAAATGTATTGGCTGACCTTGAGATTAAATAAAAAAATCCTACTTCTGTCATCCAGCTGCCAGCATCTGACATCAGGGAGCATTTTGGTTTGGCTGAGGGTTTTATATAGGATGAGAGCTACATCTTTTCCCTGCCTGCCCACAGTTAATATTCCTATTGCTCATAGCATGCCCGGTGCTGTGTCATATTTCTTCCCTCTATTGTACAATGAGTGTTTGAATTTGATCCTGCATTCCACTTGGAACTTATTTCTCTGGAAATGACAGAAAGCCTGGGACTCTGATTGCTGCCGCAGTTTTCGTTGGCTGTTTGATAAATGACAACGTGTGTGAGTGTTCTGGGATTTGGTTTCATTTCAGTTTACTAAAGGCCTAATACAAAACCTGTGGAGGCAACAGAAAAGCTTTTGTCTTTGGATTGGGCCCTAAAGAATTGCCAATATCTGTTGAAAAAACATGTTGTACTTTACAAATGAAAAGATCAGTCACGATTTCTAGCAGAGTGCAGCAACATCTCGATTAAAATAACTTTGTATTTTCTATTATTAAAAATGAGATTTTTCCTTTTGAAAATTCATAAGGAAATACAGCCTACAAACTTTTCTTTATATGAACTAATATATTTTTTTTGGTAGTCTTAATGGTATGAAGCTCTGCATCTTTACTCCTCTAGTCTCAGCAAATGAATACCTCGAGGGACAGAAATTTCATATACTTCTTTTCCCCCAAGGTTATCCATTCTGCTGACTGCATGGCAGTCTCCCTAAACCATCCTATCAATTGCTCAAGTGTGAATGCTTTGTAATATGCTTTATATCTGGAAGGTTGGAGTTTTCTTCTTCTACTGAGAGTTTCATGTTTCATATTTTGATTATACAGTCTAAGTTTCTTCCTTTTTTTTTTGCCTCTTAGGACATCCTAAAAATCATCTTGTTGTACAAATTGTTTGGCAGCTGAAACTTAATAGTTACTCGTGTAGAATTTACTTTCCTCAGTAAAACAGAAGAACTGCCCTTCAATTTGAATTAACTTCCACATCAGTAATGGCAAGACTACAAGTTTTTGCTGTAGTACATATCTTACTCAAATATGTATTTTAATCTATTATCTCCTCTAAAGGCTTTGGTCTTCTAAATATGTTAATTTATTTATATTACCTGTTACGTTGTTTAAACCTCTTCTTGGGCAGCAGCAATCTAAAACTAGAGAAAATTATCTGTAATTTAGAGGTCTTGCGTTCTAATTGCACAAAAGCAGATTTGGGAAACCTGCTTTATTCCGATTTATTCACACCAGAATGAGGGCTGGTGGTCTGCCTGAGCACTCAGTTCTTCAGGTGCAATGCAAAGAGCAGTGAGAACATGAATTAATGAGACACCAGACAGGCTCATCAAGCAGCACCCACTTGATTCACTCTTGCCGCTTAGGAAGGGCCAGGGCTTGGCAAGGATTCCATCCTACTCAGATGCTTTATAGCCCTGTCATCTCAGAAGCTGCAAAAGCTCTCATTTCTGGTTCCGGGCTACATTTGTAGTGCCTCAGAAGAGCCCAGGCAGGTTCATGCCCAGGGAGTCCTGGGAGAGTTTTCAGAGAGGATGTGGAGCCAAGGTTTCCAAGCTGGAAATGGTTGGAGGCTGAGAGTGCCTGCAGGGAAGGGCTGAGTGTGCTTGGCCTGGCCTCCCTCTCCTGGCAGGACATCCCTGGGGGGCTGCTTGAGCAGCAAGGACAGAGCTCAGGGAGCCTGGGCTCTGCCTCACTCAGACACTTTTTCACTTTGGTTTATCAGTGTGATGATGGGAAGACAAAGGAAGGTAGAAATGGCTATAAAGTTCAACTCACTTTTTGAGGCTTGTTTGCCTCTCAGATTTGAGTGACCTCAGGGGTTTCTCTGTGGGCACTAACTCAGGAGGAAACCTCCACGAGCCTGTCTGCCCAGAGTGCCCAAAGCCCGTCACAGACATGAGCACAGGAGCAAGGAGGTGCCAGCCCCTGCAGCCACCAGCCTTGTCCAGGGTGCCCTTGTGGTGACTGGGACAGAGGAGAGGCCATGGCACAGCACAGATGGTTTTCCTGCCCCCAGATGTTTCTCCTGCTCCCAGATGGTTTTCCTGCCCCCAGATGGTTTTCCTGCCCCAGATTATTCTCCTGCCCCCAGATGTTCTTCCTGCCCCCAGATGTTTCTCCTGCTCCCAGATGGTTTTCCTGCCCCCAGATGGTTTTCCTGCCCCAGATTATTTTCCTGCCCCCAGATGTTCTTCCTGCCCCCAGATGTTCTTCCTGCCCCCAGATGTTTTTCCTGTCCCCAGATGTTTTTCCTACTCCCAGATTATTTCCTGTCCCTTGATGTTCCTCCTCTCCCCAGACGTTTTTCCTTCTCCCAGATGTTTTTCCTGCTCCCACATGATTTTCCTGCTCCCACGTGGTTTTCCTGCCCTTAGATGTTCCTCCTTCCCCCAGATGTTTTTTCCTGCCCCAGCAATGACCCAGGTGCTTATTGCCAAGATAAAGGTTTGTGCATGGAATGCAGATTTTGGATCAAAGCTGCTCTGATGAAGGGTTCATTAATGGGACCGGGCAAACCCTGCTCTTAAGTTCCCTCTTTTGAAAATGCCAAATATAGATCAGGCTGAAATGTGGGGGTTTTTCAAACACTGGAAAGACTCTGCTGCACTTATTGGCTACAGGAAAATTATTGGTGACTTTATGTAGAGGCTAAAAAAATAAAAGGGTGTTGTGACTTCCACTGACTCTTCTTCCACTCACCACCCCTAAAAATCAGTTTAAATTAACATAATCACCCTCTAGCACAGCCTCACTTTCAGTGCTTTGTCTGGCTGCGGCCAGTTCTTTGTGTTTCAGAATAAATATACTGTATAGCCCAAAAAATAACTCTTATGGGAACCTCTCGTAGTCAGTGACTGATGGTTTACATCTTTTGGCAGGAGTTTATATCAATTTACACATTTGCAGCTCCTTCCATTATGATTTTCTATCCCATCTGAACACACACGTAGTTTTAGTTCTAGCTGGTCTCACACAGGCTCATATGACAATTAGTTCCACTAAGTTTTGATTTAAGATGGAAAGGAAATAAAAATTATTTGTTTAATATTTAAATCAGTCTTATTTAATGTCTTACACAATTCCTGAAACACAAATAAGCTTTTTCGTTTGTTTTGATGAAGAAAACAGATGTTAATTTTAGCAAAGAGGACCATTAGTTTCATATTTAGTGCTGGAGAAAATATTGTGGTTTTTAAGGACAGTACCATTTGTAAAGAATGAAAATGTGCACTCTGGAGAGATTAAATCCACTCATTTATAACTTCTGCCACATTAAAGGAGCTGAATATAAATTGATTGGATTAAGCAAATATAATGTTACATTCTTTTCAAATATGTTATGCATATGTAATTAAAAACAGATTTTATACATTTACAGTGTTTGCAAAATATAGATTTGATTTAAATACTTTTTGCATTCAGAATGGTGCACATGCTGTAATGAGTATCTTGAGGGGAAAAAAAAATCTGAGTGCTGAGACTGAGTTTATACTTAAATATAAAGTGAGAGGTATATGGGGTCTGAAGTGAGATCTGTGCTTGCAGATGAGAGCTATTCATCCCAGAAATATTAATCCCAAACACACCTTGCTCAGGATTATCTGACCTCACCAATTCTTGAGCCCAGTTCTCGAAACCACTCCTCTGCCTCTCCCAAATGTGGATAAAGCCTGCAAAGGCCTTATCTGGGCTCCAGCTGGCGCAGCTCTCCAGTCACACTTCACCCTGAGAGCCTGTGCTGATCTGCCTGAGGAACTGAAATCATATTTGAAATGCTCTCAAAAGACTCTCAGGAGTGTGCAGGGACTTAAGAGCAAAATGTTTGGCCAGGAGGGAAGTGGGATGCTGATGCTTAGCTAGAGCTTTTTAGGGAGTGAGCAGGGTAGGTTCAGTTAGTTCTGTTGGAAGGGATGGAGAACTTGGGAGCAAACCTGGTTTTTTTTCCATGACATGTGAAGGGAATGCCAGCATTCAGCAAGAACACGTTGCTGTGAAGAAGCTGGTTTTTTTGATGCTTGGAGAACAATGGATTTTTAATGAGCATTTGGTGGTTAGGGGAAAAAAAATAAAAAGACAAACAAATGCATCAGAAAGTCCTCAGATAAACAACCCCATGCTGGTGCTGTTTGTGCAGCACCTGACAGAGGGGTGGCACATTTGTTCTGATGTTTTTCCTCAGGATCACACTGCTTTTCCATGTTGCTGAGGACTTGTGCAGCCATAAACCATCTGCAAGGTTGCCTGAGATCAACCCCTTGTGAAAGCCAGGTAGCACAGCAGGAAAATTATCACATTGCTCTGGGGCCCTCCCAAGTCTCAATCCCTGAGCTTCTTGAGGGCAAAGCTCCTTAATGAAATCACAATATTTGGATGGCACAGTCCCCAGGATATGTAAACACGCTGCCTAAACAGCTGTTGAATAATTGTCAATGTTTATTTGGGCTCTCAATCAGGGAGAGGTGGATTTTAACACACTTTATGGTGCAAGGCTCCGTAAAGAACAAAGTTAATCCTTCTGATGTGGAAGTATTTCAGAGCTGCAGTGCTCTGGTCTTGAAGCCATTGTTCACTGTGTGCTGGGACAGCGATTTCCATCCATTTGCACCCTGCTTGGTTTAGAACTTTTGCTCCAATGCTGGATTTAGATGATGATTAGGAATATTCAGAGAAATCCATGGAGCTGCGAGCTTTGGACAGGCAGCACGATCAAACCCAAGTGTCAGCACAGTGATCTCTAACAAGGCTTGCTTGAACCAGCTTGTGGCCAAAATTCCATGCAAGAGTTTGCACTTGTTCAAGGCCCTGCCCCAGCGTGTAATGTGAATATTTTCTGTAATACATCTCTACAGCTGTGTGTTGCTGGATGCCTAAGGTTAGACTGGATGCTCCACACAGAGCATAATTTATTTTCAGACAGAAAGATGTTCCAAGTGGCAGAGCATGAAGTTAGGAGCAATGTCTGGATCCACTAAAAGAAAAACAGCTTTCAGGTAAGAATTGTGTGTTTATACCTCTTCAGTTTTGCGCTTTTTATTCGGGATTTGTAAAGTGAAAATTACAGAGGAAAAAACCCCAATGTATTCCTGCAACTTGTGAGTAATTAATTTATAAGTGGAAGATCTAATTTTCACAGTAATATCACTTATATAATCACTATTTATCATCAAGTTTTGCACAGGTAAAAAATTTAAAAATTTAGTTTTACTTCACGCTTTGATGCACCAGTGAAGTCTTCATAAAGAGCTTTATAGGAACACAGGAAGATCAGACCATGCTTTCATTCTTAAGATCCAAAAGGGTAAATAGAATATGAAAACTGTTCCTGGATATATGATCTAAATGTATGCAGCGTGATTGCTCTTTTCTAAATATTAACTGTCTGACTTGGTGCTTTGCTCTGTGGCATCGTGACAGCAGGAGAGCTGATGTGATATAAATGATGCCAATCTCTGCACTGTTGGCATGAGCATCTGTCTCCTTGGCAGACTCCAAAGGCAGCTCCTGGCAGCTTTGGAGTTGCCTCTAGGTCTGTCATATGGTTAAGCTTCAGACTTTTCCTCTTTAGCTGAAGTCCACTCCATCTGGAACCTCTTTAATCCTCTTTCACCTTTGGTTCTAGAGAAACGCTGATGGAAACACTGCAAATTCTGGGCTGAGGACTATGGAATTGTTTAAATGTTTGTGGATGTTGCACTTCTGCTGAGATATGAAACAAACTCTCAGTGTTGCACACTAGAACTGAAATCTGAAAGGGGAAGGAACCAAAAGCAGTGTTTCACATAAAACTATCAAGGAAATGACAATGAAGTTTCTTTTTATGTTTTGTTTGGGGGTTCTGCTGGGTTTTTTTTATGGTCAGCTCAGGTCTGCTGTAGTGGTGGCTCCTGAAAACAGTCTGACCCACCTCGACATCATCAAGGAGTGGGAGAAAGGTAAAAACCAGCAGTGGGTGTGAGAGTTGTGGGTTTAGCCAGGTGGTTGTCACTGATCAAAGCAGAAAGCAGCCCAAAGGTTCATCCAGCTTAACAAGTGGTTTGATTCAACTCTGGGCATTCAACCTTCGAAGTTCTAGTGTAGATCAGGGCCATATTGCACTGCATCCCACAAAATTGAATGAATCTCCTCCTTGCTTCTTGGACCAGTTTCTGTGGTCTAAAGACCAAATGAATTGTTTTCTCTTACACCTATAGTAGGATCTGGTTTTCTTAGCGACATAAACCAAATAAAGTTTTACAGAGATGTGAAGAAACTGTCAAAACAAAGTGGCCACTCATTTTTTATTAAATCCTGTTCTTTCTTCCATTCTCCTATATTGCCATTTAAACCATCTTGCTCCCTCACAATCTCGTGCCAGCATCAGTGTCTAGCACATGTAAAAGGGAAGGGTCATCACCAGTGGAACATTTCATGCTCACAGCTACTAAAATACACCGCCTTTGGTCAGGAGTGCAAAACCAACACGAAGAACAAAGTCATGTGCATGGGAAAAGACAAAGCCAGTGGAGGATGGGAAGGAGCAGCTCCTGTGCAGCAAAAGCAGACAGCTTGTTCACTCCTCCTCTGGATCCCAGCACACTTCTCAGGGTCTCTGTGACATCTGGCTCACTTGCTTCGGTTTCTCTTCCCTCTTTCTCTCCCACCAGGAGAAGGCTGTACATGCTGCTCCATCCTGCCATGCCAATTACAGCAAGGGGATAATGACACTGACTCCATTCCAGGGCTGGCTAGGCTGAGAGCCCATTAGACAGATGGGCAAAACATGGGAAAGACTTGCCTGTAACTTTGAGAACTGGGATCTGAAAAGCCAGAAACTTATTTTTGCTTCTTGCCTGGGTATAGCATAGACTTTCACATTGATTTTGTATGGCTGACTCAGATCTTAACCAAAATTCCAGTTACTCTTGTTCTGACTTATCTAATGTATCCCATCTTCTCTGTCTGCAAGGATGACCTATGGAAACAAAGGAAAAACATTCTTGGGAGCTACTGTGTTGATGATCCTTATCTGAGATTCTTCATTGTGCCTTCCTGGACACACACAGTGCACATGGATGCTCAGACATCAATTTTCTCAGCACAGCTCGAGCCGCGCTGGATTCTGTTGGCCTCTGGGTATCTCAGATTGCTCCGAGCAATCCCTGAACCTGACACCAATTCATCTGCCAAAGCCACCTGTTTAATAAATAATGCTATTAACTAGGTAGTGTCCCCTTAATATTCATTGGAGCTCTCACTCTGCATTTTTACATCTGGTTTGAGCAGTCACTTGCACAGACAGCAAGTCTGGAAAGCTCCTTTTGAGGAGAGCAGTGCTTGGTGCCAGGCTGTCACGTAAATGTGTTGTTTGCCCTCCTCTGCTGCACATCAGGGAGCTGAGAGCCTTCTGAGGCTCCTGAGAGGGAGATGGCTGAGGAAAGACATGAATTTGGGGGTTGGCATTCGACAGACAGGAATAGACACAAGATAAAGAAAATTGTTACAGGTATACAAATGAGCAAGGAATCAAACAGCTGGTCAGAAGCAGAGAGACACAGGTGACTCAGTGGGAAATAAAAGAATCCAGTGAGGATGGGTTACTTTTGAGTCTTCCCTTGCTTTGCTCTGTGGCTTTCAAACCATCCTGATTCCTCCTCTAAATCAGTTCTGACCATCTCGATACCTGGAAGTGAAAAACTTTTTGTCACTCTAAACTGGGTATTGTATCTTATTTACTTGTAAAGGCGGCTGCCAGATCGTATAACTGCCAGATCATGCAGCTCCTACACAAATTCCCAGGAGGAACAGGATAACTGAGGGTATAAATGCTTCAGGAGTCAGTGTCTTTGCAGACCACGAGTGGCAAAGGCACAACAGAAAACTTAATCCATAGCCTTCAGTCTCTGCACTGCTGTCTTGTGTATCAACCTGAGAAAGAGGAGATTTAGATAAGATTTAGGGGAAAAAAATCCTCCCCTGTGAGAGTTGAGGCACCCTGGCACAGGATGCCCAGAGAAAATGTGGGTGCCCGTCCCTGGAGTGCCCAAGGCCAGGCTGGATGGAGCTCGGAGCAGCCTGGGACAGTGGGAGGTGGCCTGGCCATGGCAGGGGCCTGGAATGAGCTGGGCTTTCAGGTCCCTTCAAACACATTCTGTGGTTCTGTGACTGTAAGAAGGGGTTAGAGAATTAAAATATCTGTAAAGTCATCATATAAATGATCTGCTACTTGGTAGACTTCTGTGAGATCAGAGTAAGATCACTTTTACCAAGAGATGCAGGAGTACCCATGAAAATACAAAGCCTGTTTATATAAAACAGATATTTAAGAAGAGAAAAATATTTCAAAGAACCTAACAAATATTGTTAGAATACTGATGCCTCTTGTATTCTCATCCTGGGAATCCTTTGGTGCAGATCTGTCACTTTTTTCTTGATGGATGTATTTTGTTCAAGGCATCTTGTGGTAATAGGTGCTGTAAGTGCAGCCTGCTGCACAATACCAAGGGCCATCTCAGAATAATAGAATGTTTAGAGTTTGAATCCATCTGTCACAAGAAAAGACTACCTTAGATGTGTGAATCAAATAAATGTCTGTGTACAACTCTAAAACTGATAGCAACTTCATTTCTTTTGTGCTTTAAAGATCAGGGTAACTCTCAGTCTAACTTCACCAAAACAGCCCTAGCCTTAAGCTTCATGTCACCAAAGTCAGGAGAGAAAGAGAAAAGGACACTTTCCTGCACTTCATTGGCACATTTATTATTGCTTTAACGTTATTTCTTTTTTTTTTTGGTGGGGGGAGAGTGAGACAAAACCCCAAACCAACAAAAACCAAAGACACAAAACCTCCCAACATGAAATATGCAAGCCAGCTTTTTTTATTATACAAAAAAATATCTATTTTATGTACCAAGGGAATAAGTCAATTTGTGCTAAATAGGAAAGAACAGGAAAAGTGCCTGAAGATGCAAAGGTTTATTTTTCTACAATATGTGCCCCTGGTCATCAAACAGCAAAGAGACATGCTCTCCAGTTTGGAGTTATTTGTCAATATTCACCTTTTTGCCATTTTGCTGGTTTTCTAAAGTAACAAATTTAGAATGTTCAAGCCCTGCAGCTGTTAAGGCTCAGCTCAGGAATGTTGTGGTGTAGCCAGACTCAGAAAAGTCAGGAAAATGCTGTTCCACACTAGAAGCCAATGGAGGATATCTCTAGTCTGAGCTGAGGATATAAACAAGTTTGATGTTTGATCTCGACTGTTCTCCCTTGTTTTTTTTTAACTTATTTTGGGGGGAGGGAAGTGGAATAAAGAAATGAAAAGGCACCTTTTTTATGCTGATTTAGAATGAGAGGGTAAAATATATTTTCCTGGGAAATAAAATCTTGCAGCTTAACATAGGTTTTCCTTCGGCAAACTTGCTAATGATCTGTTTTGAAGACATTTAGAAAAAGTAGCTTCCCAGTAGGAGACATTTATATTAGAAGACAGTTTCGATTTTTTGAAGTGTTTGATGAGGGAGAACAGCATATATGAGAAAAGGAATAAAATCTGAGTGTTGCCTCTCCCTTTTAAATGCTTATACAAACAGCAAAGATCCCACTAAGCCTCTGTTTCTTCTCAGGTGCACATAATGCACAGTTTTGCTTTCATGTTTCACAGGGCTTGTGCTGCTTGTGTGGGACTGTGCAGGCACTGGATGCTAGAGATAAAAACAGAATTCCTGATTTTATATCCCACAGTACCCTCACATCACTGTAGAGCAGGGCAAATAATGAGCTCTACAATCAAAATACAAGAAATCAAGTGGTGTGCATCTTCTTTTTGAAATTATTTTGGTTTCCCTTGAATTAGCAAACTTTTTCCATAGTAATTTTAATCATCACTCTGAGGGTTTTTTAAAAAGTGGTTCAAAGGTGGAAGAACCATAGGTATAAAATCCATTTGCGTCTTTGGAACTTTATTTCCTTAGTTTTAAGTGAATATCTCTCCTCCTAACCAGGTCTGTGCTCTAAAAATTAGGGTAGAAATTAGAATGATAAAGAAATAACTGAAAGAAAATTAGTAATATGAAGAGAGATAAAGTATATTAGTATGTGGGAAGAATTATAAGTGGAATGGATTGAAATTCCCTTTCTGCCAAGAGGAAAACTTGACAAGTCCTTCAAGGACGGTGTTTAGAGATTACTGAATAAATTTCCTCCATAAAAAACCCATTCAAGCTCTCAAAAAACCAATACTTAGAGAGCCAGGTGGTCTGGGCAGTGACTAAAGGCCCTGCAAACTCCCTGCCCCAAACTCTGAGCCCCCAGACCCTGCTCTCTGCCACTCTGCTCAGCACTCATCACCTTGGGACATCCTGAGCAGCAAAACCATCCTTAGAGGGAGGAAAAAGGAAGGCAAACTGGGAAAAGTTTGCAGCAGGTGGTGAGCTCTCTCTGGTCCTTTTATCTCCATTAAGATAAGACTTAAAGTACTTTAAAATGCTTATTAAAAATACTTTCCCAACTGGTAATGCTGCAAAATTACCAGCTTTGCCTTAGCAATACATCCTCCAGTACCAGTTAGGGTCTCTAACACTAAACTGATCTCCTCCATTAGAAAGTGAATTATGAATTCCTTATTCAGCTGTGCAAGAAGAGGTACAATCTACAACCAAAATACTCAGCTGCCTTGGGATGGGACAGGAAAAAACCCTGCACATCATCTATGTGGGCAAAATGTAGCTTATCTAAGGGAGAAAAGTCTGCTCAGGTCACTCCTAAGCAGCTCTCACCTAAAATACTGATGTCAATATAATGGATTAGGACAGCTGTGTCAAATCCAATCACTCATTTAGCTTAAATTCTGTTTCCTTGATAGCTGTAGAACCAATAGAGAACAGAAACTTGATATAATAATGAAAATAAGTTTTGATTTAGAGAATAAACTAATAAATCACCAGAACATTATTCTGTGACTAGCTGGCACAGTGGGCTCTGAGTAGCTTGGTGACCAACTTGACATCTTTTTGGTTATTGAACTTACATGGAAATTAGAAAATAAATCTCACAGACAGAATTACTGACAAAGCAGATATTTGGGGTTTTAAACCAAGAAACAGTGATGTTATCAGAGGAAGAGCCTCATTAAAGGCCAGGTAGGACAGGGACAGTGACATGGTGTCACCTTTTCTGAGCCATGGAGGGAGCCAGCTCTGCAGGGAAAGCACAAAAAGTCTCCCAAACTTCACACCTTTGTGATCTCAGATCTTGACTAGGCAGTTTTGGTTGCTGCATATTTATTACTTCATTTCTTTGATTCTAAGAATTACTGGAGGTGCTTGCTGCTTGCATGGCAGTCTCCCAGCCAGGCGGAAGACAGAAGTTCAGAAAAGAAGATTACTGAGAAAATGAGAGTTAGAAGTAGGACTTCCAAAAAGAAGATTACTGGGAAAATGAGCAAACCTCTTGCTGTTTGTGAACTACTTTTATGGCACTGAAACACTTCTGGTTTACTAATACTGAAGACTTGGGGCTGGGACTAGCAGTCAAAAAAGCTGTAGCTAATGTGACTTCTTGACTTTGGGAAAGCAAATTGTCCTTGGGGTTATTTGTGAAATATCTCCATGTCTGGGAATTAAACTTTTCTGCTTGGCCTTACTGTGGCTGTTTCCAGGAACTCTGGAGTTCTGAAAGCTTTGTATTATCCCTGAGATATTTGTTCCATCTTTCCTCAGTGGCTGAAGAGCAGCCACCTTACATAACCACGGTGCCAAACCAATCAAACCTGGACCTCGTTTCACCAAAAGCCTGGCAAGGCTCACAGGTCCCAAGCCCATTAACATTTGTGTGTCCTGGCACTGCACAGCACAGGAAGCAGAGATGAAATGACCCAGGAAAGGATGTTGAGAAAACAAGACAAAGGATGACAAGATAATGTATAGAGTCAAGGTCAAGGAGATGTTGCTGGGTGAGTCAGAGATGTTCTGAAGCATGAAAAGAATCCATGGAAGAAGAGTGGAAAGGAGGAGGAGGTGGAAATAGCTGACAGATGCTGTCCCTGTGCCTTTCAGGAGCTGCTGGGCTCTTGGGATGGGTAATTAAAAAAGAAGGTGCCCAGCAGAGAAATGGCTGAAAGCCACCATGCTCCCCTGAACAAAGAGTTCATTCTCAGTGAGAAATGCAGTCTGGAGGGGAACACATTTTATACTCTGGCCTTACAATTTGCAAACAAAATTTGCAAACAGAAGGAAGTTTCAAGGGAATCAAAAGAATCAAATGTGAGTTCAAACTGAATTCAAGACATGGGTTCAGTCGAAAATGAAGGGAGAAGGAAATTGAAAGCTCACAGTGAAAGAATTGTGCTTTTAGTCTGGTATTGCTGTTTCATTTCAAAACATTTTGCAATTAACTTTAGCCTGCAATAGATATTGTTTTTAAGTTTAACAAAAAAAGTACAAAAGCTTAGATCCAAAGAGAAATTAGGGTTGGGCCTAAAATTCCATTTTTTGAGATTTTGTTTTGATTCTCTTAAACAAAGTGGGTGAAAAATATTTCACTTTCATGGCAGGGTTGCTTTTCTTGGGCACAGCTCTCAATAAACTTCCACACATATTTGCTTTATATGTACCATATGTACCTGTCACAGTAGGAAATTCAGGAAAAATGTTTTTTCTTGGAAATGCTCTGAAAATAAAAGGAGGACCAGACTGCTAGAGAAGTCATCTGCTCATAATCAGAGATTTTAGGGTCTCCTTTCCTGCAGAAACAGAATTTTTACCTGAGAACTCATGGCTCTTGGAAAGTGCTCAATTAACCTCATATGTTCAGTTTAGGTATTTAACTGTTTTAAACTGTTTTATACACAGTGTATTTGAAATCAATGCCTTGTTAAATTTTTGTATTTTACTGTTTGATTCCTAGTTAGTAGCAATAAATAGTATGGAGAGAATGAAAACTTTTGTTTCTTTCATTTGTTTTCTTCACTCTTATATCTTCAGATTTTCCTTAGCAGTAAAAATAAGGGAACAACAGAGGCACCATGGAAGTTCTGTCTGCTGTCTTATAAACTGAGAACAAATAAAGCACTTTAAAATCTGTACATTTTAAAAAATAAACAAAATAAATATTCTGCTAAGCAACTTAACAACTACCTTATCAGTTTCAAGGCAAAAAAATGTTTGTGTAAAATTTATTATTTTATTAAAGATAAATAAAACCAAAGCTGCTAAAATATTTGGACTACTGTGTTAGAATTTACACATAATAGCATTTCTCCTCCTTCAGCTAAGGCAAGCTTTTGGACAGGCTAAGAACAAAACTCTCTTTAATTCTCTTCCTTGGTCCCACTTTGTAGGGATGGTGGCAGAATTGACTCTTCCAATAAAAGACTGGGGATTCTTTCTTTGATTTGAAGCCCTTTAGTGCCAGCTAAGGGCACGTGGAGCAGAGGGAAGGGAACAAAGCAGGTTTGAGTTGTTTGTGTTCCAGGTGTTACCCCAGTGCTGAGGGGGAAGGATGGAGCACAGGATCACACAAGGACCCTGCTCCCTGTCCAGGTGATTGTCTAGAGGGGGCTTCCTGGTAAAGAATTGTCTCACAGGACTTGTGAGAGCTCTCCAGAGCCTCTGGAACTGAGCTGAGAAGAAGGAGGAGTAGAAAATCACGGAGGAAAAATGTAGTGGACAGACAAGAGACTGAAGGGTGAAAAAAGTGACATAAGGTTTATTTCCTCTGCTGTTTAGAAAGACTGAGCAGTTGGAAATGTAGCTTGGACATTTCTGCAAAAGCATGTGTAAAAATCACGTGAGAAATACAGCATTCAGTTCCAGAGTCACAAAATGATCATATGCTCTGTTAGCCCCTTCCTTCCTCCATTCCTGGAAAGGACAGTGAGGAATATCCCTGTGTGCTTGTGACTCGCAGTTTGGGTCACTGAAATCCAGCTCCTCATTCCTTCCTTTCACAAGTTGCAATTTTAGGTCCTCTGATGGCCATGGCAGATGGATTTGTTCATGTTATCTAGGACAAACTATCTAGGACAATTTAGAACACAGACTTGCACTAAAATATCCTAGACTATTTCACTGGAAACAGATGTCATTAGTCTTTTACCCAGTCAATTAAAATTTCCCCTGGAATAATCACATTTCGTTGTGATCACATGACATTGATGTACCCATTCTATGGAAATTCTGAGCATATTTCTGTGTTCCAAATCCTGTTGTACAGGTGTGTATGTGTCCATCAAAACTAAATTTCTAACATCAAAAATGCGCTAAGTAAAGGTAAACAAATGAAATCTGTGTATAAAATTACACATCTTTGTAGCAAAGGAGAAGAGAGTTATGGAGATAGATTGGCTGGATGAAATGTTGCTCTTTACAAAATCACTTCCAAATATGATAGGAAACTCCAAAGCAAAAGGAAAACAAAACAAATGCCCAATTGTTAAATGCTGTCATGAACCAAAACTTAGAACCAGCAGGGACGAAAACATTCATCCCCTTCTCAGTTCCCTGTAAACAGATTAGGAATTTTCTTGCTTGGAAAAAGGGAGGTGAAGATGATTCCCAACCTGCAAATTTAAACCCCTCCTGTTAGCAGTGGAGAAGCTGCTGTGAGCAAGAACCTGAGGCGGCTCACTCTGGAAAGAGCAGCTGGGATGCAACCCTGCAGAAATCCTGGAGAATCTCTGCAGTGCCATGGAAGCAGAGGCAGAGCAGAGAGCAGAATACATATGATAAAAACTTCTTTGTTTAAAATTCTGCCGTGGTGAGGGTTTTGAACTGGAAAAGCAGGGAGTCCAGTAATTTGTATCATCTCTGCAATATGTAGGGTACAGCTTCGAACGTTCCTAATGTGCCACAGATGGTCTGGTTGGGCAGCAGGACTGCCAAAAGTGAATGTATGAAATTAATCTCCTTTTCACTCTATCACACCATCTGTTGGCAGTTCAGTGCTTCTGTTAATAATAACAAGTAATTAATAATCATTTCAATAATTCAGTAATAATTTAATTAATAAGTTCCTGATTGATTTGGAACCCTTTTTATTGGGGTTGACTGGTTTAGTCTCAGGCTCTTTTTGTCTGTGCAGGTTACAAAAAGAAAGTTTGACCTGTTGTCTAAATGATCAAACATAAAAATTAATTGTGTGTCTAGTCTTAATGTTGATATATAAGTTCTAACAAAGTAGAAAGTCACTTCTCAATGAGAACAGACTTTAGAACTTTGCTGGATTTTGATTATAATGAGGGTTTATATCAGGTACAACCTGGCTGCAGGAAGGTGGTGATCTCTAACTATTGCTATGCTGTTCTTTCAGAGAAAAAAAAATATATTTAACTTGGAAGAGATAAAACTTTCCTTCAGTTTATTCTCTTTCCATAACATTATTCTCCCACAAATATATGTTTTTCATTTCTTTTTTATTGTATGCATTATGCCCTTTACAATATTTTTTGATTATTACATTATAACTCTTCACTTTCTCTTTGCAAATCATTGCTCAAAAATTTCTGATACCATAATTTTGTATTGGTCCTACAAGCTTTTAGGCACCTAAAATAATTTATTATGGGTAATAACTGAAATTTTTTCATCTTTTCCTTATAAGTGTGTTTTCAAACTTAATTAAGCATAGCCATATTTATAACAGGATGAAAGGTTCCAAAAATAACCACAAACACCATTCCTCATGATTTGAATTCTTTATATATGTATGTTAATTCAATAATTTTCCCCAGGCAGATTGAGTTACTTATTTTATTTCCTTTTACATTAGATTTTTATTTTTCCTCTATGGTGTTTTATGTCTGTCTGCTCTTTCTAATATCAAAGTGTTCACCGTTTTGTCAAAGCCACAGGCTGGGGAATGAGGCAAAAATCAGAGTAGTTCCCCAGCCCCCAGAATACTCATCCAAGGGAGTATCCCAGCTATTTCTGGTGCTTTGTTCCTTTCCAAAGGCAGGCAGGACAGGCCAGAATTGAACCTTTCCCTCACAGCTTATTTTTTACTCATCCAGCCTGGTATTGGTTTGTAATGGATGAGCACTCTTTACTTCTGGCATATTTAAAAAAGCACTTTGATTGATGTCATGTGAAACAGCCAAATTATTCTTTTTTGATAGCAGCATCTGCTGCTTTTTCTTTTTTTTTCTTTTTTTTTTTTTTTGACAGATATTTACATCCAGGAATTATAATCCCATAAACCCCTTTTTTTTTAGAGAACAGGTATTATTAATTCCACTGCACATTCAGTGCAGTTTACTTCATCATTATCAAAGCCATCTGTTTCAGATGTTTCAGAGAGAGGAAGTGCTGGACTTCTGAATCAGGTCGAATTTGAAGAGAAAGTTCTACATTTAAAGTGAAAATTCTCTTTCCTGTCTCCTCCCCACACTTGAATTTAGCTCATAACTTGGAAAACAACGTTCAGGTTTACACCTGAGCATCAGTTCTTGCATCAGAAAGCTCAGAAAGAGCTTCAGGTTTTGAATTTAGAAGAAAGAAAGCATTCCTGGAACTGTTCTTTTTAACCAGCATTATTCCTGCCCTCAGTGTAAATGCTTGTTTTTAAAAATCCACTTACCACGTGGCCTAGAACTCTGCAGCAGTGGGTCCCAAGTGTTAATTATGTATAAACACACACAAAAAAAGGTGGTGTGTGTGTTTCAGATGGGTTTTGGATTCGTTTTGGCCTTTTTCTGTCATCATATATAAAGTTTTGATGAGGTTTCCAAAGAATGTTGTTTCAGAAAAATAAGATGGAAGAAGGGCATTGGCCAGAAGAAGACTCAATAATTCCTGTTTTTCCTCTTTTAACAATGTGTTTTCATTAAATTTTGTGAATAGTCACTCTACCTGCTGTCTTCAAAAAGGGGTCTAGGAGGCTATGGAGGTCTCACTACATGGGAATACAGAGAAATCCTTTTTTGGTTTTGCTCAGTAAGTGTTTCTACATCCCAAAAAGCAGAGCACACCAGAAAAATGGCTTTTCTAGCTTTTTCCTTTTGGAAGCCTTAAAAGTAGATATGGTGCAGTAATCTGATTCAGAATAATGTAAGTGCTATATTAAAAATGAAATGTGATATTAAAGAATCATATTGAAATCTTGGGAAATAGGTTTCTAGCCTCACCATTTTCTTAGGTTTCATTAATATTGGTCACATGCAATCCTTATTTTGTCTTCCAGGCCAGCTGAATTTTTATCTGTGCGTGTTCACAAGGACTGCGGAGAGGGGAATATCAGAGCTGAGGTGCAACATCAATTGGATGTCATTTTCTTTGCCACTTGTGTAATCTCTAATAACAGAGGCATCTAATAACCTCCATTTCTTACTGACAGCTCACTGAGCTGGGAATGCAGGTTCCTGCTGCTTGCCAGGAGCTGTTTTATTGACTGAACTCTGGAATGTCTCAGATTCAAGGGTGTGCTGAATTACAACCAGTTGCACTGAGCAGAAATCCTCAAAATCCCTTTTAATTATAGCTTTTACCAATATGTGAATGCAGAGAGAAAATCCCACTCTCTCCATTTGCTCACAGGAAGGAAATATAAGCAAAATTAAGGCTCAGCTGATTCCTACAAGCCTGGGCTCTTTCTCAGGAGGCAGTGAGGGGAGCTCCAGAACTGCACAGCCTGTGCAGCACACTCCTCTTTGGAAGGAACATGCCACTGGGGCAGCACAGAAAAACGTGCCCTGCTCATCCCATCATGCTGCTTTAGTATTTGCAGTTGTATTTTCTCTTTTGAACCCTGACAGAGGAAAGCTGGAATTTGATTCCAAGGCTTCCAAAGACCAGACAGAAGAGTCATGGAATGAAGTCTCACAAGTGTTTGGCAGGGTGGCGTTGCATCCAGCCAAGGAAAGCCAGTGGGGATGTTGTTTAAGAGGATTTTTCCTAAACTTTGAGACTGAGAGAACATAATCCACAGAGATGTTTGCATCACATAACGTTTTAACCAGGAAAAAATATCAAGCAGTAAATATAAACACAGCTTAATGGAGCCACCAACAGACCTGCAGCACCTCAGTCTCCTGGCAGCTCGAGGCATCTGGAAACCAGATTATTTTCCCTGGGAGATTTTGTCTGTGCCATTGGCAGGGATGAAGGGTTTGCTGCGTTCTGAGGCTGTGCTGGCTCTGTGAGGCCAAGTGCTGCCTGTCCCCACTCTGCTCCTTCCCTGCACGGGGCCAGGACTTCATGGAACTGCCACTGTACCATGACACTGCCCCTGCTCTCAGTCTTTTTTCAATTTTTATTTTTTGGGGTTGTTTTCCCCACAAAATTTTATTTGTTGTTAAATAGCTGCGGTGTTTATTTCCTATTTGTTTTTCTTGAGTAGCTGATTATTAGTGTGCTTCTTATTTTAAAATTATATATTTTTTTTAATCTATTCAATTCTTCCTGCAGATGTGAATCCAACCTTTGGCTTCCTAGAGCATGATATTTAATTTGTCATTCCCAGCTCCTACTGAGTCCATGTCCTGCACAGTTCTGGGAAAGTTACAGCCAGCAGGATGGCAGCAGAGTTATGCAAGTATATTCCAAAATTTTTTACTTGATAGGAAGCTGACTTGGTATCAAACACTAAAATAATTGATTTATCATTCTAGAATAATAAAGCTGTTGAGTTTTAAATGGAATTTTAAATGAAAATTACAAGTTTATCTTGAGTTTAATCAAAAGAAACACATTAATCATGGAATGCCACTGGGGGCAGAAGTTCTGGCTTTCATTTCAGCTGGGTTCTTGGCACCTCACCCTGAGATGGGTTCTGAGCTAATCTGGACCCACTCATGGCACCGTGTGGCTGTTCACTTCACCCCAGACATAATTTCCAGGTGCTGTTTCCTCTCCACAGATCACAACAGACTCAGAGCAGATTCTCAGCACCCAGAGAGCTCCAGTCAGATGGCAGCGCTCGTAGCCCCCCATCCCGGTGTTCATTCACATTTACAGATGCATTTGCTACTTAGAGGTGTATTTATGATGTACATTTGACACAGAGCTCTGTAAAATGTGATTTCCTTGTCATCCTGCCCACGGGGGGTATCCAGGTGAGGTTCAAACACTCTTTGAAGGGCTCTTGCCAAAGGCAAAGCTCTTCCCCTCCAAAGAGAGAGGCAGCTCAGCACAAAAGCGTGGTCAGTTGTCAAGGGGAAAGAGCTCCATTTCTGGGATGTGAAAGAGCAAACAGAAAGAATTAATCAATATTTCAGAAGTTTTCAATAGGAACAGAGGTGCTGATGAATTTGAATGGATATTGCTGTGCATCTTTTCCTGGCTCGTGGTTGGTTCTGGTGCTCAGTCCAATGTTGTACTAATGCCCATTACCATTGAAATGCTCTTGAAATGTCTGAGGAGAGGGAATATTGACTCAGGCAGAATGTAGAAAAGGTCTTGTGCTTTTCCAGCTTCCTAAATGTGTTTTTTGTGGAAATAATCATCCCATTATTAATTCATAACTTGGTTCTTTCTACAACCCATGGAAATAATAGATAAATATTAGCCAGAAGTCAAACAGCTTTGTGTGGTGCAAAGACTTTTTCCTAGAGTTCCATTGTTCTTGTTTTAGATGTTCTTTCTTTTGTATCATTTTATCCTATTAAAATTTGCTGTCCTAAAATACCATTTTAAAAGGATTTGACAACAAAAGAAATATGAAATCCTCTGTGTTTAAATCCATGCTGAGACATGTATTGCTCTCATGTTAATGCAGGATTTAATTTCACATGCTTCACTTTATGCCAAGTCAGAGCAAATAAATATCTTGTTCTCTTATAATCTGTCCTGGGCCTTTTGTTTCTTATTGATCAAAAATCCTCATTATAAGGCAAAAGGGAAAAAATAAAAGGTGTGAGGAGGGAAACAGAAGCATTTGATTCAAACAATATGAGCATCTTCCAAGAGAATAGCAGAGATATTGTAATTTAAAAAAAAAAACGAAAAATAAAGAAAAATCTACATTTGGGAGAGACAAAAATATATTTAAAGAGGCCTCACTTGCTGTACTTGGATATCACAAAAGTGGCTGAGATTGCCAGGAGAGGTGCAATTCAAACTTTCAACTTCCACACTTCATCCTCCTCATAACATGAAAATGAACAAATGATTTTGCAGTTCTTGATTTCAAAGTTCTTTTTTCTCACTTCACTTTGATCCTGGTTTAGATGCTATCTGAGAGGCTTTTAAAGTAAATAGCACTGTTAATTGTTAATAATTAACTATTATTCACAAATAAATAGAAGGAAAACATAAAATTCTTTGAATTAGGACCTTTATGAAAGATATAAGGCAGCATAATTAATTTACCTATGAGTTAATTTGCAGAGCGATTGCTCTCTGATAAGGTAAATAGAATATCCTATGATTTAGGCCATTATTTATTTTCAGTTCAAATGGCTATTCTTGGCACATTGAAAGCAAGAAGTTAAAAATATTAATATCAAAATAAATGTTTTAATGAGCAACTTCTCCAAAGTATTTCACACTTAAAATCTTTATTTTTAGACCAGATTGAAATGTCACAAAAGAGGCAGCTCCAGTTTGCTCAGTTTCCATTCCCATTCCCAACCTTCATTACAAGCTACAAAATTAATGACAAATTAGGGGTTTTTTCCAGTTGGACTTAAAATCATAGAAAAATAGCAGATCAGGAAGATGTGAGGAAATATTTGCTTCCCTTCCAGGTGATTTGCAGAATTAAGTTAGTAGCCATAATCTTTTCTTCAGGATTATTTCTCATAATAAAGCTCTAACCTATAACCTGCTGACTGATATTATTAAAATATTATTCAAAATTATAACTAATAATTTCACTATTGTTACATCTTTAAAAATTTTAGACCCAGTGTGCAATGCCATAACTCACAGTGGGACTGGATTTGTTTTGGATTCTTTATTTTGTATGCAGTATAAAAAGTGACAAGTTTCATAGGTGCATTTTCAATATTCAAACAAACAAGAAAATAAAATTAAGTTGAATGTGCAAAGTAAGTTTGTTTTGACATGTAATATTGAAGCTCTTTGTTATTACTCTGAATGGAAATGGTAATTTGATCCTTTACTGAGGAAATTATAATTTTTAGATTTTGCAGAAAATATCCCACATATTTTACAAAACCCATAATATTGTTTTCTGAACATTTGTTGTTTCTCCTCGAAATTGCACTTTTGAAATGAGTTATTGTCTTGTTTTGATGAAAGTAGAACATTTGGTTTCCTTCTTCTCGAGGCATTCTCTGAATGCTCTGCCAGTTACGTCGAAATATTCTTGATATATTTAATGTTTGCCTCTGACATTTCAGAAAACACTGAATATTGTCATCATGGAAGGTTTTTTTGTGCCTATTTGAACATTTTGCACCAACACCACATTAAAATATCTGCGAGATTGTGCAGATCATCCTCTTCTTATTTCTACACGAGGAAGCTTTGCCTTCTGGAGCATCTCTGCTTCCTGGAGACATCTGGGGGAATAATTTACATGTGCAACTTCAAACTGATTAAAATTTAGGCAGAGAACATCTTTTCTAACCTCTCTTGTACAAGAAGGAACAGCTTTGTGCTTCGTGATTTAATGCAATTTCTGCTGTGGGATAAATTCCCCCAGTCTGTTGCAGATATTTCTGAAGAGGCCAAGGCTGACTCCTGTGTGTGGTGCTGAGTGTAATTTTCTCTCTTCAGTTAAAATTTCTCAGGTATGGATTATCCACGTGACTGGGGTAAATTTTTGCAGATGCAAAATTTCTACAAAGGTAATTTCCATCATACAGAACACAGGATTCAAAAAATCATTCAAAAAATCAGAACGTATCACAGAACACGATTCGAAAAAAATCAAAAACCACATTGAAGAAATTAGAGATAAAAGTGTGACCCTAAAGGTACATTTCTAGCCACTAGAAAATAAAAACTTCTATTTCTCTTATGTTTGCAATGCAACCATTCCTGTATTTTATTTCACAGCACATTTCAGTGGCATGAACGATGTGTGGTGGATTGGAGGTGATGGAGATGAACATTCTCTTTTCCATCAGGAGTTGTGAATAATACCATGAGTTTTACCTGTTCTTAGAGCTACTGAGAGCTCTCAGGTGGATATTCACAATTAATTGAGAACAACAATGATAACAATTTTCTCCCCTTTAATTTCTACCTACCTGGAGCTCTTTCCTTTCTCCTGTATCCTTCGTTTGCCATCGACAGAACCATTCCTTGAACAAGAGGCAACAGAAAAATCTTTAAACTCATCATTTTAACTCAGCATTTGCTGATTCTCCTTCCTCTGTCACTAAAGCCACTTCTGTAAGTTTTGATTTTAATTCTTTTCAACTTCATGAAACATTTATCTTGTAAAGGTAGCAATAAATAAGAACACTGAGGGAAAAAAAGGGGAATCTGCTGTGTTTTAATCATCTAAGTCTGCAAACTGTAGCAGCATGAATTTTAACTCCCCCTTGGAGAAGAGAATCAGGATTTTTTTAAAGTTATGCTTTAGTGATTATTCCAAGCTTTTATCTATTTTCTGTTTGGCTGTTGCTGTACCTGGATTTAACCATGATGTTTATTAGAAATCCAAAGTATTTTCAACCTAAGCAGGGTGCCACTTGAAAACTGACAAGATCGTTGAAGCCCACACTGGTTCTCAGTTCTGTGGGGATGGAACACCCTCATTTTAGAGATGTGCTAATTGTATCTGGAGGTACTCTAAATATTCTCTACTGAAATAAGAAAAAAAAAAATCGTCCTGAAAGGATTTACAGTGGCTCATTAGAAATATTTCTGTTAACTAACACTAATGCAGAGTCAGCTAAGGAGGACTCCCAAAGGATGAACCTGTGGATTCTATGCAGAAGGGAATCACTAACATGAGGCTTAAGGGAACCTTAAGCAAGTAAGTGCTATAAGAAACCCTGGGTTTTTTTGTTAAAGTCAACAAAACAATCTCTTGGTGAATTAAGGATGAAGATTTAGAGCTGAAGAGTTCAATCTGACCCCATGTCAAACACTTATAAATATGCAGTGTGCCACAAAGACTGGAACTGCAGTGAGGAGGTGCTGAAATGTATTTTGCACTGTTTTGTCCTCATGTTATTGCACCTTGCTCAGCAGATAATTTATTATGCTGGCTCTTAATAAATAATTGATGGAGAACTGATTACACAAAATTTACGGAATATGGAGAGTGTTTTATTAGAACATTAATATGCTACAGGTGTGTTTTATTGGTCAATTAACACACGCCTCGAGGTGTGGGGTGATAGATGAGGCTGCTGAGGGAGCTTTGGATGAGCAGGGTGGTAAAACACATCCTGGAGGGGCTTAATGGTGCTGGAAAGCGAGGAGAGGTTCTGTAGAAATTGCACTGTGGTTTGGAGGTGCAGACTAACTTTAAACAAGGAAGCAGGAGCTCTGGAAGCAGGCTAACAATAGCAGTGAGGGGCTTTTATGTAAATTGATTTACTCTGTTATTTGGGAGAAACTATCTTAGGGCTAAGGTGGTTTCCATTAATTTCCCAGCTTTCCCAGCAAAGTTGTAAAAGTTAGTTTATCTCCTCATGCTTTATTTACAAGGCCATGTACAACACAAGCCTACTTGTTATCCTTGAGCGCTGCTCTTAATCAAGGAATGGTGGGAAAATAGCCCAGATTTAGGCTGCTTTTAAAATCCTTTTAGAAATAGATTTCTTTATCCCCAACAGATAAGTGTTTTGGGGATGGGCTGGGTTGCTTTTTTGCTGGTTGGATGGGGGAGTTTGTTTGTTCATTTTATGGCTTCAGGTCTTTATTTTTATTTTTTTATTGCGTTGCTCGTTGCTTTTTCTCTACATTTTGGAAAGGCTTGCACGGTATCCCTTGACTATCATTAGATTTCTCCTTTCTTCTCTCTTGTCTGGTTTTCATTCCATGCACAACAGAAGATCAGTAGCTTCAGGCTCCCTCTTTGAGCGGAGAGGCTGCAAGGGAAGATGGAAACCGGCTCTGTTCGATGTGTGCGCGCTCCGAGGTGAAGCTCCCTTCACTGCGTGCAGAGGGCAGAGGGCTCTGAGAGCAAAGGGCTGTCAGCAGCAGCTCAGTCCAAGAGTCCAGCTGACCCTGGAGAAATCAACAGACACAACACAAATGCTTGCAGGAAAAGTGTTAGAGCAGAGCAGACATAGAGATATTTCTCTAGGTATGGCTTTTCCTATTTTTGTCTTTGGTATTCTTCCCCAGAATATTATACCCACACCATTTTGCCTAATAGCACTTGAGGGAGTTCTCTTCCATTTGTCTAAGAGGTTTTTAATCTTTCTGCCTATTAACATCCAACCTGTCCTTTTGGAAGGTATTCCATCATTTTAATTCCGAATTTTGAAGGACAATTTTGATTTACATCTTTGCTCTTTATGTTCAAGCTGCTGCCACATGCTCTCATCCCTATGGACTCTTGTGCTGCAAGGTGTGGTGAATTATCCAAGCACATTCAGTCACCCTCTGTCCCCTCAGCTGTGTTCTTACCCACGATGAAGAAGCCTCAGCTGTTTTCTGCTTTAAGCAAATTTTGCCACCTTATTTTTTCCTTCATTCTTTTCAAGTGGCTCGTGAATATATTGAATACCAGGGTTTCCTATGGAATGTTATGGAGTTTCCCTGTCAATTTTTAATCATCTCAACTGGTTTGTCCAATTTCCTACCAGTTCAGTAGCGCACAAGGGAAATTTTTACCTCACACTAAAAGTGTCTTTATTGTGTAGTATAAAGTAGTTGTTTTTGGAGTTCAGATTTTATCATGTGCACAAAACCTGTTTAAAGTTTTTCAAAACTTATTTTAGGCTTTGAAGGCACTCTGTCTGTCTGAAAAAAATCCAGATGGCTTTTGGCTGTTTTGTTTTGGACACCTTTGCCATGTTAAGTGAGACCAAGCTGCCACATTCAGCAGAAGTTGAGAATGGGCTGTTGAGTCCCCAGATGTTCTGTGTGCATTGGACATTGCTGTTTGCTGGGGTGAAAGAATGGAAACATCAAGAAATGTGGGGTTTTTAATCTTTTACTCAGGAGGCAGCACCCCAACTCCTCTCTGATCTAGAGCAGAACAGGTAGCAGAGGGGGAAGGTTTATTTTGAAGCAAATCTCTTCCCTTAAATCCCATTTAAGCCAGCTGATCACCAAAACACAAGCCCTGCATTTGCACCTACCTGCTCAAACCTGTTTTTTTTCTGTGCTGCAAAGGCAGATGGATTGCTTAGAAACATTATTTTTACTTCAGCAGGCGATTACCCAATTAAATGCTATACCTGATTAAATGCTGGGAAAAGGATTTAAGATCATTAGTGGTAGCAAGACTGGCAGAAGCAAGGTAGCATGTAGAATAAAAAGAACCTGCTGCCCTCCCTCCCAGCCCTTCTGTGAAGAGACAAGTTGAAAATGAGGATTGGGAAAGGAGCTGGACCGGTATCAAAAGCAGAGTGACTTGCAGAATTTCAAACCAATGGCAAAGGCCAACAAACAAAATGAGTAAATGGGAGCTGATTTCCCTTTGTTCAGGGGTCCAGGGCAGGAAGGTTTCTGCTGTGAGTGAAGTGCTCACTTGTTCTGTAGAACCAGACTCTCTACACACAGATTTTCTGGTTTGTTTATTCCTGCTTTGACCAGGGCTTGCTGAAATCAGTAGAATTATTTAGCAAAAAGGTTCTGAGTAGAAACCAGATGCCCAGGTGCTGGAGTTTGGAAGGGAATACCACCTAGCTGCTGCAGTGAATGAAAAGCTGAAAAACAAGTTGCTTTGAGAGAAAACAAATGCCTCAGGGTTTGATTGAATGTGGTTGGTCATGGCCTGGAAGCCTGTGCTCACCTCCTGAGCACACCTGGAGCTGCTGCACTTCTCCTGCCAGTCTCAGCCTGACCCCAGGTGTGGAGGCAGTGTCATCTCTTTATTCATGCATGCATTTCTTTAGCTTTGGCTGTTGCTTGGTCTTTTTTCAGAGCTGGTTTTGTTTGCACCGCTTCTGTCAAGGATCCAAAATCTGTGTGTCTGTGACCACCAGTGGGGGAAGCTGCTCCCTCAAAGCTCTGTGTGATCTGCCCTCTCTGCGAAGGTTTCCTTATTATTGTGTGGCTGGAATTAGCAGTCTCATGTGACTCATCTGAGTTTTTTAGTTCTTTAGGATCAAAGCTCTATCCAAACACAAAATTGTGTTCAGATGATTATTTGAAACTTCTTTATATTTAATGGAGGTGAGGATGTTTATGTGCCGAAACAAGGCACATAAACAAGATAAAGAAAAAAACTTCTAGCAGAAAAAAAGGATTTTTCTGCTGAACGTTCATGAAAATCACATTGCGACTGACTAACTTTTAAATGGGAAATATTGTTGATAATTTATTGGGCAGCCAAGAATCTTTTCTAGCCTTGCCAGCAAGCCAGAAGGGAGTGATGGGCAGGGGGCTTAGCAAGGGAATGTGATATCCAGACAACAAATACCAGCACTGCTTTTGACTACAGATGAACCCAAGTTGTTTATAGCAAATACCTCTGAGAAAAAAGTTTTTTGAGAAAGACTGATATTTTGGCTGTCAGATCTACTTCAGGTCTAGTGATTATCAACATCTTAGCTGCTTCAATTCCCTGATGAACTGCCTGAAAAACAGGAGTTTTCTAAATCACCTCACAGCTCTGTACTACAAAGCCCTGGTGATCAGCAATGCAGTGACCACGTTTATGGGAAGAAAAGACATCATTTCAGGGAATAATATGAGAATGTATCAACTCCACACATCTTGATTGCAGACTCTGCAGGTAGCCAAGGTTTCTGTGGCTTACTCCTTGACCTTCACCTTTGCTTTCACAGACTGCAAACTTCTCAGAGACGTGCATGGTGTGAACTGCATCCTAATGGCTGGAGTGCCTGGTGGAGAGATTCCCTTCCATTCTTAATTGGGAGGCAGCTGTGGCTGTGTCACCCGGCTCCACAAAGATCTGCTGCTTCCTGCCTGCAGTTCCATGGCATCTCTGTGGAAAATATGACAATTTATAACAATGGAAGTTGGCTTTAGAGTGCTTATTAACATTAGGATCTATAAATATTCCCCACACTTTTGAAAGACGTTAAGTTTTTTCTATTTTTGCTTCGCTTCTTATTTTATCTCACATCTCTCCACTCTCTTTAACCTGCAATATTTTTTTCTGCCTATCAGTGAATGATAAATAGCAAGTTCAGTCCCTGGTGTGCTTTCCCAAGGACAGGGCATGGGTGGAGTGGCAGATCCAGCAGACAAATCTCTTCACGTGCGAGCCAAAGTCCCTGCCTTGTGTCCCCTGGGGATCTGTGTGAGGCTGAAGAGTTTTCCCCCCCTGTTTCTCCCACCCTCCCCATGATGGTGAGAAGGAGAAAAGGCCTAATTAGACTAAGCAGAATCATCTTCAGGCAAAGTGTCAAGAGATAAACAAGGCCTTGTTGTCTCAAGGCACCTGCAGGAGGAAGGGAGGCAGGGACAGGAGGTAAAAGCCACTCAGCTCTAGGCTGGCAGACCTGGTTGGGCAGGTGTGGGTTCTTGTACTCTCTGTTCATCCTAAAATCCACGGGATACAGTGAAATCTGGGAAAATGTTTTAGCAAGCAATCTTTACTCTCGTCTAAACTCATTGTGTGTAACATAATAATAAATATAATTTCAGCTCTTCAATGTAAATGAAAGTGATATTTTTAAGGCTGAAAATAAAGGCAGGGCTAAGGATAGCTATGGAGAAAGAAGCCACAAACCATTAGAAATGAAAGGTGGGGGAGGAATGGCATGAGAAAGTGATTTTAGTGAAGTTTGTGCTGCAGGACAGGGCTGGACGTGCTTTACAAGGAGGTGTGTTGGCAATTATGGTTCTGCACAGCTGCTTCTCCTCCCAAAACCAGGAGAATAAGAGCGACTAACCAGGATTCCAACTCTGCTCTGCCACACTGAACACGTTGGGCCAAGATTTATTTTCAAAAGGAACAGAGAGATCTCACCTCTTTCAGATTTTTGTACTATTACCAGAGTCTGAAACTTCCTCAAGAGCCAGGTTCCAGGATTTTGGATTATTTGTACACAATGAAGCAGCTTCAGATCTTTTGGCTTCATCTTCTTTGGCTCATCCTCCCTCAGAGGTACAAGGCCATATGTTAATTAGGCATCAGGCTAATGGACTTTGGCAATCTGCAAATTGCAGCTCTAAATCTACTTTAAACTTAACTAGAGTACATGGGATCAACTTCTTAAAAAGCTCTCTTAAAGGACAACTCACCCACTAAAATGGCAGAAATGTATTTCAAATGTTTGTCATGTTTGTGGTTTCTGCATGCATGAGGCAACCCATTCATGCCAAAACCAAAGTCAGTCATCATTAGATGTCAGAACAGCAATCCCCATCATGTTCCCATGGAATTTGTTCCCGTGATGAAAACTAAAGACAAAATTAAACAAGATCCTGAACTAATCCTAACGGGATCTCCAGAACTTAATGTTTCCTTATTTTCTCTTCTTTAGCCTGAAATACATTTTCTTACTTTTCTACTAAGATAGAGAACTGGTATAATTATTTTTCTATTTAATATGAAAATATATTCATGTTTTGTGACAGAATACCATCAGAATTTCCTCACAGGCTACTTCAAAAAAGGAGCAGCAAAAGGAGCAGGCTTTCCACACAACAAATCACCTCATCTAAGAGGCTGGTTTTCCTGTTTTTCTGAGCAGTGTCAAAACCATATTTGTAGCTAATTTGAGGAACATTTGTAGATCTGAGGCAGTCTTTGAGCTCAGCCCCTGTTTCCCAGTGTCACACAGAAATGTGAGGACCAGCAGAGTGCTCTCAGGCCAGGTGGAATTTTCACTGGGTGGAAGTTTGGGGTTTATGATCAGAAATGATCAATCCTTTGCCATTTGTGAGAGCCCTGGTACAGGACTGAGAGAGTCCCTGGCAGCAAAGGGAGACAGAGCCATGGTGAATTCCTGAAGCTCTGAGGAAACCTCAGTGCAGAGGTTCGCAGCTCGATCAAAAGCATTTGTTTCTGAACCCTCCTGTGACTCCCAGAAGGTTCTGGCCTAAACCAGGGGCAGTGGGAGCATCAAACACAGATCTCGGCTAGGAATTACCAGAGAACATCTTCTGTAGCCACAGTTGCCTGTTTGGAACCTCGTGTACCTGTCCTGGCACCTGCTGGGATAGGAGAAGATGGGATTGCATGTAATCCCAGCTCATGTGGCACAGACAATGGGATTACACAGCTCCTGGAGCTGCCCTTCCTTGCACCACCAGAAATTACAAAAGAGCCCAGGGGCTGATCAGTTATCAAACCCCTGTGAAAACCAAGGGGAGAGGAGAGATAAAATAACAAAAGGATTTGTGCTGCTGAGTGATAAGAATTAGTGCAATAATACCTAAATTCTCCCCTAATAAAATATAGAACAGAATTTTTAAGGCTCTGAATTTTTCCTGCTAAGAGCAACTGCACCATTCCCATTAAAGGAATAATCCACAGCATTTTCAGTGGAAAAATTCCAACAGCCTCTCTTTTCCTGGGGAAAATCTGGTTTCTGATTATTTACTCCTGGTGTTTAATTCAGAGTTCCAGAAAATATCTATCACCCTGTGTGTCAGATTATCAGCTTCCTTCAGTTCAATAAGGTATCAGTTGTATGAATATCAATCACACAGGGCTGGGTGATATGAGGAGCACAGGAAAAGGACAGAGATGCACATCAAACTGAAAAAAAGCTTGGGAATTTATGAGGTAGATTGGGAGGAACTTGGTGCTGAAGACTGCAGGAGAGAGGAGGCAGATGAGAAGTGAGTCCTTTTGAGATGCTGAGATTTCTTACAATGTGTTTAATGGGAGCTGAATGCACAGAATTGGGCACTGAAAGATTTATTCACTGGGTTGTTTTCTAATGAGACAGAAGAAAAGATCACAGATGAGAAAAGTAAAATATTCAATAGTTTTGTGATTGCTCTCCAAAAGATGATCCTCACAGTTAATAAAACATGGTGATTGCTCCCAATTTAGGCTAGGCTAATTTTTTAGGCTCTTTCAGTCATTTAGTATGAAAAAGCAAAAATTAAACATTAAAAACATTTTTTTAATGAAAAAGTAAGATTAAAATTCAAGTTCATTAGGTTTTCTTTTGGAGCAGAGAAGCTGTGAAACTCTTTTTAATAGTCAATTTCTTATCTCTATTCCATTAGACTCAGGTGTTACAAAGAAAAAAAATAAATGTCTTAGGGAGAAAAAAAATCTTCAAGCAATCTTATTTTTTTTGTCCTTTCTAATAATGTCATAATACACAGTTTTGAGATAAATATCTATTGTGTTGGGTTTATCTTTGGGATAGAATTGATCAGCACCTTGCTGGACCTTTTTATAGAGCTCTCAATAAAAGCTGTTTGCACTTTTTGGGCATCCCTTTAATTCTAACATGTCTCACTGCTAGCCCTCATCACCTCTGCCCTAGGAGGTCACCAAAGAAAACTGGCACCACCTCTACCCTAATTTTGGATTTTTTCCTTCCAAGAGGTATTCATTTCAAAGGCCTTCCTGGTGGAAAACCTGGCACTGGAAAAGCCAGATGGAAAACTGATGGAGGGGTTTGTGATAATCAGATTAACAGAAACACGGCTGCATCTTTTTTCCCTGGGTGTTTATTGACAGTTGTGTATGGATATTGAAATCTGTGTCAGACGTTGCATTGCACTCTCATCCAAGTCTTTTTAATAGAGTCTTTAATAAAATCTTCTTGCATTATGGAAGCTAAAGAGGCTTCCCCTGGTTCTTGCAATAGGCAATGGAGATTTGATCACAGCCCTACTTAGAAAAATGATAGAAATGAGACTGGCTTTTACTAAAAGGCTCTTTTTTCCCCTAAATTCCACGTGCAATTTGCAGCTGCGGATGAAAAGTGTACACAGATGAAGAACTGAGAGGCAGCTGCACTGTTGCCCCAGTTAAATCACTGAACTTGTACTTCAGAGAAGTTTTCTCTGACAGGAGGGAAGGCAGCAGCACCTCAGGAGCTCATGCAGAACTGGAGGTGCTTTTCTGGCAGTCACACAGCAGCAGCAGAAATTCAAATTAACTGTGTGTGTTGAATAGCAAGTTTGATGAGAATTAGCCAGATACCATCAGAAATGCTGTTCTGTCTGCCTTGGTGCTAAAGAAGTTAAGCTCCACTGGAGAAGTGCAATATTAAACATGCCAGAGCTGAAGTATGAGAAATCCAGGAAATTTTGGGCCAAAATACCTCGAGTGTTTGCATTTCATTCATCACCCTGTTCTGGCATACCTTTCTTATATCAATAAGGCTGGGAACAGTCTAATCAGTATCTTTGTGAGGATTTACAAGCTTCCTCAGAACCCCTCCAGTTTTTAGAAATGCCAGCCTGGTGTTTGCACTGTGCACTGCCAATCATCCATGTGCATCCTGTCCCAGAGGCCACTTCCCACAGAAGGAGGTGTGTGGGAGAGAACAGGAGGGAAAGGAGGAGAACATCTTTCCTGTCAATCTTGCAGGAAATATGCAGCAATCTTGTTTCTGCTGCAGCTTGTTCAGTCAAGTCATGCTCACTAATCTAGGCTGGAATTCCTGAAAGCTTTTACTGTCTCAATTTCTGGAACAACTCTTCTGGATCCTTCCCTTCAAAAGAGCATTTACCAAATCCTTCACCTGTGAAGGTGATTCTGTTCTGTGTTAGATGCACTTGAATATTCTAGAGACGCTGGGTTCATCCAAAATTTGGTGACACATTGAGGGGTGGAACATTTGTGTCTGCTAGCTTAGATTAAAGTTTCTTTACAGCAAAAGCCTTGACAGATGACAAAGTAACTATAGAAAACCTGAAGGTGCACAGCCACAGGAGATGTGTGTTGCACATCCATCATTTTCATTGCTGTTATTCCCCCATGCCTTCATTTCTGCTTCCCATAAAGGATATTTAAGCTGAGAACTCAGGACTGGGATGATGCTCTGGCTGACCATCAGCACATGCAGTACCTGGCACATCACATCAGTTATTCCTGCCCTGCTCCTCTTTCCCAGCTTGTCCTGACAGCTGTCCCCATTGCAGCTGCTTTACAGCATGTGCACATCAAGAATGGCTTTTGCCCTTAGATAACATCGTTGTCTTCCTGATAGGAAAATTGTGCATCAAAATGTTTAAGCTAGTTGGCAAAAGAATAAAATTAAGTACGTGTGACTGACGGGCAGCTGAACAGGTGAGAGCACAGAAATGGGAACTGTGAGATGTGGACTTGTCTCAGAGGCACTTGCTGTTAACGATGGGGCTGATCTAATAAAGGCAGCACCTTATCAAGTTACTGTCAATTTGGTGTGAAATTATTGACATCACAACCAAATTTTCAACTCATCTGTGTCATTATGGAAGCCTCTGCAACTTCAGTGGATTTGATTTGCAGGGAACCAAAGCAGATGAATTGCCCTGGAAGACAAATCATTGTTTCATGTGGATACAACCTGATTACTTCTGTTTGCTTTGCAGACAACAGCAACAGATTGTATGGGTGTATAAGACTGAAATGAAAATGCAGATTTCCAGAGAAAAGAGCAGTAAGAAAGACTGACAGCTGACTGATGCTGTGCTCGCCTAGAGCAGTAATTATTACTGCATTCAAGCTTTCACAGTTTCTCTATTAACCTTCTCATAATTTGTTGCAAACCTGGTTTTGTTTCCTTGATATTTCTCTGAGAGGTTTCTGAGCTATCAATTTGGAGATTGTGAGCACGATGAAGTTCTGTGCCTGGCCAGCCACGAGGGTGTTCAAGCTTTGCTGAGCGCTGCTTCTTGTGCATCCCCCTGCTCTCATCTTCCCTTGTTGGCTGCTTGGGAAAAGAATAATTTCCCTGAAAAACAGGTATTTACTGTGATACAGTGAGATACAGGTGATTGGTGCCTTACAGGCAGCAAACTCACGAGCAGAAAAGTTTGTAAAAAACATAAAAAGTGAGAAGAGATGCTAAAAATTGCTTTTGCTGCCTCAGAAAATGTCTCGTGCACAGTGTGCCTTTGAAACTGCCATGGCTGGCACCAACTGTTTTTCTTCAGATGTGCACTGTTTGAATGCAAATATATCACTAAATTAAGCTTAAAGACATTTAAAATGATCAGCAAATCCCATTTAATTTGAAATATTCTGTAAGTCTTCACGACCTCATTGAAGGAAAGGAGGATGCCCTTGGAATTGGTAGAAGATCCCAGGCATTCCACAGCTCCTTATCCTTTCTGTAGAGTGTGCTGGTCCATTTGGGGTTTGCTCTGCATGTAAACCCTCAAAATATCTGCTTGAATAACTCCTTGATGCTATTTCATACAAAAAAACAATTTTAAATGAAATAATCTTATTCATGAAATAATCTTATACTTAAGATCACAGCCTATTTTAGGATAGCTTCTGATTATTCTGATCATCAAATTATAGGAAGCATTTTGCTCTCTCCCTTCATCCCTGCTCCTTCACTTAACTGGATTTGCAGGAGGTGCATTTAGCTAATAGAACAAGAAATTACAAGTGTATGAATAATTGTTTTTAAATGCTATTTAAAGTCCTATATATAGCATAAGTTTCCTGGAAATCTTTCCACATAGGGTTTGGTAGGAAATAGTCTCCAAGCAGGTTACAATGTTAATTTGATAGCTAAACCTTTCCCAATAGTCGTGTTCTTGATTTGCTTATAAAAGAAATCCCATTTTAGGCTGAGTGATTGCAATCAATTTGCTGTTACCAAGTTATCAGAGGAAGGAGCTGTACCACATCATACGAAAAACAATCCCAAGCAATTAATGTTAGCAAAAGCATTCTTAAAATTTCCAACCTGAAATGTGTGATTTAGGCCAGTTTTCATCTCAACTGCCCAGGAAAAATGCAAAGAGAGGTTAATATGATAAAATATGGGACTACCCAAGCTGTTAATTTTCTAGCCAAGTTTAGATGAATATCATGGACTGGGATGCTAAAAGCCATCTAACATAAATGTTTAATGAACAAATAAAGCTGTCAAAGGCAAATGTGCACTGTCCATTATGGATGGATTTGCTTTGGGGAGATCGTGCCACCAGCATCATTATCTGATCAAGGCCCAAAGTCTGTTTTCCACAACTTCAGGATTTTTTAGCAGTCTGCTCCCAGGCTGGTTTTCTAGGCTTGTGTGGCCTGGTTTCCAGGCCAGAATTATAGGATCACTTGTATAATTCTTCAAGCTTTCCAGGCTTGCAAATATTTGTATTGACTTGACCAAACTTCAGCTGTGAGCCTTCTGCCCAGCTTCTAAAAAACCAAAGAAACAAGGACAAAAGTCTCTTTTTGCATCTAAACACAAGATCTCAGGGCTGAATTATCCCAGCCAGCCCGGAATATTTTAAAGGATTTAGCAGAAAGTAGCAAATTCTCTTGTAGAAGAAAATATTATTTCTACCTCAGACACTTCTAAGACAATGCACAGAACATCACCACAACTGCAAAGATCCTTCTTCTCTATTTAATAATAAACCTTGAAGGCATTTCTACAATATGTTTTTATGACTCCCTAGAATCCATGTTTTCATTTCCATTTGGATACGTTTCATATAAGGCATTATTGATTTTCCAGCCAACATGGATCTTTGGGAAAAAGAAAATAAAAAATTAGCCTTTCACTATGGATTTTTCTCATTTAAAGGCCTGTAGAATGGTTTTGGAATGCTGACTCACTGAGGTTTTCTGCTTTTTCGGGTTTTTTTCCCTAGGGAGGTCTAATCCCTACCAAAATCCTAATGTATGTAGTGAGGGAATATCTTAAAAAAAATTTAAATTGTGTGCTGAGTGGAAAAAAATTTTATAAGTTCTGGTGAAGGTGATTATATGCATTTTCTTCAACATAGCGGTAGAAACCACAGTAATTTCAGCAATTCCTTGTGTGTAAAAGGGCATCACTTCTATTGCAGCCTTCCTACAAATGTTTTAATCAAAAGAGTTACCTTTGAACCCAGGGACTTCATTTTACTAAGACCCAGAAAGAAAATGAACATTTCTTTGGATAAAAAAGGTAATGTGACATTAAAGTCTGAAAAGTTGATGTTGGACAGTGGAGAAATAAATGGCCCAAACCAGGCAAACAGCATGTTCTGCAAGAAAATAAATTAGAGTGGCATAACTATAGAGATTGCTGAATTTGTACTAATCATTTGTAAATGAAATCCTCTTTTCATTAGCATTTCCATGCTCGCATGCATAATTTACAACAAAGGTTTGCAGGCACTAACACAGTTTTCATAAATTAATCGTAATTTTGGTGTTGCTGAAACCTTGGAAATTTTTTAATGCAGTTGAATTTTTACATAGGAAGAAAAGCATAACCTTGTTTTTCTAAAAGTCAGATTTAGTGTTTAAAATGTATGCAATGGGCCCGATTTTCATCCTGTATTTCTTTTTGTAGTAGCCTGAATGCAAAATAAGTATAAAAAATTACCACAGCTACCAGAGCAAAATAGTGGGTTTAGGGCTTGTTTCCTGTAAATTGCTGGAATTGTTTTCTAGGTGGGCACAGGCTGAGAATAATGCAGACTGTTGAATAGGGATTTAATACAGCTTTACCTAATAGGGGTAGGAAATTACAGTAAGTCCCTGGGATTTTAAATTATCTGATGTCAAGAATGCTGATCATTTTCTATTATTCCTGTTGCAATTCTGAAGGGGGAAGTTCTTTCAGGGGATCTGGCTAACTTTATACTTTGAGAAAATTTCACTGTGGTTCTAGTCTGGAAGTGTTCAATTATGCTTCTAGAAATAGGTTGAAAACCATAATTCTAAATACTCATTCGACCACATTTGGCAAATAAACTGCTTATTTTGTTTTCATTTTCCATGGTTCCTTTGCTCTTGCTTTCACCTGTACAAATGTGCTTGAAACAATGAGGAAGCAGCTGGGAGCTGGGACACAAAACATGGGCAGGGCAGATGGGTTCTTCTTCACCTCTTTCCTCCTCACTCTGATCCCAGCTTTTGTGCAAGGAAAGGAAGAGAAAATCCATTTTTTATTGTGTTCCCATCTTCCAGCAAAAATTAGACCTGGCTGGGACCAAGTGGCTGAAGCGAACGGGATGAGGTGGAATTGTGTCCAAACCCTGATGCCTGGAAGAGCTGGACCAGAGGCCAGGCAGAGTTAGGGGAATAAAGGAGATTTATTGAGAGGTCACCCCCAGACAGCACCAGTGCTACAAACCAGGCTCTGTCTGCATGGCTCCAAAGATGGAGGGGGCCAGACCCAAGATCCCACTCTTTTTATAGGTTTGGGTCCATTTGCACACAGGAGCTTCATTTCCCACCCTCTTCCTTCCACGGTGTTTCACTTCCAGCCTGAAGTTTGGAAAAATATCCTTGAGTCCCAATCAGAGCAGGATTGTTGTGTCTTCTTCCCCCTGGGAAAGGATCTCAGCACCCTGAACAAAAACCACACCCAATGCAGAACAGAAACCCAAAAGCCCAAGGCATCAGCCCTGTGCAGGGCTGGGAAGAAGTGGCTGCTCCCCTGCTGTGTGTGATCAGAGCCCTGCTCTGGGCAGACAGGCCAGGATGAATTATCTTCATGAAGCAAAGTCCCTTCAGAATTTATAGGATGTCTGTGTCATTCCAATGGATTTTGCTTAGTGGGAAAAGCAAAATATCGCAGTTATTGTTGGTGTCACACGGCTCAGCCTTGGCTCTGGGGCTGCTCCTGCACCTCAGGAGGTGGGAACAGCTCTGGAATTGTCAAACACAGGGAAAATGAGAGACTGGAGAGCCTTTAAAATAACATTATTGCGTGGTTCATCCAAGTGAAAGCGTTTTGGCTGGTGGAAACAGCAGCTTTCTGAAAGAAGAGCTTGGAGGGGAGGGCAGGTTGTGAATTGGGGCTGTGAGTGACCCCGACAGTGGCAGCTGATGGGAACTGTGTAAGATCCTTCTCTGCACCTCTGGCTTTTATTTTGTGGGGGTTTTGGGGTCATAGGGAAGATATTAATACTGATTAAAAAAAATACATTCATTTATCCCACAAAGAATAGCATTTATTTTCATGGGGAAAGCCAGAACGAACCTTTCCAAAAGCTCTGCCTGGCAGAGGGACAATTTTAATGGCCCTTTTCTATCAGCACCATCCTTTAGCCACTGAGTGGGAACCAAACCTTGCTGCCAAGCCGTGTCCTGCAGTGGTGGTGTCAGGCAGGATTTTTTTTTTGCTGAGTCCTGCCAGCTGTGCTGATCCTCTGCTGCTTGTGGATGTAAATTGAATTGTGACAAATCCTCAGAGCAGTGCATTGCCTGGAGACTGATATCAATGCTTGCATGTGCCCAAACAAAATTCTTTTTCACTTGCACCTCTTTTAAGTGAAGTCATTTTAAAGGAGCTGCGTGTTTTGTCATTTGCATTGCTTTTTCTTTCCTGAAGAAAAGCATCAGGACAATAAATCATCGCTAGAGGAAGTTGGGCCAGGCTTGGTGATTTCATGAGAGATATTTTTGTACCTATATAATATGCAAACACTTCTCAGGCCTATAGGAAACAGAAACTGGCTCGTTTTACACTGAAGATGTGAGAGTAAAATGTCTGTGGGTTTGGGGTTTTTCTTTCTGGGCTAACTTTACAAACCAGATTGGTTAACAGGAATGTGTGCATCAAATTCTTTATAAGGTTCAGGACTTGAATTTACAGCTCCCATTACACCCAGTGAAGGATCTGCCTGTGTGTTTTGAACACCAAATTTCCAAGTGGTTTCTGGGCAGTTTTAGTGGAGTGTTATAAGGGAGAATTTTAGTGTGGTAGTAAAAACTTACATCTGCTTTATGAGAGAGACAAATGTAGGTTTCTTAAGCAGATTATTATCATGTAGGATGCTTGTAAGATTTGTTAGAAAATCAAACTTAAAAGACTGTCATTTTCTTTAGGGAGACAATTCAGACCACAACATCACCCAAAAAAATCTTATAACTCTAGTTAAAGTTAATAGAAAAAAATCCTTCTAAAGCGCTCAAGCACTTTAAACCTATTCATTTCAAAATTCATTACTTAAGTGGAGATAAAACTAAGCTAAAATATCTACATTCAGTCATTAAAAATTTAAGAAATTAAAATAAACACTTACTCATTCTTCCTTTTTGCCTTGAAAGGTGACCAAAGCCCAGCTTCCAAAGAGTTTAGAAACAGTTTAATTGTCCCCTTGGTGTTTTAAAGTTCAAAATATCTCTGTGAATATTACCCAGGATTATTTTGCCAGTGACAATACAACACCCAGGGGAGTTGTTATGTGGGCAAACCAGTTTGGCTCACTGGCATTTCCTGTGGAGGAGCCCTGGAAAATTTCTCTTAAGATTCGGGTAATATTTCTGCTGTGTTAAATGTGTAATTTAAAGGAAGAATGAAATGGAGGAAAATATTTTCCTCAGATTTTTTTCTCTCTTCACCAACCTTTGAGAAATATTTTTGTTTTCTGCGTGGAATGGACACAGAACCTTCAGTTTTCATGGAAACAGAATTATTTCAATGCGTATATTTGCAATTCTGGACTCACTGAACCTTAAATTCTTAAAAATTTTGCCCAAACCAACCTAATTCCACTGAAAAGTTAGAATTGCTGTACAATATTTGAGGTCAGCCTGAGTGCTCTGAATCAATCTGTCCCCAAGGCACCAGGAGAGGGAGAGGGATCAGCTGTGACTGCATCTCCTGGCCACAGATAACATCAAGGGCAGAGAAAAGCAGAAGTGATCACTTGAAATGAACAGGACAATTCCACAGAAATAGCAATAATAATAGAAATAATAATAATAATAGTAATAACAATAGTAATAATAGTAATAGTAATAGTAATAATAATAATAATAATAATAATAATAATAATAATAATATTG
>VWYI01002867.1:45962-162770 GCA_013399455.1 Anthoscopus minutus
GTAATAATAATAATAATAATAATAATAATAATAATAATAATAATAATAATAATAATAATAATAATAATAATAATAATAATAGTATTGAAATGCCATTGAATTTGGGCTCCAAATTTTAGACTACTTTAGAAGATCTGTTTTCAGTAGAAAGAGCAATTCCTTCAAAATTCAAATGCTTTGGGGAGATCTCAAGTTGCCCACATTGTTCCAAAGCTTGTTTTTATGGTTTAGAACCCCTTCAATGGAAAACTGGTGTAAGTGACTTCAAAATGACTTTTTATTTTTCCTTGCTGACCTTGTGGTTAAGTAAGAAGAGTTGAATGAAATTTATTGGCAGCTTTTATAATTGTTTTGAAACCACTCTGCCTTCTCACTTTGTAAGTGAATGAGTTGGCAAAGCTTTCCAAAAGAGCCAAGAAGGTCATTGGAAAATCGCTGGCCTCAGCCTCATTTAAAACAACATTTGTTAACTTATGTTGCATTTACTCTTAAAAACAAATTAACAATTTAAAACGCTGGTAAAACATTGACTGGCCAATTATAATGGAATTTCTGTGAAGTACATGGAGCATTTCTTCCTCGTTAATAACACATTAGTTCTTCATTATTGCATCATTACAGTGAATAGCAGAAGGGTTAATAATATCTGGTCACAGTTAGCAAAAATCATTCCCAGTTTGGGGGAAAGGAAAGGGAAGGGAAGGGAAGGGAAGGGAAGGGAAGGGAAGGGAAGGGATGCAGAGAGAANNAGGAAAAGGAAAAGGAAAAGGAAAAGGAAAAGGAAAAGGAAAAGGAAAAGGAAAAGGGAGTTAATCCAAAGCAAAATACTCTTGGTTGTCAGCTGTGTTCTCTAAAGTGTTCCAAATGGACTTTGAAAGAGTTATAATTCATTAAGGCGTACCTGACACAAATACTTTATGTCTGGGTTTTTGTTTTAAATAACAAAGCATAATCTACTTTGGGGTTTTTTTCAGATCTTGATTTGTCTCAGATTTGATTTAAATTATTTGAACTTCTTCATAAATAACAAAATTGTCAGAACTGATGCATTAGTTGAAAAAAACCAACCTTCTATTTTTTTCCATTGGTAATGAGATTTTATTGTTATTTTTCTGCTTTGTTTTTTTCAGAAGATATAGCAATGATATACAAGAATATACCAACACCCAACATTTGGTGTGAGTAGTATAATGAAGCAATCCTAATGGAAGCGATGCCTTTCTTGCTTAAAGATTCCCAGGAGAAGTATTAGAGGAAAAAACTCACCCTGGAATGGAACAAATCAGACTTACTCCAGGCTAGATGGAACAATTTTGAGTGGTGTATGATACATAAGCCTAATTAGGTTTTGGGAAAGACAAACTGCAACAGCACCCCAAAATAATAATAAAAAATATAATTTATTGTCAATTTATCCCTAGGAAATCCAGTGATGGAAACACATCTAATATAATACTGCTACTTGTATATGCCATGATTATAAGCTCTAAAGTTTTCATGCTGCTGCAACATTTTTGTTTGTTACCTGAGTTACACAGAGGAATTAGGGAATTATTCAGCTATCTGAAAGATTGATACAGAGTTTTTCAGCTGAGTTTCCTGACTGAGGAGGGAGAATTTGCTAAATCTTGTTAAAATTGAACACAGCCGTGAACATCCTGAAATGCCAACAGTTAGTTTTGCAATATTTCTGTTTTCAAGTCTCTCCAGAGGAAAATGTAGTTGCAATTTTTAATGTCTTAGAGAATCCTGTTTCCATATGCCTAATTCCTCTGGAGCTGGGAGTCTTATGCCATGGGATAGCTGGGATTGCTTTGGCCTAAACAACATTGCCAGTGGAAATGAGATTTACTCACATGGAGGGCAGTGCTGATAAGGTCATAAAAGGTGGAAACTGTGAGGAGCACCTTGAGAAAAAAACCCACAGAATTACAAAACCACAGGGATGGAATCACAGCTTGGGTTTGGGTTGGAAGGGGCCTTCAAGATCATCCTATCCCACCCCTGCCATGGCAGAGACACCTCCCACCATCCCAGGCTGCTCCAGGGACTTCCAGGGATCCAGGGACAGCCCCAGCTGCTCTGGGCACCTGTGCCAGGGCCTGCCCACCCTCACAGCCAGGAACTCCTTCCCAAAATCTTATTTTAACCAACACTCTTTCAGTTTGAATCCGTTCAACTGGTATTAAATGAGATAATGGTGTAAAAAAGGATGATTTAAGGTCAGATTTACATCCAGTTGTAGTTTTGGGACACAGTAAGCAGTTTGAAATAATGGGAAGCTTAGTCTGATGGTTAGATATAATTACAGCCCCCAAAATCCCTGCAGAACAATGGTTTCTCATTCACTTCCTCCCTTTAGCCTATAGGACAGGTAGAGAACAAATAGATAAATCCCTTAAAAGCATTGAGGGATTTAATGTATCCATGAGAAAGAGTTGGGAAACAATTCTCTAACTTCATATGAAACAGTGTAGGGCACCTATTGTGTTGGCTGGTGCCTGTAAAACACCACACAGATGTTGTCAGTAGCAAATTCTTCAAATTTGTGCAAAATGCTAAGCAAATTCGTGCTACCTGAATTAATTTCTTGGGGGTTTTTTTGGGGGGGGTGGGAGAACAAGGTAATATGATCTCTAGAGATGTCTTACATTAATAACTCAGTGTCAGGCCAATTTTAGGCTTATTAATCATCTATGGCCTTAAAAATATACCCAGACACACGTGTGTCTAGCTATGCACATGTATATAAATGTACATTTTCTTGAGAGGATTTGAGAAATGACTACAGCAAAATTGCAATGTGAAACTTGCAGGATTCACTTCTTCCAGAGCTGATCAGCCTGATCCCAGAGTTAGCCTGGCCAGAGATCTGCAGCCTTGGCTGGGTGCTGTCAGCAGAGCGAGAGCAGATGGAGCAGATGGAGCTGCAGAACCTGCCCAAGGCTCTCTGCCAAAGCACTCCTGGAGCACGAGGACCCGGTTCTAGGATGGCCAGGGAGGAGAACTGTGGGCTTTCCCCCCAACACTGGGGTTGCTTTGGCTCTACAACCCCAAAAGTGCTGGCCACACTTATAAGTGAGGCAGAGGAACTTGTTTGGTCTTCAGAGGTTATTTATTGTTTCTTATCGTCTGCTCCGAGCCCAGGGTGATACAGGCTCTGCACCCTCTGCAAACACTGGGCAAATCCCCCTTCAAGAAGCCAAAATTTCCTCTTTTATACAAAACAGGCAAGCCAATTATTTAACTTTAGGTGTTCCAAATGTCTGTTGTTATTACTTCACTACCAATAACTGGTTATTTGTCTGTTCACATAACATTGGGGCTGATTCTATCCAATAATTTTACCCAATAATTTCTGCAGAACATGGAGTGAGTGAAGAAGAAGAAGGGAAATTGAGGCACCAGCCACAATTCTCCATCTTGAATTCTCACATCCATGCTGCATAAAAACCAAAATACACATCTTCCACCAAGCAACAGCAACTGCACTGCTGTCTAATTCACACTCTGCTTGCTTCCAGCCCGTTAGGAAGCCTTGGAAGCTTTTTCCATGGATGGTGGTTAAAGGGAGAACTTTCCTGAGGGTCAGGGGAGCTCAGGAAAGGCAGAGAAAAATTCCCCGTGTCCCTGATTCCCACAGAGAACTTCTCTTCCTTTGGCTGGAGTGGTTTAAGTGATTTGTAAGGGGGAGGAGAACAATTGTTTCAGGCAGTCCTGGGTGCAGGAGGCTTTGGGGAGAGGCAGTCAGCAGCTGCAGGAGTGAGGATGGAGATGCTGGCAGAGAAATCTGATTGATTTTAGCCTGCCAGAATGTGCATGGGATGGGGCTGGAGACCTGCTGACTCTGCCCTCTCCTGAAGGCTGCTGAAACATTCAGGTTAGGAGACCTGTGAAGCTGCAAAGTCAGAAAGCCAAGATTCTCCATAAAGCAATTCTAATTTTAACTCACCATCACATATGCAGAGATTTTCATTTCTTAGAACAGAATAAGGGCCTTAGGTATTGCTGTTCATTTTGGATGCAGATTGTTCTTGAAGCCACCGTTAAAATTGTATTTTCTTTCCAATATACTGCTTGGGATTACAATTTTTACTTTTATGTGACTGTATATGTTCCATTAATTCAAATGGAGAATGGATGCATGTTTTGCAGAGAGAATAGATTGCATTACTCTTGGTAGATTATTGTTCCCTGCTGTCAAGAAATAAGGTGAATATTCTGGTCCAGATATCTTTTATTTACTTTAGTCAGCCACAACATTTCACTGGGTCTTTGTCAGAATTAATATTTTTTCCATGACTGAAGAGAATCTGGCTCATGAAATTTATAATTCTGTCTTGATTTCAGATTTATTGACAAATCTGGTGCCTGTATCTGAGAGCACACAGAAAATTGCTCCCAAACTGGAAATTTTTGTGAGCAATTACACAAATGGGAACTTTCAATTATTCTGTTTCTTTTATTCTGGGATATCCATATTTTTTATCCAGTTTTATTTTCGAAATGAATGTATTACACTAAGATTGTAAAACAATATGTGCTTCTTTAGCATTTCTTGAGGTTCTGTCTACCGGGGCTGAAGTGGGAATTTGAAAGCCATTTAGGTTGCATTAGGTCTTTGGACAATTTTGGTCTTCAAACAATTAGGTCATTGTCTTCTAAATAAGCAAACCATTAGATTCTGGTTTATTCATCAGTATAATATATAAGAAATAACCAAGTGAATGACTTAGAACCATTATTTAGTTCAAATAACGAGGGAAGTTTTTTCAGGAAGGTCCTGACCTGTGAAATTGGAGAGGTAACCCAGTCCCAAGGGCTGCAGCAGCAATGGATGCAGCACCAACATGGACATGCCTGGGAGCAGGCTGCCTGTGATTCCTGGGTTTAACAGCATTCACTGCCTCCCCTGCCTACTCTGGGGGGTCCCCATTTTTTCTTACTTCTATCCTAAATAATATCCACATTTCATCTTCCACAATGTCTTTTTAACAGCCTTTGTACCAAAATTTTTAGTCATCAGTGGTGGATGTTCCCAATCTGTTGGTAATTTCCCCTCATGTCAGGTGAAGGAACGTGTGTTTCTTTTTAAAAAGAAAAACTCTTTTGCCAGTTTAGGTATTGCAGGTGAGGCTCTTTAAACAACTTCTGGCTGGGTGCTGGGAAGAGGAAACCTGAGCTGGATTTTTGTGTCTGCTTTACAGCATCAGTAATGCTTAGAGGTAAGAGGAGCCTGCCTTGTACCATGAAGGTATCACAGGTGTGGTTACACATGGGATTCTTTCTTAATAACTGTGGATTTAAACTCAGTTTTAAACTCAGAAAGTGAGTTCTTTCTAACTATACTGCCACAGACTTGAGATTAAATACCAGGAGTGTTCTGTTTATAAAAGATGGGATTTGTTTTTAAAGTTCACTAAAGCAGAATAGTTCGGCTTTTGTGCTGAGGTACCTGAGGTGGGCTCTAGTCAGAAAAAATGCTGTGTTTCCAAATAAAACCTCTTTTTCTTCAGAACTCATCTCCTTGTAGCAGACTGAATAGCCAAACAGGAGAGAAAATTTGTGTTTTTCTTTATGTCCTGAGTGGCTGCCCTACCTACAAGAAATAGAGAATTGCCCCCACAATTGATAATTGCAGCATCTTCTTCTAAGGAAAGGCCTCCCCATGTCTGAGATAAAATTGTGCCTGTAAATTGCATTATATCTGAACCAGAAGCTGGTCCTAGGGCTTTAGTATCAGTGGTATCTCTTAATCAAACCTCTGTCACTGAAATATAAATTAGTTCTAAATTGCATAGGATAAGTTTTGTTATCCTTTAATAAATAAGAAGTTACATACATATGGGAATTTCAAAACATATTGTGCTTTGCAATTTAGGTATAAATCATATGCAGATTTTATTTCTGTTGCTGGACCTTTGTTGATGGCAGGGGTGGTTTTCCCTAAGTATTGGGGAAGTGTTGTAATGAAACAAGTATTTCATCCTGAGTTCTAGAGTGAGCAGCTGTCTCCTTTCCTCTAACTCTCTCCTAAATAATTCCAAATTATCTGACTGCAGTTAAATCATCTTCCAAGCCAGCATTTCTCCTTGAAGGTGCCTGGCTAGAGTCTGGTGTCCTACCCAGAGAAGGGTCTGTGGGAGAGGATCACAGGAACAGCAGTGCCTCTGACCCAGGATCATTGGATCCCTGGTGTTAGAGAAGGGCCTTGGGGAACTTTTCATGAAAGGGTCCCTGGAGGGTCCACAAAGTCACAAAGATCCTCCCACGTGGGAGAACCATGGAAGACACCACGAGGGACAGCAAACCTGGGGAGCTGGGAATGGTTCAGTGCTGCTAGAGGACACGAAATAGCAGAGTGGATTCAGATCACAACAGTGAGGTTTGATTTGAATGAGGCAGAAAAGCCTTTACTTTGGGGTTTTTTTACCCTTTTTATCAGGTGTTCCCATACAGGTCAGCGTGACTGGCCAAAGGAACCTCTCTGGTGCCATTGGTGGGACAAGAGCAAAACCCATCCAGAACAGCTGTGGGACATTGTTTGGAGAGCCAAAACCTATTTACAAAAACACTCCTTGAAAGAGAAGTTCCCAAAAGCCTTTCCCTTGGGAACAGCTCAGCCCCTGCCAGGCTGGGAGCTCTCAGGCTCAGGAAATCATGGCCACAGCTCAGTGCTGGAGGAACCCAGCTGGGCTTTGCCTCATCCCAGGGGTCGTGAAAAGCTCTGTGAGAGCACAGAATGCACAGAAACTCAAGGTGGGGTTTAGCTCCATCTGCCTGGCCAGAGCTGGGCTCCCCAGGGACGTGGTACAGCCCCAAGGCTGCCAAAATTGAGTGTTTGGACATTTTCATGTAGGGGGTGGGATCCCTGGGGGCTCCTGTGCAGGGATGGGAGCTGGACTTGAGTGGTTCTTGTGGGTGTCTCAACTCAGGATATTCTTTGATCTGAAAAAAAAAATCATGGGTTTGTTATTTTTCTCTATAAAATTCATGAAATTATTGTAGAGGTTATTTCTCTGGTGCACAGAATCCTATACCTGTCTGAGAAAACAATTAACTTAAATTTAAATAGAAGATAAAAAAAACCCCAAACCCTGACTATTTAATAATATCAGAATTTACCAGACAGCAGTTTAAACCAACTTTTCAAAGTCAGCATGACTGCACCCTGTGATGGTGTGTCACAGGTTCTGAAAGCCACCTTAGAGGGAGATTTGATGAGAATTGATCGTAGCCTTATCACTGAATTTGTTATCAGATAGGAGCTTACTCGTGGCAGGGGTTTGTTTATCTGGGTTAGATAAAGCTGCAGAGCCTTTGTCACCTGGCTGCAAAAATGAGAAGATTCCTTCATGGCCAGAAGTGTCAGGGGGAGAGAGCTTGTTATAAGAGCAGGAAAAATTTAATTTTGATGCATTTTGAGGAGGGGGAAAAATTTTTTTTGGAACGCTCACATTGTTAGGGTATTTTTTTTTTTGCATATGCTCTTAATTTAAATAGGTTTACTCCTAGTTTGTAGAGAGTGCAAATTTCTGTGAATGAGTAAGAAAAGTACTTGTTGGCAGGATTAATGTTTGCACATTAATGCTGTGCTGACAGCAGTAAAAGCTCCTTAATAGAGTCAGAAAAAAGGAAAAATAGGCTGAGGAAAAAGAGGATAAATAAAATGATAATTTTCCTGTGTATTTTTCTAACTTCTGTCCTGAAGGCTTTTGTTCTCATGTCCATTTTGTCACCGTGATCTAATGAGGAGAAGGATGAGGGATTATGAAACATTATCAGCAGGGTGCTGGAAGTCAACCTCCAAATCCAGTTCCTGGCACTGGGAAGTGTTAGATTTTAACTGGAATTTGGTGCCTGAACTGCACAACGCAGCTATTCTCACAGGGGTGGTGTTATCCACCATCTATTTATGGTATATAAAATTTCCCTATATAATATATAACTATATATATATAATTATTAATATTATTGATATATAGAGTTATATACAATTAATATAAAATTAGTATTATATATTAGATATCTACCATAATTCAGGTAAAAGCCATCCCTTAGCTCCTTACAGATCACCACATTGCCTCAGAATTCAAAATACAGCTTTATTCTGGAGAAAACTGTTATTTTCCCTTAAACAGTAACGCATTAAAAACTGAACCTGTAAAAACCCGAAGATCTATTTAGATTCTAAAGCTTCCATTACTTTGTGTTTTAAGAGCATCAGTGATGAGAGCTGTACTTTATTCTGCATGAATTGTAATGCCCGCAGTTGCTCATTTAATAACCCCAGCCACTAGCCAGAGATATCTTTAAAAAAAAATAGTCTTAGTATTTTAAAACATGCCATGTGCTCCATAAATGTAATTGAAGAATTGTAAATTAGTTCCGTAAGCAGAGCTTTTTTTCCCTCCCCCATGTTTATGCAGTATAGAGGACTGAAATTTGGTTAAAATTTATTTACAAATATATAAAACATAATGATGTGATTTATGTAAATGTTTATATTTTTATAAAACACTTAATAAAGTAGAAGCTAAGTAGTTTTAGGAATCATTGAGGCTAGAGGAATGACTCCTGTCAGACAGCTTATCATTTTACTGAGAAAATATCTTTTATAATAAATATAATAAGCATCTTTTATAAAATTTAAATTTAAATTTTAAATTTTAAAATATCTTTTATAAAATTTAACAATTCCTGAACCCACATTATTTGTGGAAGCACTCCTGCCTGCTTGCTCCTTCCCTTTCTTTCTCACACACATGCAGAAAAATTACTTTATTAATTAAACTACCACAACACATTTGTCTTGACCTGTCAATCTCCTTTTCCAATCTCATTGCATTCAGGTTCTGGATGGAATCAGCTCCAAATTCCTGACGTTTCATTTTGTGTCCTGTCACCACCCATGGAAAGCAAAGCACAATCAATATCCCCCCAAAAAATGAAGCAGAACCAGATTTGGTTAACAATAAGTTTTCTCAGGCAGTTTGTAAAGATAACTTGTAAGGAATGTGGTGTTTTGTTGGGGTTTTTTCCCCTCTGAGAGCAATTGTACACAAATGTGATGTTTGAGAGTCCATGGAGTGAAGTGCTGAGATTCCCACAGAATATCTTTGCACCCTCCAGGAATGCTTCAGCAGAACATCCCAAGCTGCAGTCACCGAGCAGAGCTGCCTCACTGAGATGGATTATCTATTCCAAGTCCTTCCAGCTTTGCTTTAACATAAAAACAAAATAAAAAAAAACTCCATGTGTCTCTGCCCTCCTGGACAGCACAGCTCCAGCCAGCTCTCTTCTGAGAGCACAGGGACATCTCGTGTTCTTCTCCCCTGGTGATTTGCATTTCAGGCTGCCCTGATGTGCTGAGCCAATGTTTTGTTTGTTGAGCAGTGATGAATGCTGTGGGTGCTTTGTTTAGGGAGATGAATTATTAATTCATCGTACACAGAGTTAGATCCCAAACAAAGCCTGCAGCTCAAAGCTGCCCAGTTTGGAGGAGGTTTATTAAACAGGTTCTGCTAATCTGAAAAGATTAGCTGCCTTGTTATTAGAGGGAAATGAATACTTAATGGCAGAGTGATCTTTTCTCCTTTCTAATCCAGAAGGTTACAGTGCCCTTTCTGACAAAGTTTTCTTCTGGATATCCCCTCCACCTATCTCTCCTGCCAGAATTCAACAAGTTTTTGGACAATGCTGTCAGACACCTGCTGGGAGCCTTGGGCTGCGTGTGCAGGGCCAGGAGCTGGACTTTGAGGGTCCCAGTGATCCCTTCCAGCTCAGGATATCTCTGTGCTGTCCATCCAGCTCCCATCAAGTTTGCTCTGTGGGCTTTCCTAGGCACACTAAGAAAGTCAGGCCCCAGTGAATCTGCATTTCCAGCAGCTGGAACTTGGGGGCATGGAGACACTTTTGGATAGCTCAAACACCAGCAGTAAAACTCTCCCCCATATCAGAGAGTGAAACATGAAAGTGTTTGCAAAGGCAAGGATTGAATTGGGAATTTTGCCTCTTTCCATGGTCAGCAGGGACTGAGAGTTTCAGAGACAAAATCTCACCCCAGTCATCCCTAAGGAGAGGAGCTCTGCAATAGCTGCAGGATGTCCCTCAATTATGTTTTTCTATTTTTTTTTCTCAGATTGTTTCTATAACTAATGAATATTGTTCATTAAAAAAATCCTTCCCCTGGGAACAGTAATAACAGAAAAAGTGAGCTGGGCAAGCTCAAAGATCTGTTGAGTCCCCAGGATCCTGTGTCATCCATGGGGACCCAGGAGGAGTGAGAGCTTGCTGTGCCTGTCTCACACCTTCTGTTTTCATGGTGAGGAGAGAACTCCAATCCCTGTGCTGTGCTGCAAGGCTGCAGGCCTTAAGAATGAGTTTGAATCAAGTAGGGTATCAATCTCCCTGTTTATCCATCATATAAATCCATGCTGCCACAGTTGGATGGCACTAAAAATCAAAAAAATTACGTGTAACCTCACCATACTGAGATATTTTCCTTGCTGTGTTTTTTGTTTAGTTGCTGGCTCAAGATTTTGTGGAGTTTTAGATCATTGAATTTGAGTAAGGCTTAAATATACTTAATGGCTGGCTAAATTGGCTATAGGGTATTTGTGTCAATAAGGAGCAAAATTATATTACAGAACAGTATAAGTACACTAAGACAGCTCAAATTGTCAATATGATGAGAATTACTCAAAGAAAGCAATTAAAACTCCAATCTATGCCTAAATTGCTATTGGTTATAAGTACAGAGAATCCTTTTACACATTTTATTGTAGGATACTACACGAAGCAGGGGTACTGCAGCAGAGTGTCTTGTCAATACAGAATTATTAAAACAAATAGATCATTATGCTAAAATAAAATGCAAATCCCAATCAGCATTCCTCCAAGCTGTTAAATGGGCAAAGTTGGGGGAAAAAAAGCTGAAATCTGCAGATAAACTATTCATACAGCCTTCAAGTTTGTGTACATTCTGTGACGAAGACTAAAGATATTCATTTATATACTGTAGTTTTTGGTTACACCCTGCTGTAAATAGAAGCATGAAAGAAAAACAGAGAATATTTGTGAGGAATTCTGCAAAGATTCAAATTAGCTCAGTATTTGAGCTTCAGAGCCCTGCAGAAGGATGCTTATGTTGTTCAGCATAACTACAATACTGATACCTTTAGTCATGTCAGGAGGTCAAAAAATAAGAGACTAAAATTACCATTTCCTCCCTGGTGATATTTTTTTTATCAATTTTGACTCTGAGGGGGCCCATGGAGCAGAACTCTTTGATTGAGCTCCCAATCACCTCTGATTTTATTTATTTCTTTGCCTTAAAGAAAGTTTAGCAGAGTTCATGTTCTGATCTCATCTATTCAAACACAAAGTATGGAAGGTTTGAACCTGCAGGAATATCAAGCAGCATCCAAAGAGATGATGCATGAATTATGCATATCACAATAAAGCTTGTATTAATATTTCTTTAAACTGTGTTGTAAGACACTGGAAAATCCAGGACATGGGCTATGTGAGTAAGAACATGCATTTTTCACCAATTCCTGAGCTGGGTGAAAACTGTGTGCATCACTTTGAGTCTTATTGTGCTGAGTTTAGAGTGGAGCAGAAAAATTGCAGCCCTGTGAAAATTGAGAGGGTGGTTTCAAACCAGAGACCAAAACGTGGCAATTTGTGTACCATGAGCCTCTGGGGAATGAGCTGCTGCTGATAAATTACAGAAAGATATTTAGGAAACACAGATGCCTAATATTTTTGTTTGAACAGTAATGTGTTTTCTGAATCATTGCGTTAATTTTAGATTCTTGATTAAGATACTTCTGCAGTAATGGAATGGATTATTTGCATTTTATGCCAAATAACTGATTATGCTTACTTGTAATATATGTGTTGTGAGGTAGGAAGCCCTTTGCTATCTGAGAGCAGTCTAAATTATTCAGCCTGACTTGTTTGATGGTACCTGCTCATTTTAGGGTGGGTGGAGCTGGAAATATGAGTAGAATTTTAAGCAATATTAAGGAACAGGAGAGGCAAAAACCCCTCAAACACACAGTTTGTCCACTGCATCAAGTAATTTTTGTTCTATTCTTCTGCATATCACTGATAAAAATATAGAAAATGTATTCAGTCATGAAGAAAGAATATTTACTTTATGAAATAACACCAGCAAAAAGTTGGGCTATTCTATTAAGACAGAAAATATAATCCTCCAGAAGAGAGATTACTGCTAAACTTCAATATTTTTGAGTTTTTGAGTGGTTAATGATTTCAATTAATGGTATTAACATGAACTCTAATCTTGGGAATATTGTGTTTTAGCTTTCTTTCAAAGCATTTGTTCCACCACTGTTCTGGTTGTTCCTACACTGTGAGCAGTCTGTGTCGGGCTGCAAGAAGAGTTTCTGCTCAGAGTCCCTGTGTTTCAATGAGGAATAATTCTGTACCCTCTAATTTATTTTTTGTGATGTATATGGAATATACTGGCCATGGGGATTGTAGTGGTTTAGATTTGTTAATTTGAGTTTTACTCAAATTGCTCTACAAGTAACTTCTTCTTTCTCTACTAAATATATCAACTCATACTAAACCAACGCAGGGGTTCACATTTCTTTGTACAAAAATGTAGCATCTGAAGCTTTTTTGAGGCTTTTTCAGGCAGGACAGAGCCCAGCTGGTCATCCTGGAAATCAGGAATTCTGTCTTGCATAGATTGTGCCTGGATGGCATTGGAGCAGTTCTGCAGGAAAGGGTTAAAACATTCCAGCCTGCCTGCTAGGAAAAAGAAGATATTTGGAATATTCCACTGCCTTGCATTTGGAATAATAATTGGGTGCATATTTCCTGATTTGTTTGAGATGCAATGGTTCTGCGTTGGAGTAGAATCATAGGAGAAAGCTAATTAACCTTTATAAACATCATTCATTAGGCTGGCAAGGCACAACAAACACTTAAGGAAAAACAAGCCCCAAAGGCTGGCACCTTCCTCTTTGTGGTCTGCAGAACAGGGCCAGCTTTAAAAGATATCCTTACAGCTGTGGCAATAAAATGAGTCAAAGCTTTATTTTGATTATGTCTGTCCATTTTTCATTATTTCTATGCAGGTTTTTTGAATCTTGATTTTTGGCTCTGAATTTGATTTTCCCCCAGTATGGAAAAGTTGATTTATTTTAGAACAAATTTATTTTCTGTTCACCAGGTTTGCACAATGAAATCTGGGGAAATTGGATTTCTCTCGTAGCTCAGGCACAGGAACAAAATGATGTGCACCCCTCTTCAGAATGGTCATGAATACTTCTCCTGACATCTATTTCCTCTACACCTTTTTTATGGTTTTCTCCTCATTACCTCGATTTCCTCAGCAAAGTCCAGAAAATAATATCGGTGGGTTTTATATTGTGCCACAGAAAATGGTGCCATTAAAACTGAACTCCACGGGATGTGGATGACATCAGCAGGAATGTGGAACAGCATTTTGACTTCTGTGAATGAGCCTCATTTGGGAAAGCTGTTCCTTCTGTGTCCTTCTGATCCTGGTTCTTTCCCTGAGAGCTCTTCTGACTCATGAAAATAATGGAGGCAGGAGTTCAGAGGATGCAGATGTTTTACCCATTAAATGAATTTAAAACAAACTAATGTAGACTGAATCATCTGCATGGCTGAAATGCCAATTTAATAGTTCTTTAATGTGTTATTTCTCTTGGAATAACTTTTCTTGGCATTTAACTTTGCATCTGATGCTGCTAGAATTGAGTTTTCTTTGTTTGCATCCCGTAACATGAATGTAAATACGTCATCCTGCCGGTTTGCACAAAATGAATGCATGTTTTCTGAGCATTTAGTGCTTATTGGTGCTTTTGTGTGTCAGGTGAGCAGCTTTTTTAATAGCATCGAGAGCAATAAAAATGAAGAAAGGCTTTCTCAGAGTATTTATTTTACTTATTCATGAAAATAGCAAGTCTCTCCTGTAGCTTTTTGTTTTGGCCTTTAACTTTTCATTAATTTCCTCTGTGAAACAAGCTTGTTCAAAGAATTAGTTCAAAACAGCCTCAAATTGCATTTAAAATTAATGCATTTTTACGTTTGATGTCTAATGTACTACTGCTATCAAAACCTTGACCTCTGCCAGGGGCATTATCAGGCTGGCAGCTGTGTGATAATGAGGGGGCTTTGGTGGGTTTCCAAACAGTTTGGTGAGAGAGAAACAAGATAAGATTGCCACTCCCTGGAGCCCTCCAAACCAGTAAATATTTAGCTGGCAGGAGATGGCAAACTGAAGATTAAAGGAATTTGCTGCCCTAAATTTCCTGGTGAATCCAGGCCACCGTCCTGGGGCCGATCAGGAGCTGCCCCAGCCAGAAACAGGAGGAGCTGTCACTGCTTGCCTGCCCAAGATATATTTGAGGCTCCAAAGAACATCAGTCCCAGCCTACCCAAAACACCTTTTTGCCTCTGACTGGGCAAGCACCACCACCTCCAGGGGTGCCAGCTGATTTTTATTGTACAAGAGACGGCAGTGGCTGCTTGGCCTGAGGGGGATCCCCTCAAAAGAGCAGCTTTGCTAAGTCCATTTAACCAGTTTGGCATTCTGTGCTCTGTGTGGCTGCAGCAGTTTGCCTCCCCTCTCAAAGATTTTTTTTTTTTTTTATGAACTTCTCTCCCCTGCTCCCACTTGAGAAATTTGATTTTCTTGAGTCAGAAGAAGATGCACAGCCATGTGTGCCTCGTACCCAGGATACTTTCCAGCAGCACTGGGCTGGATTTCAAGCGGCTCCAAGGGGACTGTGGAAGGAGCCAGCAAACCCTTCTAACAGAGTGTTGTGCAGTGCCTGATACCCAAAACAGCATCTGTCATCCCCTGCAGCAGGGATGGGCTCCCCAAGGGCTGAGAAAATGGAGCCTGACCTCTACCTTACTCCTTTTAGCTAATATGAGACAGGCAAAACCTCTTCCTCAGGCTCTGCTTGATGGCCTCTCTGTTTCATCCCTAAAATACAAGGAAATAATTTAATTTCATAGCCCAAAACTCACAGCTGTAGTGGTTCCCCAATGGTCAAAGGAGAAGGACAGTGCTCCTTTATGGCCATAAATAATTCAGCCTGGATATAGTCTGGCCCATGCAGTGTGTGATGAATTGAAGAGCACTTCCATACCCTCTCTAATCTGTTTTACATTGCAATAATTGTTTAAAAGTGGTTTATTTTAATTTTATACTGACAAAGGTTGTATTATGGCTCAGTTTCTCAGAAATTTGCTATTTTGAGTACACCCCTTTCAATTTCAGGGTGTATGGGGAGCTCTCAAAGCACTAAAAAGCTGCTCTGATGTTGCACATTAGATTTTGGGGGAGGGTGAGTGGGTAGAATGTAAAAAAATGTTATAATCTTTTTTGTTGTTGTTGGTTTATTGGGTTGGTTTTTTTTGTTATTTTTCCATGTCACACTCTTTACTTCTAGATGCCCACGAACAAATAAAAGGAATTAAATCAAAGGCACAAGATGCCAAACTCATTTTAATAAGAGTTCACTGGAAGCCCGAAGGTGACAAACTTCAGGAAGTGTTAGGGAATATGTGCAAGCAAAAGGCAACTTGTGACTCCAATAAAGAAATCTCAGCAATATGCCCTCTGAGGAATCTGTAACAGCTTCTCCAAAGATTTTTACCATCACATTTTTCCAGCAGGGCTGTGCCACGCAGGTGGAAGAACATTTCTGCTCATGCTCTGCCAGTGACCAAAGCATGCAGCGTGCTGGACACACAAACAGCCCTGAAATCAGGTTTTGTTCAGGCTGGCCACTGCTTGGTTGTGCTGCAGCTGCTTCAAGCTGGGCATGGAGAGAGTGGAAATCCCATCCTGCAGTTCTGCTGGTGTTGGGTTGCGTGGAAAGACAGGGGCTTGGCACATGGAGCTGTCAGCTCTCGTGCCCTGGGATGGTTGGATGAGGGTCAGTGTCAAAGCTCTGTGCTCAAGAGCAAAGTTCAGGGCTGCTGGGAACCTCAGGGCTCGCTGGTGCTGGGAAAGGCTGCTGGGGATGGGCTGAGAGGCTGCACTGGGCCATGGGCAGTCCCTGTGCCCCTGTGCCTCCTGAGAGAGCCCAGAAACATTGGCAGGGAAGTGAGAAATGAAGCCCTCATTTCAGGGGAGTTTGTCTCTTACCAGGCATTCATCCCAAAATGCATCTTCTATTTGAAAAGGCTTGTTTGGTGAGCCAGGGCACCAGGGCTGCTCGTAGGTGATGTGTAACAACAGGGTTATACTCAGCCCCAAATCCTTTTATCTGCTCCAGCCCAAGCCCTGACTAAATGAAAGCCTTCACTTGCCTACTTTGCCTTCTGCTTGAAAACCAGAATATATCTGTAATAATAATAAAAAAAGGCTCTAAGACCTCTTCTATCTAACCAAGGCTTTCAAGAGATCAAATGTATTTCCCAAAATAAAGATAAAACAGAATGTTAGTTTGTGAATCATTCTGTATTTCAACCACTTAGTGCACTTCAAGCACACATACACAATCAGGACAAGAAGGCTGGCTCAGAAATTATAAGAAAATTGCAGCTCTTTGAGACATAAACTTTTTTTCCTCAGCTGCATTTAAATAATAAGAGCTCTTCCTTGTTTGGGACATCCTTGTTTTCATATCTGCTTTGAAACCATTTATGCTAAATAAGGAATTGAATAGACAGATAATTACCAGATTGCAAAGCAGTGTCTTAACTTTCCTGGTTCTCTTTAGCTGCAGAAGAGGCTTTGCAAAGATCTTTTCTGCATAAAACCAGTTCACCAAGCTGGGCATGTGCCATCTAGTGATGCACACAGGAACTGGAACTTAAAATTAGATGTACACTCATGATATCCACTGAATGAGTAGTTCTGAAATAAAATAGTCAGGCCATTAACCAATACTTACAATCTGAAATTTTGAGTTGTGAAATGAAATTTCTGTTAAGTTTTCCTTCATTAATTTTGAGCTGTGCAAAGACTTTTCAATCATATGAAATGTTGGGTCATTTATGAGTGTTCTGTAATGTAAAGGTCATAGAAAATTCTTAAAACCCCATTGTCTGTACTTTTACAAAATTTTGCCTGTTCTCCTTAAAGTGCTAACTGCGTTCTTTTGAAGGTAGTTCGAATATTATGACAAAAGCAAAAAAATTAGTTTATGAAAAAAAAAAATAAAATGTTTTAACTGCTGGAAACTCCTTAAACTCATGGAATCCCAATTATAAATCTGTGTTTCATCTCTCAGATGATGTTGGAAAGAAGATTTTGGTGGTTTTGCTGATGGCAGTGGAGGTCAGTGTGCTCTGTGGTGGCAGAAAGGGACATTCCAGAGCCACGAAGGAAGGTGAACCTGCTTTGTACCTTCTCCTCCCGTGGCTTTTGGATCTCCTGGGTTCTCTGCTGTCCTGCAAAATTACTGCTTTGTAATTAAGTTTGGTCTCAGTAATCCCTAATAAGGCTATTGTACATTCTCACACTGAGTTTCTCTCCCCTGCCCATGACCAGCAGCTCCTGTAACAACTTTTCACAAAGAAAAGATTTGTCTTGGAGGGAACTTCCAGGTGCCAATTAAAGCTGGATCAGTTCGAGGCTTTCCTTGGGCATTAAGCTGCACACCTGTGCTCAGGAAAGATCATTTTAACTTAGCCAGTACAGTACCTTGGCGTTGAGAAGTTATTTTTTATTTTTATTTTAAAATATTTGAACATATATACTTGAAATATATACTCAGGTAGGGCAATTCAGCTTGGAGACTTTCTGAAGCCTTGTGGTATAAAAGTAATTTACATGGAGAAGCTATACAGCCTTTTTCTTCTGTACACTGTGAAATATTTAACTATACAACTGTGAATTCAGCGTGAGAGGTGCGAAAGGAGAGAGAATCATTACTTACTGCAGGAGGGTTTTATTAGGCAGGCTGCAGTTCTGCTGCTGGACAAAGTGCAGTAGATCCCCATTAACTATTTAACAGCTATCTACAACAGCAGACACCTTATAAATTAATAGATAGACTCAAAACACAAAGTGGCTGTAGAGGAAAAGCTCAGAAATGGGTGTAGATGAACATCCAATGTAGTGGCTACGGTTTAATATTGGATATCACAGCTCTGGGTTTTTATCAGCAGCAGAGAACCACGTTTCTGGGGGAAATGCTGGAGATGATGCACTTCTAGGGTCTGTTTAGTAGCTCATTTTACTAAATGATGAGTTTCTATTATAAAACTGAGACATAAATTATTCAAATGAAGAATCCATCAGGATTCTGCAGGGAAAGATGCTGCTGCTGTGTGAATGGAGGGTGTAAGTGGCTGATGGAGTTGGGGTGACCTGATTGAAAACACCTGTGCTGCACCTGGCAGTGCCAAAGAAGAGATGACAGCCAGCAATTCCTGCCTGTTATTTAAGGTTAAAAGTAGGGACATTAAATTGTCAATAATTAATTACAGCTTTATTGAGGAGTTAATTATTATAGCCTTTCTGGGTGCATGAATCTTCCATGCTGGGGTTTAGTAATTGAGATGCAGTTTAGCACTCCCATCCTGACACAAAGCAGAGTGGAAGAAACTGCTTTCTAAACAGATATGCTGATGCCTTCCTGCATTAAAATAAATATCCTGCTCAGTTCCAGTGACTACTTCCTCGGGGAAAAGGAAAGGAGTGCTTTCATCAGGAAAAGTTGAAGTAGAGAGAAATACATTTCTGTCAGCACTGGCTGGAATGGTTCTCAGTGCAAGAAAAAGATTAAAAGAATATGAATATTTAAGAAAACTGAGGAAATACTGAAATTTGGGCACTTTGTATGGTGGTATCTCCAAAACACAGCTGATCCCCTGGGAGACAAGGACTGCCTGAGGGGAAAGTGGACCCAAGGCCATCCATAATTCTGAGATTTATTCTTCTACAATCCAAAGTTTCAAATGATTCTGTAAGAATGCTGCAGCTTTAGGAAGGTCATGTTGAAAAACATTAAAGTAAACTGGTGGTTGTGCATCTCCCATTTGAAACAGAAAAGGGCACAAAGATGCAGCTGGGCAGTGTGCTGGCTCCTCTGGAAAGATTTAATTTAAATTTCTGTTCTTGAGCCACCAGAACCCACAGAGGTGAAAGTTCAGCCTGGTATCACTCATTGCTTAAAGTGAATTTTACAGATTTTTAGTATGAAATTTTTTTCAATAACTTTGTTATCAAGCTGGCAAATCTGTGACTTTATCACTCCACCAGTCCATCAATCACAACATTACTTGAGTTTGAAATATCACATAAATTAAAATCTTCTGTAGACTGCTGAGAAGGGTAAATATGTAAAGGCAAGGAAAGTGAACTTGGAAGTTTCTCCTTTGGGTTATTTTCATTGATTTTTCATACATTTTGATAAGGCACTTGACTATTTCTGAATTTAGAAGCTGCTCTTAGTATTTTGACTTAATGGGAATGATTGTGAGTGGTTAATTTAAGTTGTAGAGATTGCTACTTTAGACTCCCACTTGAGCTCACTTATGTCCATAGAAAGGCCTCTAATGACTTTGTCATTCTGCCTAGGGTTTTCTTCCCCCCTTTCCAGTTCAATTCTCAAACTAGAATGTTCTTTCCATGACTCTTCCTGAAGTAGAATTTATTTATATAAAATTTTAATTTGAGAGCAAATGTGCCCTTTTTAAGGACATCACCAGTCATCCTTCCTTAGGAGGCTGAATACCTGAGCCCTGCAAAAGGAAGCCATCGGACATAAATCATCAGCTGCTAGAATTTATTCTGCAAAACAGAAAATACTGGAGAATTTGTTCCCTTCTGAATGACAAAAGGAAGCCAAATAGACATTTGTTCACTGTACTAGAATTCCAGCAGAGAACTCAGTCAGGTATATTTTGGGAAGCTTCTCTTTCAGAAGGAAAGCTAAAGCTCTGTTATAGTCAGTTTTCCTGAGGGAGAATCTGTCCTCTAAAGACACGGAAGCACCTGCACTTGCTTGGAGAGTAAAGCTGGTTGAGAGGTGCTAGACTAATTTAGCAGGGAAATGTAGCTAATTCTGTTTGTAGTGAAGCATAAAATGAGATGAGACTAAGAACAAGCAAAGCCTGTTTGTTCCTTATCTCTTTTTGCCTCGATGCTTCCTCCAACCTCTGAAGAAAAGCTCTTGGCTTTAGCGAAACCAATGAGTTTTGTGACCACCGGATTTCAATCAGGGCAAAAATCCCCCTGCAATTGCTGAGGGAGGTTTCAATGCTGACCTGAAAATGCATTGGGTTTTGCTATCTGCCCCCAAAACAAGGACTTGGGAGAAGGAATTAACCAGGCACTGGGCATGGGTGGACACGAGGCAGGTGGGCCAGGAGCTCTGAAAGACCTCTGGGGCTGCTGTGAGGAGCACTCTGAGGGATGTCTGCTGGCAGAAAGTTTGGATGTGGAGTTTTAGCGAGTGTGTCACTCACAGGTGAAGGTCATGCTGTCTAGACAGGAGGAAGATTCCAGCTGTCTATCCCTCTGCTCCTATTTATTTGAGTTTGGTGTCTCAAGCTGATGGTGCTACGCCAGAAAGACAGAGATTTTAGTCTGGCCAGAGAGACACAGGGCTAAATCAGAGAATTAGATCAGCAGATCGTAATTGTTGAGATTAAAGTTGAAATGATATTTATGAAGAAGATCATTGGAGACAAGATTTAGAGCAAAGCAACCAGGGAGCTGAGCCTGGAGCCAGCAGAGCCCCAACGAGTGCAATCATCCTGAGGGCCCTGAGGGTTCAATTAACCTTGACAGCCTGGAGTCTCTTAAAAGGAGCAGAGCTCACGAATGAAATGCAATGAAAAATTACTACTTTTAAACTATTGGCAGTTTAAAACCTTGTCTCGACAGCAAAACCTACTCGACAGACACCTCTAAAATGCCGTGCGCTAAATGTGCTGTAAATTTATTCCTGTGGCAGGTTTATTTCTTCATTAAATATTAATGTTGGATGGGGTTTAGCATATGCATGACGTTGCTGTAAATTGAGTTAGAAATTTATCAGGTTAAGTCATGTTTGAGTCTAAAGGTCTCACTCTTGAATGTTCAGTCATGCAGCGAAGAACAGGGGACCTACAAATAACAGTCCTCAAAGATAAATGTAATAAATTCTAAGAAGCTGCTGTGTTTTTTCAGTCAAATCATGTAGGTGTCTGTTTGGGAGAAATATTTTTTTTTATATATGTGTTTTTCTTTCTTCCCAATTCCTATATGTGGTCCTGATTGGGTACAATTTTCTCACCATTTTCTGGGAGACGAACTGTAAAAATCCTTACAGCTGTGCAATTTAGTACACAAAAAGAGAATCTAAATTTTCAGTTCCATCTCTTTTCTGGTAGGTGGCAAGGAAGGAGCCCTTAGCAAGTTGTTCACAAATAACTCTTTTCTTGTATGTTAAATGGAGGATTTTCCAGCATGCTGACAAATGAACTCTTTGGCTTGCTGTGATATAGAGAGAGAACTACCAAATATTGACCAGATAAATGGTTCTCTGTCGCTGGGAAGAGGATTCCTTGCCATTGGATCTGCTTCTGTGCCATACAGCTGCCACTGAATTGATGGCCCTGCTCTGTTTGTATTTAATGACTGGAGAGAGAAATGGATAAAGCCCTGGAATAAGAAACAGGAGAAATGATGCAGGGACGATTCTCAGAGGGAAATCCCAGTAAACCTTTGGAATATATGCAAATCTCCTCTGTGGATGTGAATATTTGCCAGTAACAGATGACATGACCTCATGAGCTATAGCACAATCCATGTTTTTATTTGGGAAGGGGAGGGGGACATTCCCAAATCCATGCATTTGCTCCTTGACCAGCTCTAGCTGACGTTTCACTGAATAATCCTTGCAGCTGGGAAATGCTCTAAGGGGTGTTTGCAGAAGGAAAGGCTTTTGCAACATCTTCTAGAAATCCCATCTGTGTCTCTGATACTGCTCTGGAATAACTTCAGAGGCGATCTTGAGATCCATATGGATCTTATTAAAGTCTTTTGCTTGCTGTGGGACACTCTGGGAGCAGAAGTGAGTTGTAAAAGATCATTAGCTAAACTCAATGTGATTAATTAAATCTTCGGATTTCTAGCTTTGTGTCTTAATGTATCTTTTTTAATTAAAAAGGGGGAAAAAGATGTTATTTGAATTCTCATAATTTTTTAAAAGAAATGTGATCTTCAAAAATGGCACCTTTTTCTTCCCTTTTTTCTGGTGTCTGAATAAGAGACAACTAGAATAGAATAATAAGGTATTTGTGTTTATTAATTTTGTTTTACATTTACTTTAACAGAGCTTCTACCTCTATTTTCATTAAATATGGGGGTTGTTAATTATCAATATAATGGCTGTCATTGCAGGAAGAAAAAGTCTGCCAGGGTTAGGATTTTACCAAGGTGATTTCTACCTACCTAGGGTTTAGAAAATCAGTAATATTAAGGATGAATCAAAGCACAAGCAGGAGAAAATATCTGTAGAAATAAAAGGTTTTCTATAAAATGACTATTTGTTGAAAGCTGTACACTTTGATTGCCTAAATTAAAAGTTGTTAGAATATAATTATTTGAAGCTAACCTGACCAGGAGCTTGCATTGAGCTGCCATGCAAAATATTCCTGTTATCCTCTAATCTCCCTGGCTCAACCTCTTCCCTGCTAGATCCCCAGAGAGCTCTGTGTCACAGGAGGAGGAATGCAGGGATTATTATCGTGATGTTCACGGCAGTGATTCCTTTTCTGAAACCTCCAAACTCATTTTCTGATGGCTATCTTGCTTTGTGGCCTTTGCAGTTACCTGGAGGCTGAAAAGCTGAATGTGGGTCTGGGATTTTTGTGTCACGTGAGATGTTACAGAGCAGTGATCAGCCAACAGCTTTTAAGGCAAAAGGGACAAATGTAGAGACATTGGGAAATTTAAATGCAGAGTTCCTTTTCTGGATGTGCAGTTACCCCACAAAATGTGATTTCCACCCAAACACAGCCTTAATCTGGAGGTGGGCGAGGGAGCACAAATTACAGCCCCCAGTTCCCAGAGTTCCTGGTGGAAATGGCACAGAGGACACCTCTTTCCACAGTTTAATAAAGCTTCTGTGCATGGTTAGTCTAAATTTAAAATTATACTCTTTAGCAACTATAAAATTCACCATTTGTTGCTGAACCAGAGTACTTCCACTGAAAAGACTTGTAATTTTTAATTCCAACCATTTCCAAGATAAAGACTCTAAATCTTGATGTGTAACTCCAGCAAGAGCAGGAGATAGGTCCCAGAATTCTGCCTCTGCCAGTGACCGGGGAGATTATAAAGAATATGTTTGATACATCCCACACTACATTCACAGCTTAAACCTATTTGGAGTTTGGTAATATTTGGAAACCAAACAGGAATGTTTTTGTGTATATGAACCCCGGGGGTTTTATGTGATCTCCCCAGGCACTGTTCATCTCCTTGGGATTTAGATGTCTTAGTTCCTGTGTGAATCAATCATGATAAATAACAGGTTCTGCTTTTGATGTTGGAAGATTTTCGGTCCTCAATTATTGAAAATCTTAATACAGTATCATCTGAAAAATGCTGCATTTCTCTTCCTTTTGTTATATAAAGCCAAGAAAAGCTTATTTGATTCTTGAGGCGATTAGGAGGGTAGATAAAGTCACAGATAACAGCAATTTTCCCAGACAGAAAGCAGGGAGGAGGCACTCAGATGAGGCTCCTTTTTTATTTTAGAATGTTTGAAAAAGAGGCAGCAGGACCATGAGAAGAGTGAAATAATCACTGTTTTCATAACTTCTGTTGTAATTACACTCTGTATGTGGCTTGTGCAAGCACCACCTGCATTTTTACCTGGTGTCTGCGTGCATCACTCACTCCAAACCTTGTTTTTCACAAATATCCAGAGAACAATAGATAATTGGAGCAACATAACAGGCCAGAAATGTCAGATTGGAAGAAAAGGAAGGAAAAACCAGATAATTACTAATTGAAAAAAAAATCTTTCAGGCACTTAACATTTTGATATTCTCCTCACAATGAGCATTTCAATTCTGTGAAGCGATTGTTGTCCAACTTATCTGAACGACAGGTGCTAATAATGGAAAATAAACATAATGATGATCTAATATGTGCATCTGAGGAGGTCTTGCAGGCATTATTTGCTCCCAATACCTGTTGAGAAGATACTTGTTATTAGGGTATCACATCAATCATGTTTCTCCATTTACTCTAAACTCTGAGCATTAAATTGGCCCCAGGTAGGAGGTGGATGAGTGTGACACAAACCAAATCCCCAGTCCTGGCTGGGATGAAAGAAAAGGCAAAGATTTGTCTGTGATAATTCCTCCAAGCAGACTCAGCATTTAAAAACCTAATTTCTCATGAGTGCTTTCCTTACAGCACAACTGACAGGGAGGGGACATTTGGTGTCTTTCTGACCAGCTGATATTGAAGTCATGGCATCTATGATCTGGAAATCCACTGATTTCAGGGATGGCATTTATGATCTGGATATCCACTGATTTCAGGGATGGCATTTATGATCTGGATATCCACTGATTTCAGAGATGGCATTTATTATCTGGATATCCTCTGGTTTCAGAGATGGCATTTATGATCTGGATATTCTCTGATTTCAGGGATGGCATTTATGATCTGGATATTCTCTGATTTCAGAGATGGCATTTATGATCTGGATATCCTCTGATTTCAGAGATGGCATTTATGATCTGGATATCCTCTGATTTCAGAGATGGCATTTATTATCTGGATATCCTCTGGTTTCAGGGATGGCATTTATGATCTGGATATTCTCTGGTTTCAGGGATGGCATTTGTGATCTGGACATCCTCTGATTTTAATGGCTTCCTGCTTTTGGTGCCAGCAATGAGACAGGGAAACCGGGCATAGTCCTACAAATCAAACTCATATAAATGTATGTCTACTTTTTTTCATTTAAGTAGGAGTTTGAGCACATCACAGAGAATCTGGGCTAGACACTGTGAGTCCATAAACCATTGCTTAAATTTGTTTCAATAGAACACACCGGATTTTCCTCTGGTTTACATTTATGAGAGATGACTGATAGGAAGACTTGATATTTGTACTAAATTCCATAAGAAGAATGTTCAGATAGGCAGCATGTCTTGGATGGGGAGGAAATCCAGGGGCTGCTGCTCTGCTCTGCTCTGTACTGGTGATTTGCCATTCACTTAAGCTGTGACCACTTGATTTATCTCTATCTATTGCTGTGTTGCCACCTCATTTTTTTGTGTCTTGCCCATCAAGTCCAGCCATTCAGCAGAAGTGCTGTTATTGGTACGCACCTGTTCAAAGGGAGCAGGTGACAAATGGAGCTTGGAGCTCAGTTCCCCTCACTGTTATTGTGCAGCCAAAACCATTAAAAGAACAGGAAGGCCCTGTATGAATGTTAGGGAACAGCATTTGCCACAACAATAGCTATTATTCATCTCTTTCTTTCCTCATCCTATTCCTCCTGCTGGTGGCACAGTGAAGAAGTGTTTTCCTATTGAGTTTTTCCTCCTCGTGCTTCTCTTTGCCATCCCTGTGGAGCCAGCTCACTTTCAGAAAGTCCTCTGCACCTTTCAGTGTCTGTCTGAGCAGCGTTGCTTCATTTGGAAACTATACTTAGAACTAGTTCATTGCATGAAACAGTCATGATAGTAATTCGTTCAGGGGAAATTGCTTTTGCAAAGGTGGAGAAGTTAATTAAGTGTGTAACAGGAGGAAGCTAAACCTTACTAATTAGCGAGAAGGGTAACGATTATGGGAGAGAACAGATGACACTTGGCTGAAGATGAACTCAAGAAATTGCTTTAGCCAAAAGCAAGTTAGAAGAGTGAATAGAAGATGAGCTTTAAGAAAGCAAAGACTCTGTCACTGTGTCCTGACAAATGACTCCTCATTTATAGTGTGTCTGCTAGGGATTAATCAATCATTTGTCGGGGTGATCCTTCACTGGGAGGCTCAGACCCTGCTTTGTGCTCTAGAGAATTTCACTCCAAGCCTTTAGGTGCTGCCCAGGAGGATGTGCTGAGTAAAAAGGTGGCAGCTCTTACAGACGGGAATGTTTGTGGGGAATGTGGAAAGCGCAGCTCCACTGCTCTGCTCTCCAGTTCTGGGCTGCTTCTCCTCAGTGCTCCCATCACTCTCACCCTGCTTATTCACATCAGTCACAAGATTGTTTGAAATGCTGGGTTTATGTTTGGTCCAGAGTAAATGTTTTTGCTTGCCACTCGCACCTCACTTTTAAAAGGGTTGTTCTGGTGAGTATTTTTGGCTCATTGTAGCTGTAAAGTAAATATTGGATGGGGAAAATGCTTTATTCAGTTGCCAGATTCCCAATGAAGTGACGTGCCCTACCTACAGCAAAATCAAACCATAGTCCAAAATTTAGAATATGTTTCAACAACAGCTATTTTATCAAAATAATAACAATATGCTTATTATACTGAGCTACAATAAGCATCTTTCAGCATTGTCTTGCTTTCCTTGCCCAAAGGAGCTCCGTTACAGATGTCTCAAAGTCTACATCTACACTGCCTTCCTATTCCTAAACCAACCAGATGAGACAATTCTAAAGCTGACCTACGTTGTTATAATGATAAATCCAATTCAGGCTGCTCACAAATACTATTTTATCTTGTCAGTGAGTAGCACCAAGGCTGTGCTGCAAGGAACTTGTGGCCTGATATTTTTAGCCACGTGACTTAAGCCTCTTTAAGGCCAGCGCTCAAAATCCAGTGTACTGTAGGCAAATACCATCACATGTTTATGACCTTTTCTGGTTTCATTCTGTAGCCAAGGACAAATAAGTGCAGTTCACCTTTGGTTTCAATATTTTTTGTTTCCTTTGAAGCAATAGGTCTGGCTTTTCATCAATATAGTAACTGGTACCTGCATACTGCCACCAGCTCTTTGGTCTTTTATTTGGAATTAATTGATTGTCAGTGTCCTGGAATGAATCAAAATAGAAAGGAGAAAACCCTTTATTTGCTCAGTGTTTAGATTCTGATTGGAGACCGTAACACTACAGGATGGAGAAAGCAGATAAAGTGTTTTAAACCATTAAGTTGCAGTCCTCTTTGTTCAGCAGGTGTTTTAGAAAGTGCTCCTTTAAAGCACTGTCTGGTCTGGATTTTGTAAATTCTTGATCTCTTCTAGATAAATAGTTTTAAAGAGAGTTATTAATAAATGCTGAAGATGGCTCAGCCTTGCAAGGGAGAAAGAACCCCCTTAGAGTCCTCAGCATTTCAATTGCCTCACTGAGGTTACAAATACTTTTAGGGCAAAGTGTATAATTTAAATCGAAACCAGTTTTTGTATTAGGAGAATTCCTAATGGAAGGTGTTGTAAAAAAAAAAAAAGGAAAAAGTAATCAGAGTATATTAATCATTTAAACTTCCTTGGAGTCTGGGGCACTATGACTTTAATTAGTGATGCCAAATAAGATAAGAAAGGTCCTCTGCTGGGTAGACATAAAAGATGAGGAAACTTCTGCATTCTGCCAAACATTACATATTGTCCATGTGATGCTTATCACGCCAAAGCAAAGAACTTAACTTGGTATATTTTGTGCCAATCAATATGTTTTTGTAATAAATGACATTTGAAAGAGATTTTTAAGCAGGGAAGTTTATCTAAGTTTTTATCATTCACTGAGTTTTCATGGCAGTTTGTATTTACTCACATTAGCTTGTGTGGGCTGCTCTTTATTTGCATTTTTGTGCAACTTTACTTACTATGTAGACCGTGTATTTTTGTGCTAGATAGTTTCTAAATGATGATTTTATATAGAGGAAAGGATTAAGTGCATATATGTGAGCGTGTAAATACATTTTTCTGGGAAATATCTGCCATTAGTGAAGACTTGTGTGGATCTGAAATTGGTGGGCAATGGGATCACTTGTGTTACTCCTGTCACATTCCTGTAGTTTGCTTTGGAAAACTCCTCAGACAGTTTTGCTGAAGAGTTAAACAATAAACAGTTTGGTGAGATTAAAAATGCTTCAGCTACAAAATTCTGCTGGCAAAAGTCCATGGGACACCACCTCTGAAAAGGTTTATCAGATTTAGAAAAGGAGCCCATGGCAAAAGAGGTGCAAATATAGAAAGGATCCTAGAAAGAGTCACCTGGAAAAGTGGAAGGAAAACTTGAGATTGATTGAGGTTAATCTGTGTTCCAGATAAGGGGAAAGAGAAGCTAAATTCCAGCCACGTTTGAAATGAAAGTAGAAAATGTACTCCTGATTTCCCACCTTTAAAAGCCTTGTCACAAAGGCCTGTGACAGGAGAAGAGTTTAAAATATGAAACTGATACCTCTGCCTCTATACATACATGGAATTAATCCTTAGAGAGTTGCACGCTGTTTTAAGATCCTTTACATCCATGTCCATCAAGAAAACAAGATCTAAAACATCTCCATTGCATGATGGAATAAGGAACAGCAAAACTGATTATTTTAGAAATTTTTTCAGGAGGAAAAAAAAAGCAAAGGTAGGAATGAGATTAACAAACCAGCCTAATTTCATCTGCAGATAACAGGATTGCACCAGGGATAAATTTGTTCCCATTTGTTGCCCAAGCTTTTTATATCTGAAGCTTGAGCTCAGATCAATAGGAGGAGATACAAGATGCCCATGAAGGAGTTATAGCAATTTGCAATGCTGAATGAAATATATTTAGGTTCTTTTAAATTTTGGGATGTTGTTATAATGTAGCACATCCTCTCAGACTATTTCATGTCTCTCCTACTCAGAGCTTTTGAAGGCTATAGACATTGCTTTCAATAAAGCTTTAGGACATAACTGAAGCTTTCTTCATTGCATCCCACATGTTCTTTCCATAGCCAGATAAATCCCTCTTTATCTGAGGCATTTGAGACATGTTATTGCCACTGCAAAACTCAAAATTTTGAATACAAAAGGTGTGTCCTATAATTGTAGCTGCTTTCATGTTGATTTTTCAAAATACTATTTATCAGCAGTGAGTTTGTTAGCCAGTCATTTTTATTTGAAAAATATTGGGGTTTTTTTTTCATTTAAATAATCACTACAGTCACTGGCAGTGCAAGCAGCCATATTACCTTAGGAAATGTGTCTAGAAAATAAGACATTGACGTTTAGATGCAGAGAATTAGATTAAATAAAATGTCTCAGCTTTTTAGTTCTTGGTATTTCTATCCATGGGGATAAAACTGCAGTCCTTTGCCAGCTGGCCAGTGAAAAGTCATGCCATGGAATGATAATCAAAAAAATGCAGTGCTGAGAAAGGTGTTTGAAGACACTCATGTCCAGTAGATAGGTGGAGATCAGAACTTTTCCTTGGGAAAATGCAGCACTGTCATTTCTGTCATTTCTCTGAAGTGCTTCGGGGAGGTTCAGAGGGCTCAGCTGCCCCCGAGCCACGAGCACAAAGGACCAGGATGTCAGAGCACCCTGTCCTTTGGTGAGCAGCATCTGCAAAGCCCACAGTGATCCTCACTCTGCCTGCAGGGGCTGACATTTCCTACTGGCAGCTTCCAAAACCATCCCACTAAAGCTGTGCAGGGATTCACTGCAGAGGAGAGGAAAAAATACCAGCCCAGCTTTGCTGCTCCCTGCCCTGTCCTGCAGCCCAAAGGCAGAGAAACTCAGGGGATAGGAGGGGTCCTGGCTCCTCTCTGCAGCCTTTGGGAACCGGGGTGAGGAGATGGATATCAAATCTTTTGATGCCTGGAAGAGATGGAACAGAGGCTGGATGGAGTTAGGGGAATAAAGGAGATTTATTGAGGCCTTCAAAGGCCACAGCCGGCAGCACCAGGGCCTCACTCGGGCTCGGCCTGGATGGCTCCAGGATGGAGGCAAAGGAGGGCCCAGGCCCCAGATCTCACATTTTTATGTTTGGGTCCATTTGCACACAGGAGTCCCAGTGCCCACCCTCCTCCTTCCACCTTGTTTATACTTTGAGCCTGAAGTTGAGAAAAAATGTCCTTGAGTCCCCAATTGTTGTGTCTCCATCACCGTGTGAAAGGATCCCAGTAACCCTGAACAAAAACCCACATATCAATGCAGAACAGAAAACCCACAATAATCCTCACTCTGCCTGCAGGGGCTGACATTTCCTACTGGCAGCTTCCAAAACCATCCCACTAAAGCTGTGCAAGGATTCACTGCAGAGGAGAGGAAAAAATACCAGCCCAGCTTTGCTGCTCCCTGCCCTGTCCTGCAGCCCAAAGGCAGAGAAACTCAGGGGATAGGAGGGGTCCTGGCTCCTCTCTGCAGCCTTTGGGAAACTGCAGTGTGTGATTGCAGGAAAATTCCACACAGCTTGGGGGTGAGGAGAAGGATATCAAATCTTACTGCACATTTTATACTCACAAATAGATTTCTTCCAAAATGGTTGAGTGGTTTGGAAGTATTTCATATCTTACAGCTAATCCTCAGACTCTGAACACATTTGATTCTTTCCACTCTTTTAAAATGTATTGTGATGCTCCCATTGTCTTCTTGCAACTCAGGCTGAGGTCCTGGTTGAAGTGATATGAGGCTGCGTCTGAAAGGGCATAAAAAAACAGGCAAAGAACAACTTTGCAGCTTACTTTGATGATACTGTGTCATGTTTAATCAGGGAAGATTGAACCAGTCACCTTGAGATTCTGAGAGCATTGTTCAATACCATTTAAAACATTGATTTTCTGTAACTATGAATCCTCTCAAGTAGTCATTAGACAGGAAGCAAGTTACCTGGGGGGTTTTTAATACAGAAAATGTTAGGAAGAGAGAAATCTAGCCTGGAGGAGGCAAGCTGGAAACTGAGGAGCAGTTTGTCAGACCTGAAGCAGAGGTATCTCCCAGGACTGGCAGGGGTGATGGTACTCAATTGATCTCAGAAAGAACTGGAACAACTTCCTGACCTCACCTCACCTGACAGGAATACTTTTTAGATGACGAAAAATGGACAGAGTGGTTAAAGAAAACAAAAAATCTTGGTAGATATGAAGAGCTAAAACATGGATCTCTTTTTGAGAGCCAGCATTAGTTTTAGGTGTTTACTGCCAACAGATGTTTCAGTGTTAAGGCAACTACTTGAAAACATTGTCCAAGACTATGAGAACCTTTATTTCAGCAAAAATTATTTTCCAAACTCTCTCTTTGTGCCTGTTGAGCTAAAAAAGAATGGTTATTACAGGTGTTTATTGTTGTCACTTGTCCTGTGGGTAAGAATGACACAGAGCACAAGCAACAGCATTGTCAAATGGTTTTTAAATTAAAACAGAGGCCTAGAAAAGCAGCCATACATGCAAAAATATCAGCAGGAAAGAAAAAAATAACCCATGTGTATTTCTCTTTTCTGATGCAATTTCTATTAGCTGTCTGCTCCTGACAAGCACTGCTTCCCTAAATTACAGCAACCCCAGAACTTGCTGGGATCCTGCTGATCTGAGAAAAGCCCCTAAATGGAACGGTCTGCTGCTGGAATTAGAAGTGATTTATAAGGATATTGAAGGCATTGGGATTTTGCATTGATCTCATCCCTGTGGTGTGAGTGTGGTCTGAATCTGGCATTCTGGAGTACAGAGTCATTGGCAGAAGCTGCCATGGGCTGGCAGCTTGTGCTGTGCCATGGAACTTACTAGGAAACAGGAATTACTAAAATACTGCAGTGCTGCACAATGAAAGGGTGGCTTTGGAGGCTGTGTTTGGATGTGCTTCAACTTTGCCTTTTACACCAAAGATGACTTGTTCTGAGATTTATTTTACCATTGTTTGGAGATCAAAAAGAGTGAAGAGTTTGAGGAGCAGCAGTTCAGCCTCCATGTACCCAGTCTGGCTGTGGAAATTCGATGCCCTGGGGACATTTCTGTTGGACTGGACTGGACTGGAAGAACAGTTCTGGCGCAGAACTTCCCAGAATCATGGAATCCTAGGATGCTCTGGGTTGGAAGGGACCTTAAAAACTCCATTTTCCCAGCCCCTGCCGTGGGCAGGGACATTCCCCACTAGCCCAGGCTCCTTCCAAGCTGCCCTTGAGCTTGTGGGTATTTTGTGGGAGTCTGAGCAGGAGCTCCCTAAGCAGAATTAACATAAACTCTGTACTAAGAGATTTGAACACTTCTGTCTCTGCAGTCAATGCTAAAATATTTCATTTTACTTCCCTGTTGAAATAGAGCAAATGGAACCAGTTTCTCAGTGTTTCTTATGTAACACTGGCCACTATTATATTTTATTTTCTGTCCTGCTTACTCTCCTGCAAAATCTACAGACCTTAGTAAAGATTATGCATCACAATCGATTGCTGGATTGTTTCAAATGGCATAAATTAACCTCAAACAATTAATTTATTAAATTTTCCAAATAATTATTTCCCTTATCCAACACGGTTCTGGTGGTTTTACATTTGTCTTTGAGAAGATGCTTTTCTGCAGCATCTTTTGTTTTAGTGTGGCAGGATGTATTTGGAAGAAAAATAAAAAAGTGGGGGGGATTAGAAAGAAACTTTAATTACTTCAGTTAATTTAGACAACTTTGGTGATACAAACAGATTTTTGAGGTATGCTGAGATATGACAGTGGACAAGCACGTGTGGATATTGTCTAATTGCCTCTCTGTGATTAAGAAGCTTGAAAAGGAACCTTGTAAAAGCTGCTGGTGGTGCAGGGCCTTTGCTTGTTGTGTGCAATGACTCCCCTGGCAGCAGTGGGAGATGATGTTTACTTCAGCATTGCTTTATCTGACAATGACCCTCTCTCTGTACCTGCCTGAGAACGTTCTAGAAAACTCTCAGCAAGCAGCTATAACTGACCTCAGCAGGGACTAATTGCTTCATTAGGTAAAAAAATCAAGGGATTAAAAAAAAAATACAGGGTGAAAGAGTGCTGCAATTAAAATTGACAGCTTTTAAAAAAATTCTGTTGCAGTCTGATGGAAACTTTGGCAGTGGAAAAAAGGGGCAAGTTGAAAAAGGGAAATAGTCTGTTTAGAAAATATTAGAATGAAAGGCACTGCATGTTCTTTCCATCAAAATGAACAGCTTGGTGACAGTTGCATGATTTCATATAAACATTTCAGTTTTGTCATAGCCTTAGCTTAAACAGACATATTACAAGAAAATTGTACTCCACTATAAGATGTCAATCTGATTTATTTTTCCCCTTGTCACAGTAGGCCTTTGGTTTTTATTTACTTTGGACAGGGATCAAATTTATTTTTTTTTCCCCTTGTCTTTTTTACCTACTTTGATATATCTCACCTTGGTTGCTGTTCTAGAGGTTGCTTTGCTGGAATATCAACTCAATAGCTCATTTTGAGTAGCTGGGTGTGAAGGGCCAGTCATTTTTCACCTGTAAATGTATCTTAGAGAGCACATGATTAATCTATCATTAACTTTGATCAGCTGCTCTCAGAGATATGCAGAAACCCAGAAGAAGCTACACAAATCTCTCCATGAAGCACAAGTTTATTTGTCTTTTCTTCTGGAATGCTTTTGAGGCAACCCTGAAGCAAATCTTGTTTTGAATAATGTTCATGGAGCACAGCTGAAGCCCAGGTGATGTAATCCATGTGTCTGGCACCTGGCTCAGTGCTTATTTTCTTGTGGTTTGTCTCCCTGCATGCATGTATCCATGAATTATACCAACACATATCCCCTCCTCTACAAAATAAACCTTCATCTAATCTATATTAAAAAAAAAAAAGTGTTTACCATGTATGAGTCAAAAGCTGTTTGTATACTAACAAAAATCAGAAATCCATCAGTTGCTAATACTTTGAAATATTTATTATGAAATGAAATATTCATTTGAAATTAGATGTGTGCACACATGGTGAGCTTTCCATTTCTCTTGTGTTATTCTTAGCCTTTTTGTTTGCTTTTTTTTTTTTCAAATGACCCACTGTTCTGTGTACATGGAATACCTGTGGCTGTGCAGTCCAAGTGGGGTTTTTGTGCCTGGACACTTCACTGGGTAATTCTGGTCTGACCCTCAGTGTGGCCTGTAGTGCATCCAAGGCTCCAGACTGCATTGCTTGGATGGAAGGTGAGTGTGGGGGAATGTGTGGATGAGGTAACACTTCAACCCTTCTTTCCCAGCCCACATCTACTTTTTGTTTGTTTGTTTCATAAAGCTGGCCAAATGTTCCATAATCACATTAAAAAATCTCTTCTGCTTCAGCCTTTCTATAGAAAAAAGCTCATTTTCAGAATAAACCTATTTATCTTAAGGAGACCTAACCTAGGTAGGAAGTGAGGCTGGTGCTCCTTGAAGATGCAAATGGTTTTATCCCAAATATTAATTAGATGTAAAATTCTATATTATAATAAAATAAAATGTGCACATCGGCCTCTGTTCTGTCGGAACACAGAAGTTTTAGCCTTACCATGAACATACTGCTATGTCATCAGCTGCTCAACTGTTTCAAGTGTAAAGATAATTAATACATACTGCTATGTCATCAGCTGCTCAAAAAGATAATTAATAAACTTACAGGCAGTTAATTCTACCTAAGACTGCTTTTAAACAATGTGCATTCAGGACTCAGCTGTAGCTGTGGCAGACACTACAGGAGAGTCACAGAGCTACACAAGCAGTTAATAATTCTTATCTGCCAATTGTTTCAGTTTTTCATTAGTCCTTCAGTCTGTGGCAAACAACACTGCTGAGTTGTCGTGCTGTATCTGCCATGGTGTGAGTCACTGGAAAAGCAGAGAATCAGTTTGGTTCTGCTTCATTTCCTGCAGGGTTTCTAAGTCCATTTCCAAGCAGGCTCTAAAGTGTTGTGTGATGGGAACTGGTTCACAGCTTCCAAGCAGGTTGTGCTAAAGACAGAGGAGAGGTTATATAAATATATATCATCTATTATCTATAATATATAATATAGATATTATAGCCACTCCATGGGTGCCCAGAGGTGGACATTGAATACTCACTACTGGGAGTAGAACACCCAGATATGAGCAGGCACCCTTCAGTTCACCCACAAATATGGACAAGGCTGGGGAAAACATAGTCCCAGGAGTGTCACCTGGAAGGGGAGGTTCTGGCCCAGGTGCCCAGAGCAGCTGGGCACTCCCCTGGATCCCTGGCAGTGCCCAAGGCCAGGCTGGGCAGGGCTGGGAGCAGCCTGGGACAGGTGTTCCTGCCATGGCAGGGGTGGGATGGGATGGGCTGTGAGGTCCCTCCAACCCAAACCAGTCTGGGATTCTCTGGTTTTGCTGCTGATATGAAGGGATATAAACCAGTCCATCAAGAGATCCATGTCTGGATGGCACAGGGATGTTTGGCCATCTTTGGAGCCAGGAGTTGGTGCCCTGTGCTGGGACAGGGTGGCACCTCGGGGCACTGCTCTGTGCCTGCCCACAGCACAGCAGCCCAGGAGCACTGTGGCCATGATTTTCTGATCCTGAGAGAGCTCCCAGCCTGGCAGGGGCTGAGCTGTTCCCAAGGGAAAGGCTTTTGGGAACTTCTCTTTCAAGCAGTGTTTTTGTAAATAGGTTTTGGTTCTCCAAACAATGTCCCACAGCTGTTCTGGATGGGTTTTGCTCTTGTCCCACCAATGGCACCAGAGAGGTTCCTTTGGTCAGTCATGCTGACCTGTATGGGAACAGCTGATAAAAAGGGTTACAAACCCTGAAATAAAGGCTTTTCCTGCCTCACTGGGATCAAACCTCACTGTTGTTCATGACTCCACGCTTCCATTTGGTGCACAGAGCTGTGCCTGTGGCACTCTGGGCACAGCCCACACCTCCTCACACAGCCCTGCCAGGGCTGCCCAGTGTGGGAGTGCCCCAAAGCTGTGTCTGGCTGCTGCAGTTCACACAGAGCCTTTTGTTCAAGGCTGTGCCTGAAACCACAGCACAGCCCCTGCTTCTAAACAAGCCAACACCTCCTTTCTTTTTTTAACATTTCCACTTTCAGCTCTGACATTAGTACCTTTTGTGGCTTCTCAGAATTAATATTTAAGTTTTAATGTTGTTAATAGCTCAGCCTTTAATTTACCTGTGTTGCTAGAAGCAATTAATAATACCTTCCTGATTCTCCATGAATAGCATAAAATATTGATGTAAGAGCAGAAGGACTATTTATACTCCTGGAATTATATCCCCTCACTTCACTTGTCTATAACAGACATCTTTAATAAGACTGTAGGAGAGTTATGTTAGCTTCTCATATATTCTTAGCCATATCTGCTAAAGTATTTGGTTTTATTCTGGGGCGTTTTATCATTAGCTGTTTGATGTGTTTTAGTCAAAGGAGACATATTGGGTTTACAAGGAACAAATGGGTCATATTTTGTCCCCTGTTCTGCAGCAGGGGATGCCAGGTGATCCCAACATGTCTCTTGTCCTTAGCATCCACAGGCACACAGTGAAGCAGGACAACTGCCTGACCTTCTGTTCAGTGAAAAGCTAAAAATTCTGTAGGAGAAATGGTTCTAAGTCTATTTTGAACAGAATTTTGAGGGGTGATTTGTCAAATGCCATGAATCTTGGGACTAAATTCACCTTTTTTTCCACAGGATAAGGCCCATTTCTGTGAAAGCTTTGGAGGTAAAGACTAATTGAGAATGGGGAGAGGTGGGGTTCTCATTTTGCCAGCACTGCTGGTGAATAATAAATGCCCATTTGACAAGCAATGCTCACAGATCATCCTGCAGAACAGAATGTGACTGTGGGAGGAATATTACTCAGGAAGGGAGAAGACAGATCACCCCATCATGCTGACAAAGTGATCAGAGAGGGCAAAGGGAAAGGATTACATCCCAGAGGTTTGTCCCTATTGTTCCATGACAATGAGAAAAATTGCTTGTGTGATTCTGAGTTTGAGAAGCCCTAAGAGCCGGTACTTCTGTTCCACAAGTATTTGTCACTAATTCTGTTTTCTTCAAATCTCCTTGGAGAATATTTGCTATTAATACCTTTTCATATGTATATGTACATTTATTTCCACCATCCCTGTCTAAATTATAACTGGAGTCAAAACCTCATGTTTTTCTGTACTAAGATATGGATCTGGAGCTCAGCTAAAACTGGGGAGCTGAGAAGACACATTCAAGGCATAAAGAGAAAACAAGACCCTATCATTAAACCTCTTATTGCAATGCCTGTTTGCTAAAATACTGAGGCATAATTGCATCTTACAAACATCAATGAGCAGGTGACAGCTTCTCAAACGCTTTAATATTGTCCTCAAAATAGTGCTATACAGTGAAATTAATTCAAATAAATATATCCAAAGCAATAAGAAACAGGACAAAGGCACAATGCTAATTTATATTCCTTCAAGCCAGCCTTGCATAAAACTTCTGAAAAGCCAACAGTACATTTTGAAGTATATTCCAAATTTTCATAATCTCAGTGGCAGGTCTGTGAGAAAGGGTGGTCAGTGAGGGTGGAACCAACCTGAGGCTTCTGCTTGCCTCTTCTGCACCTTCTCTGGGAAACAATTTTGGGTGTGAAATTGGAAAGTGAATTATTCTCCACGTCCCTCAGTCCTCTGAGTGGGAATGGGGTTACGAGAGATTTTGTGTCTCACAGAGAAGTTAAATTATAAATGACTTTATAAGGTGCTGAGATTCTCCAGTAAATGTGTGTGAAGTGTGAAATACACCTAGGCAGGGATAGTTAATGTTATTTTAATAATATCAAATCAGGAACCTTCCCTACCAAAGCAGGCTGAAACTGAATATGGTAATGGTCATTGGTTGCTACTGGTGTAATTGTCACTGTTTACATTGCCAACACACTTAAAAGAGTTTTATTTTGCCAGAAAAACTGTTCTACTGAGTTATGGCAGGCTGGGTTACTGATGATTTTTATTAACATTAAAAGTTTTTGTGCTTTTTGAGCTTAAGGACAATGGAAAATAACACAATTTTTATATTAATATATATATATAAATATAAAATATTATGACATTTTAAGCAAGAGAGAAAGGTTTCTCAGTAAAGCCTTTCTAAGGAGCTCCAGGGATCCAGGAATTACATGTTATCTTATTGAATGGTGCAGGTCTTACATACATTGTTGAAAATAGAATTTCCTTCCTCTACCGCCCTCAGGAGCAGATGGTTTCAGCGTTTTCTTTTTTGTTTTCTTGTGGATTTATGATTATTTCACTCAGTTGCCAAGACTTGTGTGAAGATTGGAACTTGACCTTTTCTTTTAATCAGGCTGTTTTTGTTGTTTAAAAGGCAAGAAGGCACCAAACTAAATGTGACCTCGGAAAAATACTTTTTTTTTTTTTTTTAATCAGAGAATTATGGAGTTTATTCTCTTATGAGTTCCACAAACCAGAAATTGCTTGCTAGAGTGCCCAGCTGCCAGCATCCATGGGCTGAAATCAGGAAGCCAAGCAGCAGTGGGAGGAGGGTGTGCAGAAGAAACTGTGAAAGTGTGAATGGCAGAGAGCAGCGCCATTCCCTTGGCAGGTGATCCCCGTGTCTCACCCAACAGATTTCATTCCTCAGGCCCTCGTTCCAGGGAGTTACCAGCACAAAGCCCTGTGAACTGCAGAACTCCAGTCTCGCCCTGAAAACTGCAAGCCTTCTGATTTTCTCTGATGTTCTTTGGAGTCTCTGATGTTCTTCTTCAATTCCTCTCATGTTTTCATATTTGTAGTGCATGTTCCCATGAATTGTAACCTGAACGAAGGTTGTTTTCCACATTCCTCTCTGAGGATGTCACTTGATGGACTTTCCCCTTGACCAGTGGAACTGGAGAGGAAATCACCTCATTCTCCAATCCCTGGTCATTGTTCAGGGTGTATATAATTAGCGAGGTCAGAATAAAGAGAGTTTTTTTTGTGTGTCTTGATGAGAGACTGGTGCTGTGTCCCCTTCTGTGCTCTCCAGTGACACTCCAGTGGGAGGGAAGGGTGGCACATCCCATGGCTTGGGATTTACAGCCCTTGAAGTCAAAGCTTGATTTCTTGCTGTCAGGGTGAGGAATCTGTTCCCTCTGCAGCGGGGTTTCAGCCGTGTCTGGGGAGCTGGGAGGGGCTGATCCCTCCTGAAGGCACCTTTGAAATCTGAAGAGCAGTGGTTGGGATCCCCTTCTTGCAAATCCACCAGGAGTTCACCACGGTGAACATTTGTGTGGAAAACAAGGCCTGGTGTTAGAAAAGCTGCTGCCCCTAACACCCATTTGGGGACAAACTTGTGCCACTCTAGAATTCCCTACAAAACATTATGTATGAAACTTGAGTCTCAGGGGACACTTAGTGGTTCCAAACCCCAGCAAATTAATTCACCTTGTCATCCCTTTTGGGCAGAAATGCAAGTGATATTTAAGTAGATTTGAAAATAGCTGCAGTATTTTTTCTTCCTATTATTGCCTAGCACTGTGTGTCAGATGTGATAAAGAGAGAAACATGTTGTCTTTTTGGGAGTGTGGCAATATCTTTGAGCAAATCCAGATAACTTCTGAGCTGACAAGGAAGATAGACAAGTGTCAAACCCTAATACACATTAGACCAGCAGGCAAATGTCATCTTCTGCTCATTTCCACATCACAGGTTTTGCTCTGTGCTGGGTTATTAGGAAAACAGCAGGTATATTTTTGGGGTTTTTGACAGAAAAGTTTAGAACAGATGGATGGATTAAATTTGTCAAGTGAAATACTCGCATTTTAATTTACTGCTATTGAGGCTCAGATACCAGCAAGGTGAATTTATTTTGATTTTTCTATGAGGAAGAAAATTAAAGGCCAAGACAAAGGTTATTTAATTAGCTGCATAATTCTTAGCAATAAAACAAATGCTAAACAAGATAGAACCAAAAAGGTGCTAAGAATAAAGAACAATCTAAATGAAAAATTCAATTTTTTAAGGTGTGAGTATATATAACAACATCTGTTGAAGGTAACGTGGTTACCTTACAGCCTAGTTAGGAAGGCAACACCATAATATTTATAAAAACAAATAGAAATACAGGTAGTGTATTTATAGTCACAAAGCAGTGCAGACTTCCACCCAGGAATATTCTTAATTGTATTTAGTCTTTGATTTTTCCAGATCAGCCACAGACTCTGTCAGGTCACTTTTCCCCAAAACTCTATGTTGGTTTTCAACCTTCAGCTGCCTGCAGTTAATATTTGTGTATAACCAAAGCAAAAAGAAAATAATTAATTTTGAAACCCAAAATTCTGGTGTTCTCTTTGATGTTTACCCGACAGCTCCGTAATGACACATGCAGATGACGCCAATGTATTCTGCTTTCTTTTTGGAAAATATTTCTCTTTTCCACCTGCTCCCTGGAAAGACTTACTAAGGGTTCAGTCAAGAATATGAGTGTTTTCAATCAAATTCAGTTTCCCCTTTGAAACAGTGATAGATTTTCACACTGATGTGATCACAATTGCATGCTGAGCTTCCAGGCAGATGTTCTCCTGAGTTTGTGTATTTTGCAGCATTCAGGTGTTTTCTGTGATTGTTTAAAGCAATTTGGTAAAGTCACACCGAAACACGAGGGAAACACTCTGCTGCCATATTTGCATTTTGCAGCATTGCACACATGAAGCTTTTCAAAAAGACCCTGGCTTAGTTTCGATTGCAAAATGGCTTTTTTTCATTAGTACTCACTTATGTAACCTGTGTAATGTAAAATGGATTTCCCCAGCAAAATGAAACAAATTAAAGAGAGCGCCTCAGACTTTTATTAGTTCATATACAGTTTGAACAGCATTTGCTTGATAAATCCTCAGCTGCAGATTGAATGTTTGTTTCTTTATGGATTACCATTTAGTTTAGAAAGCCATATAATTTAAATTAAATTTCATGACCCAGTCGTCTGTATTCACAGAGAGGAAGGTCTGCAAGCCAGATTAAGAATACCAGGCCAGAGTATTTTGTGCTGGGGCTGACAAAGAAGCCACTTAACAGAGCCTCTCTTGCAAAGCACATCCAGAGCGTGCTCAGGGCTTTCCCCAAGGTTATCCCTGTTTGCAGGCATCAGAGAACAATGCAGCTCTTAGAAAAATACACCTCTGATGACTTCTGTTGCAAAATTAAAGATGATGGATTGGAAAGAGAAGAATTAGGCGTGTTACAGGTTATAACAGATCCCCTCATTTCCCCTGAGCCATTAGGATGGTGCAGAGAAGCATTAGGTTAAATTAAAGCCTAATAAAAGTCATAAAATACTGAACTTTCCATGACTTATTGGAAACCTTTCATTGAGGAAAACACCATAACTGCATATGTAAAATAGATCTCAGAAAGCAAATTAGGTGATTACCTGTGAAACAAAAGCCTGTGTGAAGCTCTCTTATCCATTTTTTCCTATGGATTTGAATTTATTTTCCATCACGTCCTGTAGTGTTCTCTAATCTGCCTTTGCCACTCCATGTGCTGTCACTGTGCTCCTTATGGATGCACCTGCACCCTGTACAAGGTCTGGGAATGCCCTTGGATTTCAGGAACAGCTGGACTGAAGGGCACAAAGAGAACTGAGCCAGTCTGGGATGACGTTGAACGTGGCTCGGCTCACGGACAAGGCTTGCCAGAACATTCTAACAAAAGCTGTCCTTAATCTGAATTGCAGGAACAGGAGATTTTCAAGTCATTAAGGAATTCCTGCTGCCATGAACATGTCTGGATTAAGGATAGCTCCAGGCTGCTCTGTGCTCTTACCAAAATTTGTTGCTGCACATCTCAGTGAGCTGTAAATGTGGAGGGAACAACCACTCAGAGACAGGGCTGGGCAGGGCTAAGGGAAAAGACGTGTGAGGGAAATAACTGGGGCTGTTTCCTCATGGGAATGTGTGTGTTTGGAGGAGCCCTGGCCAGGAGCACGTTTGGGATCAGAGTGGGATGTGGATGGAGCCCCTGTGGCCCAGAACAGGCAGTGGCCACATCAGAGCAGCAGGGTCAGGCATCAGGAGGTCACCAAGGTGTCCCCAAAGAGCCACTTCAGCTTTCAACTGCATGAGAGAGCCCTGCTCTGAGAGGGAAGGCAGAGTCTGGAGGACCAGACAAGGGGTAGTGTTGGGATTTTGCAAGAGACTTAAAGATGTTTCAGAGCATGATTTATTCTTCTTCTTCTACACTCTCATGAAGGACTGAGAGCATCTTCACCTCATTCCCCAGCTGGTGGTCAGCAGCCACAAGACCACAGGTCACAAGGTTTTTAAAAGTTATTCAGCCAATACTGCCACAAAAGAATGTTCTTACTTTCACACCAATAGCTAATTATTTTGTTTCATGTCTTTGCTGCAGTGCAGACATTCTTAACCAATTGTATCCTGACACACAAAACTACTGGTTATACCCTGAACTTCTTATTCTCTTTGTGACTTCTGTATCTTAACTTTAAAACCTTAAAACTCCCTGCACCCTAACTTAATGCCTTTCTGTTTAAACTCACATTTTACTGATTCTAAACCTAGAAGTTTTCTCCAATCAAACCCTGTGTCCATGCCTGTATCTCAGCCTGCATTTTACCAGATTTTGAGAGTTTTCTGTGCTTGGAGTTCCACAGTGCAGTGCCCACTCAAACAGGCAGGGCAGGATCTGAGTGCAGGTGAATGCTTTTGCTGCTGAGCCCTGTGGCTGCTCCTGGTGAACTCCCCTCTCCCCGCACCAGCAACCCCACCTTTGTTCTGACCACCTCACATTTTAGTCCCGTGATGGAATTTTTATTTTGCAGCCCAAATACATCCAGTTTAATAGGATTATCTGAATTTGAAAGCAAAGGTGAGGCTTTGCACCCATCTCTGATACAATCCCACGGATACCACAGGACTAACACGCAATGTTTATATTTTCAGTCCAAGAAGAAATCCATCTCAGCTTCTCTCTGGGTTTTTCACAGATCGTTTTTTAGCGCTGGAGGGGATAAGACCTCTGCTCATCCCTTCAGAGAAACAACCAGTTTGAAATGAGACTGGAGGATGTGTGGTAATTGTTAATAGACCTCAAAACCACATCAAAATTAATGGAAATAAATTAACTCCAGCATGTATTACTGGGGCATTTCAACACCTTTTGCAGTACAGATATATCCTGAACTGACTACATTTCTGACAACAGCACAGTATTTTGAAGTACTGGGAAGGATATAGACAGTTACAATGATGATATTATTACATAAAAATATAAGAACAGAAAACACCCTCTAAAATTTGAAATATGACATTTTTAGTTGGGCTAAGTGAATATTTTTTGACCCACAGCAGTGCACTGCAAGACTTTTAAGACAGTATAATGAAGTATGCTGCCAGTGCAACATAAATTGTAAAATAAATATAAATTTTGTGTGTTAAGGATGTGGTAAATCCATTTAGATTTAAATGAGAGCAGGGAGAGAGACATTCTTTGATGTCAGACCATCATCAGTGGATGGGTTCATGCAGAGCACCTCTAATGTTAAATATTCCTCCTTTTCTGCTCTCTGTTATTATGGGATTTCCCTTCTGTTACACCCTGAGGAAGAATTTTTGAGGCACCTTGGGAGGTTCCCCAGTCTGAACAGAAAATTCCTGCTCAGTCTGTTTGACACTGATAGATATGAGAGGAGATAAAAGGTTTCAAAGGAATGACAGCAGATTGTGCCTGGCCTGAGTGCTGGAGACACAGGGAAAAGGTGCAAAGTCAAATAAATTTCCTGATTATTTCACTGGTCACTTCTGCTTATTTTGTTGGTCACTTCTGCAATATAGAGAAGGTTGAGAGCATAAATTGGTAAGTGGCAGCTCTTTAACCACATTGTACAGTAAACCAAGCAGGAATTACTTCTTGGGACTGGTTTGCAATCGATTCCCTCTCTGACTAAAAGCTATTGTTTGTTTGTTTTGTTCTTTTTTTAAAGAGAGAAGCAGATTTGACCATTAGCCTTTCCATCTTTGTGGATGGAAAATTTCAATGAAATTAAGTTGATGTTTCCACCTGGACCATCAGTTCTAAATAGCTCAGTGATTTTAAACAATTCTTTACCAGTTTTTAAAGGCAGGAAATTCTGTTCCTTAGTGAATTTCAATGGGTTGGCTTCATTTCTAAATTAGAGGTGCTAATTTAGGTTTTGATCACATCTTGGTATCGATTCTTTTTAACAAAGAATGAAGGTTTCCTGCAAGTACCTCAGGAAGGCAAAGGATTACTTGTCTGCTGCAGCTGTGCCAGTGTGTAATGTAGCATTTTTAATGTTAAAATGAGGAGTGATAATCCCTTCCAGAGATTCCTTAATCTGCTTGAGAGGCAGGGGTTTCCCCTTAGAATTCACTGAAATTTTTAACTGTGGGGAGCACTGGTTTGAGCCTGTGTTCAGTGCTTGTCACATCCTTGCCCAAGGACATTGGTTTGAGGGAGTTACTGGAGAATCCACAGAAATTTTAAGTTGGAATTGTCCTGAAAAATGCAACTAGTCTGTCAGAGACAGAGGGCAGGAGGATCTATTATATCCAAATAATTTCTGAAAGATGTCAACATACTGTTTTGCAAAAAAATAAAAACAACAAAAACAATCAATGCAGTGTCATAGTTTTAGCTTGTTTGGCTGGGGTTTTTTTCCCTGTGTAATATATTCCAAGGCTTAGCAGCCCTCAGAGCCACCAGGGTTTTCCCAGCAGGTAACCCTGGTGCAAATAAAGCTGGCTGTGCGTGTTTTAATGAGGTTGATATATGGTACAATCAGTCACAGACCACAACTGGTGGCATTTTAAATACTGGAAGATTGGTTTTATGCTTATATGTTCTTGATTAAAGAGCCTAGAGTTCTTTCCACATTTTCATGGTGGCTATAGCTGAAACTTTCCCAGGGCTCTGCTTGTCTTCCTTAAACTTTAAGTGGTGACCCTGAGTTTATCTAAGAATACAAAAACCCATTTATCTATAGATAAACCCAAAGTTGTGAAAGGATGCTTTCTTTTTTTTCCTGTTCAAACCTTGCCAAGGTGTATTCAAAGTTCTTAATAGATTATTCTGGCAGCTTCTTCCCCAGCTGGGTTCTGTAGATTGGATTGCAGTTTCCTGCTCCCTCTCCCTTAATACCAGGCTCGACCTTCTCCAGCCTCCTGTGCCCAGATTTCCTTTCCCCATCCTGAGAGACATCGATCTGCTCTGCACAGCCCAGACACCTCTCTCTGCCTGATGGACTTGCTCTCTCCTGAAGGACTGGTTTATGCTTGATTCTGGATATATTCAGTGATCTGGCTTCACCTGCCTTGAACAATCATCCTGTGATATTGTTTGCAAGAATATCTACCTTCTGGTGGGTCCCCTGTACCATTAATAGTGAGTTTGCACTAATTTTGTGTGTCAGAAAAATGTGATTCTGCTTTCTTTTGGCGCAGAGGAGAGCAAGGTTTAATGCTGCCTCATTACACAAATCCCAGGCCCCATAATTCTTTTGTCAACCTGCTTTATAAAATAGATAGGGCAGTTGCCAGCAGGGCAGATCAGAGGATTAAATATTTAATCTTTTAGAGGCTTTGCTCCTTAGGATCTACAATCAAATGATAAAGTCACTTACTTTTGCTTTGAATGGAGAGTTCCTTAATCGTGAATGTCAGGAGATGGAGTCTGGAGAAGAGATGAGAAGCAGCAGCCAGGAATAAAGCAAAGACAGGCTTAATATAAGGAAGTCTGACGAAGGTGGCACACAGAAACAAGGCAGGGGACAGCTTTGCTTCTCTCTGTGAAACACAAAAATGAAATTAAAATGCATTTACATGCAGGTTATTAATTACTCGCCCAGCAAGGGTAAAAACAAAATTCTGTATATTCTCTTAATGTCTGTGCTTTCCTGAAAAACTCAGTTTTGTCATGCCTATTCCCACTGATTTGGTAATAAAAGCAGGTCTCAAAAGGCTACTTCATGCCTGTCCCACCGCCTTTGCATCTTTGTGTGTGGATGCTGTGTGTGGCTGAACACACACCAGATGAACATTTTTATTCTTAATGTTTGCATAACAAAGCTGGTCAGTCCCCCCTGTTCTTCCTGGGGAAGAACACTTGTTTGGACTGAAAGGGCAAAACAGAGTGAAAGAAAACAGCTGCAAGTACCACAGTTTACATCCCCAAAGGCTCATGAATCCCCTGCTGAAGCATTTGTGGGGCAGAAATCCTGTCTGGGCAGGAGAGGGGGTCTGAGCAGAGTAAGGGCAACGTGGGGGTTTCTCCATGTGCCTCATAGAGGGGGATAATACCAAAAAATGCTAAATAAGTTCCTCCTGCCAGGCAGGTAAGGGCAGAAGGATCTCACAGTCTCTGGTGAGGTGTGGGGGGTTTTCCCCCACCCAGGGGCTGCTGTAGCTTTGCAAGCCCTGATGGTTTTTGTGACCCACAGACAAAGCAGGGGGGCTTTGCTTCTTTCTCCAAAGGCTGTTTAATATTTTCTTACCACAAGTTTGGAGCCAGGAATGACACAGGCTCTGCACTCTTGGTAAACACGCCAGCAAAAGCCTCACAAGGCTCAAAATGTCTGAATTTATACAAGATAAGGTGACCAATTACTGGATACCACCTTCTTAAAATACCTGTTGTTATTACTCTACTACCAATAACTAATTATTTGTCTGTTGAGGCAACACCTGTACTTGGGCTAATTCTATCCAATAATTTTGTGCTCCCAGCACTGCAGAACATGGAGCAGGTGAAGAAGTGCAAGGGAAACTGAGGCAACACCCACAGTCCTCCATCTTGAGTCCTCACCTACATCCATACTGCATAAAACACTAACTACACATTTTACAAGAAGTGACACACTCCCAACCATGCGAGTTTCTCATTCCCAAACTGATTGTTTGCATTCCATCCCAAAGCCCTGGAAGCTTTCTCCATGGACAGAGTCAAAACCAGCGTTTTCCTGGGGGTCAGAACCTTCCAGGACAGGCAGAGAAACATTCCCTGTGTCCCTGGTTCCCGCAGTGAAGGGATCCTGTTCACAGCTGGGATGCAATGGATGCATGCACTCAGTGCCTTGTTCCTCCAGGGAGATACCACCACTAACAAAGCCTGACCCTGTGCTCTTCCTCACCCTAATTTGCCTGAGGAAAAATCTGATCAGCAAGCAGAGAGATTCCTCAGCATCTAGCTAAGCAAGTTAATTCATTCAGGGGAGGAGCACGTGTGTGTGGAACTCAAAAGCAGAATTAATTTAATGACATCTCTCCTAGCACCGAGTATTTCCAGCCTGCACATGGGAAGATGTTATGAGAGTCTACCAAAGCACTGCTGAGAACCAGCTCCTGAAAATTTCCATCTCATTAAATGTCTATGTATGGAAAGCAACTTCTTCACTGTAGATAATAATTTTATTAGCACTGCAGACTCTGACAGTGAACCCAGAGTGTTAAAAGGACATTTTCTAAAAATAAGCAAATTCATGTATTGCAATTTTGTGATTAATCCTTCCTAAATATTAGAGAGAGGAAAAAGAACTCCAAATCACCAAACAAAAAAAATAAATCTGAAATAAAGGAATAAAAATCTAACTATGAGAAGCCCATTGATGGCAATATTGATGATCTTCATGCAACTGTTTTGGCAGAAAACTGCAGATAAATGTGGAACTGTAGAAATTGGTGGAAGCAGGTTTTGAGCAGAGTGGGTAGTGTATATAGAATAAATACTAGTGAGCAGTGATTGCAAGGGGAAAGCTTGAGGGCACACATTTCCAGAGATAAGATTTTAATAATGAAAGAAAATTAAATGACCCTATTAGTCTCAACACAGGGAAAGCAGGTAAGTTGATATATTGAATTACTCACATATTTATTCTCTGCCCCCACCCCTATCAGGGGTTTCAAATATAGGTCCAGCCAAGCAAGCCAGATGTTGCCAATACGACCTAGGACTGTTTTAATGTGTAGAGGGGTTGCTTTCAGATGTGTGCCTTTACATTTTCAACACAACACAAATGTTTCTTCTTCTTCTACTTCCAAATTCCTCTGACCCCAACTCCTGTGTGCATTGCCAAATAAAAAAGAGTGCAGTTAACCAAGGCATTTCCTGTTTAGTCTCACCTGCTTAACACTTTGTAGCAGTGCATTTTCGAGTTATAAAACAATGGTCACATATTCTGCTTGTAGGTGTTGACATCTGTGGTTGTTAAAACTCGAGAGCTCCACAAAGAAGCAGCCCAGAGTAGGGACAGCAAGAGGACACAGAAGCTGAACAAACAAGCATAATGTGGGGTTTTTTTCCCAATTATGACCAAAATAAACAATGCCTCACCTTTTCTCCAAGAAGTTTTAGGAACTCAAAGCTGGTGGCTCAGAAAATATTCTTTCTGATGGGTGAGAAATCCAGTGAAATGACTCTGTGTGTTTGTTTATACCTATATATTCCCACATATGCACACACACACACAAACACAGAGACTCCCAAATATACATTCACATGCTGCTAACAACCTAGACTAAATAAAAAGCAAGGAAATACAAAATTCAAGCTGTTTGCTTTGCCTTATCTATTTCCATTATGCATGGTAAATATTGCAGATCATATGGTCTATAAAATCACACGCTGTTTGGAGACTCCTTCAGAGCTCTGCCACAACAGGGGACTCTGAGGATGGATGCAGTAGCAGCTCTGAGTTTTCTAGACTTTTTTATTTAGTTGAACTTTTCATGATATCTGAATTTATTTTTTGCATGTGAAGTTCCTTTATTTCCCATGGTTTTCAATTTACAAAAAAAAGCCCCAAACAACAAAACAAACAAAAAAACCAACCCAAACAACAAACACAAACCCCAAAAATGTGGAGGGAGGGTAGGCAGCATATGGGAGCCTTGAAGTTTTTCTTTTAGGATGTCTGGGTTTTGAAGGAAATGGAACACAGCAGTGCATAACAGTAGATGATTAAATAAAGAGGTTTGATATTGCTGTTGCTGGGAACTGCTGCCTGCTCTGAGTCTGGGTCCCAGAGTGAATATTTGAGCTTCTCTGAGCCCCAGGGCAGCTCAAGTCCAGGGGCAGCTCAAGGTTTTCTTCTCTAAAGCACTTAGACTTTTACTGAGCATCCAAAATTTCACAAGAGAACGATGCTGCAAGAGGAAAAATAACTTTTCAGAAAGTTAAACATATAAAACTATCCCCTGAAATTCTATGGGTGTGTTTGCTGAATAGGTGCTGAATACGTAAGGTAGGAGTAAAAACTTCCTTTTGCTGTATGTTTATTTAATATTCCCAAACCAACACAACCACTCACCTTCTCTGCCCAAGATCAAATTATTTTCTCTATGCCCAGAGAAATGTTGGTGTAACTGTAGGGGATTTTTGCACAGGGTTTTCAAATGATTTTACAGTCAAGTTTTGATTTAAAGCCAGGAGTTATTGCAAATTGTGGTGAGTTAATGGCAGCATTTGTCCACAGGAGAGGAGAACTGTTAAAAAAGGGGTGTTCATTTGCTGTGTTAGACATGGTAGTATTAATTCTCTCTGATAATGGGCCATAATATTTTTAGGCAGAGTTAATAAGATTATGATGCAAAAGTAGGACTATCCTTTGGTTGGTTAATTACCTTCTGCTATTACTTTAATTTTATTATCCTAAATTCAGATTGAAATTAGCACTGAGCATTGCAGTGAGATATTTTAGGGTGCTTTTTGAGGTTCTGTGTGAATGGCATGGGTGTCTCTGTGGGAAACCCAGATCAACTCCTCTGGATTGGGATCAGATAAGAAATTCTGTGCTCTGCTGCATCCTGTGCCTGCTCTGAGAAGCTGAGTGCTGCTGACTTCACTGTTTGTTTGCCCAGGCCCTGACTCACCCCAAACTGGCCCAGTTTTCAAAGCTCTGGGAGAAAATTGACATTTTTCCTGTGCTTCGTTGGCTCAGCACCTGTGCAGGTCTGAAATCCAACCTGCAGCTCTGAGGTTGCAGCTCTGCAGCCCCAGGAGGGCTCAGCTAACGAGTGCATTCTGGTTTAGATGCTCTTGGAGGTCGCTAAATAAACCTGAGGTTTTGACTTTGCATTTTGGCAAGAGATCTGTTCCAAAAGCCGAATTTGTCAGGTTGTTTGCAGCCTGCAGCTGTGAGCTGGGCCAGAGGACAGCTCATTTTCACATGAACACAAGCCAGACACACACCTAAAGAAGTTCCTCTTGTTGTGCTTCTTCTTTGCTGAACATTCACTCTCCATAAAATATAAATGTTTAGCAAGTTACTGGGCTATGCTCAACAGAAGAGAAAAAAAAGCTATTAAAATTATGCCTGTGTAAAATTAGAGAAATAAAAGGAAAAAGAGATCATGGCCTTACAGAGCAGTGAAAGTCAGAAGAGGTCTCAATATATGTGTCTAAGGCTGGCAATCTCAATAGAGAGTTTTTTAATTAAAATAATTCTAATCAATACTAAAGGTTCCCACAATTACATTTAGTGTTATGGATTACAGCAGAAGGAGACATCTGTGTTTTATGGCTGAATTCACCTTATCACTACTACACACCTTTTAAAAATTCCTGTGGTTCCCCCTCAGTCTGTAAGGCTCCCTTCTATTAGTTATAAAAATACAGAAACTCTTATACATAAATTAGGAAATAGTTTGATTTTCTCTGTCTTGTGAGAACATTCTCTCCTTTCACTAGCAAAAACTATCTGCATATTCAATTTTCTTCTGAACTTTCCAGCACTGCACAGGCGAACCCAACAAAGGGATTTTTCACTGCGCTGGTTTCAGGGACTTCAAAAGCACGAACGTGCTCTGAGCCCTTTACAAACAGCTCAGCACAGCAAACCTTTATTTCAGGGCTGTTTTGAGGCTGGGAGTGGTGAGCTCTGCTCCCCCTGCAGCAGTCCCTGAGGGGTGAGAGTGGCCCTGGCTGCACTCAGCTGCTGCAGGGATGGCAGCAAAGAACTTTGAAGAATTAGAAATGGTTTTCACATCAAAAAGTTTTTCCAAAAACAGTACATTGTTTTTGCAATGCACTCAGTGCTCTGTTTACATTGCCTTTGCAGCAAACTTCGTGGGGGATGAGGATTGGCTAGGAGATATAATTTGGTTCAAGAGGTGATCTTCCTGCAATTTTAGTATTTCAAATATTTCAAGAGCAGCCCTGCTGAGATGGACTCTCCTCCCCTGCAGCAGTCCCTGAGGGGTGAGAGTGGCCCTGGCTGCACTCAGCTGCTGCAGGGATGGCAGCAAAGTCTGCAAGAACTTTGAAGAATTAGAAGTGGTTTTCATATCAAAAAGTGTCTCCAAAAACCGTACATTGTTTTTGCAATGCACTCTGTGCTCTGTTTACATTGTCTTTGCAGCAAACTTCGTGGGGGATGAGGATTGGCTAGGAAATATAATTAATTCTCCATACTTTGGTTCAAGAGGCGATCTTCCTGCAATTTGAGTATTTCAAATATTCCAAGAGCAGCCCTGCTGAGATGGACTTGGGGGAGAGGCTGGACATGAACTTGCCATGTTCAGTCCCAGCCCAAAAACCACCTGTTGCCTGGGCTGGGTCAAAAAAAAGTGTGGGCAGCTGGGAGTGGGGATTTGCCCCTCTTTTGTAAGGGTGTGTAGTGACAGGAGAAGGGGAAAATGGCTTTAAATCCACAGGTGGAAGGTTTAGATGAGCTATTTGGAAGAAATTCTTCCCTGGCCCAGGTGCCCAGAGCAGCTGGGGCTGCCCCTGGATCCCTGGAATGCCCAAGGCCAGGCTGGGCAGGGCTGGGAAGGTCCTGGCAGGGATTGGAGTGAGATGAGCTTTGAGGTCCCTTTCAAACCAGGCCATGCCATGGGTATTTCAGCAAATGTTAAAAACAGGATATTCATTCCCCAGAAGTTAGGTCTTCTCAAATATACACAATTCAGAGTCTAATTTAGAAAGAAAAATTAACCCTTTTTATCTGTGGTTTCTAATTGCTCAAAGCTGTAAGTCTCATCAATTCAATAAGAAAATCCAGGTTTAAAAGGAGGGAAAATATTTATAGGGAATAAATTATCTCAGGAAAAAAAAAAAGAGGGTTAGGATTTATTTGTCTTTATGCTTTTTCATGCAAATTTCAGTTTAATGTTTAAAGTAATGTAGCAACAGTCATAGAATTGTCTTATTTGTGTACCCTAAACTACAGCATAAATTAGCAGAGATGGAAAAAAAATGGGGTTTTCATCTTAAAATTATTGTCTCAACTGAGCACTTTCAGAAAAACACAGAATGAAAATTAAATGTCCTTGGAGATGTGTTTGAGTTATGGCTGAGCCCCAGGGCTGCTGTACAAACAGAATCCTACCAGCACCTCATGTATACATTATAATCTACATGCAGCTCTTGAACTGAGGTGGAATAAGAAAATTTTCAGTTTTTCTCATGTTTCTGGAAATTGTTTTTTTATATTTATATTTTTATTTTGTATATTTTTATATCCTTTTGGTTCTTCCTGGTGTGGAGGAATCATTCAGGTTAAGATCATCCTCCCCAGAGCAGAAGGTATGGGATAAACTTCCTGAATATTTGTGCTGATAAAGCAGTTACTAATAAAAAACCCAACAAATAAATCCCCTGTACTTTTCTGCATCGAGACTGCTGGTATTTAATAGCCTGATTATTAACATTATAACACATTCTGAACTTTAGAGTGCTCCTGCTTCCCTCAGGCAGAGAAATCATCCTGTGGCTTTCCATCCTCCTTTTTCTGAGGTATCAGCGCAGTTTCTTGATTTTTATTTAGTTTACAAAGAAATTGATTGCAGAATGTGTGACTAAAAATAGACATTTCTGAGAGCACTTCTGTCAAAACATTGTGAGAAAGCTGCTACCCAGATAAATCAGTTCCTTGTACTGAATTTCTGCTCTGAAACTTCCCCTCTTTGCATGTTTAGCTGACAGAGTCGGGAGTGGAGTGGTTTTTATTCAAATAACACAGGACGAGGCTGGCAGCTCCTCAGGCCTTTCCAAGGCATCCAGCCCCTGCAGCAAAAACCCTGTGAGGATGAAACACTGCTGAAGGTAAAATCCAAAGCAGCAATTTTTCATCACATTTCAGGAAATTGGTCCCTAAATACATTAATTACGGAGATTAATAATTTTAGCTCTGGCAGTTAAATTCTGTAAATAGTTGCAGTCAAAATACTTGCTCTTTACCTAAATATGGAGTAATTTAGGATTTAAAAAAGGTTAATTATCGAAGGAAGTGTGGATATTTTGTTATTTAATTAAGAGAATTCTGGTTGTTTGTTTCTGTCAGCAGAAAAGATCTGGTTTTCTTTGGCTTAAATTAATATAAATATAAATATAAATATAAATATAAATATAAATATAAATATAAATATAAATATAAATATAAATATAATAAATGTAGGTATTGTAAGTATAGCTATAAATATATATAGCAAATATTGATATAGATATAAACATAAATATAGATTTTATATATATGTGTGTCTATATGGATGTGTATATGTTTATATATATTTATTTCATTTTTTTCCTTTCTGGTGTGTCTGCAAACTAAGAAAAATGTTATTTTGCTACCTTCACTCTGTGTTAGGGGATTTGTTTTATTGCCATGGCTGTTCCCTGATCAGGAATGGGAATGGCTGGGAGTGCCACACACAGGCCCCAGCTCTCTCCCTGATTTTGCTTTGACGTGCAGACATCGCTCCCTGGGAATTGGCTGATGCCATCAAACCAACCTGCAGCCTGCCAGGAAGGATTTGTGCTCAGGCTCCTCCCTGGGGCCCTGGCTCCTGTTTCACTTCTTCCCAAGGAGGGAGCGGCTCCATCAGCCCGGTCGATAGCAGAGTCCCCTGTAAGGAAATACAGCTGCCCAAAAGAGTCTCCCTGTGCTGAGCAGCTGTTTGTTTTTCCCCTCTGTGACAGCAGCTCATTAGTAGCCCTGGAGTCAATGAAATTAGAGCACTGTCAGCCCAGCAGAGCTAAATGGGGTTTGTCTCTAATGCTGGGACACTGAAAGTCTTTATCCTCCTTCAAAGACACGACTTCAGCTCGCCAGCAGAGCTCTTTCATTTCTTTGAGATTTATCCTGGAGATTCAAGGAGCATATTAGAAAAATATGTTCTATAAAAGTGATGTTAGTGATGCCTGACAGTTGGCAACGATGATGTAGATGTTCTTAATGCCTGTTAAGAACTGAGGAGTAAGTTTGGTTTATTTTTGTAGCTTAATGGTCAGGAAAAAAATAGTTTGAGGGTGACATCACTCATTGCTGCTGGAGAGCTCTCCTCTCTTTTGTTACTTATTCCTGTTTGAATTGTTTCTACAACACAGCCTGCTAAGATATTATTTCTGCAAAAGGCTTTACAGCTACGTGTTAGTAGCTGTTTAAGGGAAAAGAACATTTACCAGTTCTAAGTATGAGTAGCTGTTTAAGGGAAAAGAACATTTGCCAGTTCTAAGTATGAGTAGCTGTTAAAGGGAAAAGAACATTTGCCAGTTCCAAGTATGTTTTTTCATTCTTTATTCTCACAATGAACAGGTAAAGTATAGTGAGTGCTCATCATTTTCATACCAGACTTGTAATTAACTTTTGGAGGTCATCACTGAAATGTGATTAAATTGCAATTTCCATTGAGTGCTGTGTCAAAATTTTGGTTAAGGCTGCAGCTCAAGGCTCAGCTGTGCAGTGACAAATAGCACATCAAGGCTGGAACGCTGTTGAGAGCGCTGCTAAAACTTCCTTTGACTTTCAAAAGAGCAGTATCAGAGCTCCACCACACTTTGTGTGTGATTAGGAATTGCAGTGTCAATGCTAAAGGATAAACTGTTAGACAAAATTCATCAGTTGCACTCAATTGTGTGCGTCAGGAAGCTAAAAAAAGGCTCCCAAACAGAACGTGTAATTTAGCTCTGAATGACAGTCTCTGTGCCCCAACACAGCTCAGTATCTGGCTGGAATGATTCCTTAATGGGACTTTGTGCTCTATTCTGAAAGATCCCCTGGACAGAATTTGCAAATACTTTAAGAAGCTGCTGTTGCCAGTGTCAGCACTGAGCAGTGCTGCAGATTGGATTTGGGAGCATTTCAATTCCACATCCTAACACTTTCCTTCAGTGGCTCCCATTTTGGGTCAAGTTAGAAATAAAAGTGGAATGTTTCCTAGCACAAAGGACTACTGCCTTCAGCTCCTGTGCTATTCCAGTTACCACCCTTTCCACAAGGGGAAAGTGGTAGGAAAGAATACTAAAATCGCAGACGGGTTTGAGTTGGAAGGGACCTTAAAAATCATCTTGATTAGACTGAAATAAACCATCACAAAGCGCTTTCACCACATGCTAAACTTCATGTGATTGTGTAAATTGACACAAATTAGCAGAGTTTGCAAAGGGCAGAAAACAAGTCACTGATAAAAAGCAGAAGGAGAGAAACTAAGTGAATAAAACAAAGCCTGTTTTGTGCATTTTGTTTTTCCAGACACATTGTAATTGTCTGTTCCCACATGATATGAATTATTCACTTTTATTATGCCAGGCCTGTGGCAACACACTCATTTACCTTTGGTTCATGCATTGTTACCAACCTACACCTTCTGCCTGACTTAGCCAGAATCTGCAGCTGAGTTTGATTCAGCAGTTCCTCTGTCAGAGCTCCTAATAAACCCTTACACCATCCCTGTGTTGAAACAATTCCTGCTTTTGGGCAGGCTGCTTCAGAGTGAATCCTGGGAAATCTGGCTGTGTACATTTACAGAGGAAGAAAGTGGGAAGGGAAAGAAATCTTTAAAGAATCAGAGGAAATTATTAGCAGTGTAGGATGTCATGGAATTCCCAGAATGGGGCTGGAAGAGACCTTAAAGCTCACCCAGTGCCACCCCTGCCATGGCAGGGCCACCTCCCACTGTCCCAGGCTGCTCCCAGCCCTGTCCAGCCTGGCCTTGGGCACTGCCAGGGATCCAGGGACAGCCACTTTTCCCGGGAAAATTCTGCTCATCACCCTCCAAAGGAAGAATTTCCTCCTGACATCCAAGCTGGACCTGCTCTGTGCCAGCCTGGAGCCATCCCACCCTGTCCTGTCACTGCAGCTCCTGCTGAGCCTGGTGATGCCATCATATTGAGTGATTTCCTGTGCACAGAAATCAGTGGCATTCCAGGGAGATTTAGCATTAAGTAGAATGCAGTGACCTTTCAGGCCTTGTTTTATACCTCTGAGATTACCATGTTTCTTTGTATTGTGTGACTTTTAAAGAGAAAAGCCTCCTGCTGTGGAGGTGAATTAGTACTGTACCATATTTGTTAAATAAATAAAACACAGTTATTTATTTTTGTGTAAAAAGTCTGTGAAGATAGTTGTAGGATTTCTTTGGGGGCAGCAGTGATCTTTTTGCTGAACTACTGTTGGAAACATTGACGTGTCTAATAGGATTTGCACACTCACAATTAACAAACCAGCACGCAGAGTAAACAGTTAAAACCAAAAACACAACAAGAAGTACAGGGTAAAACAACTTATTAAAAAAAAACCTGTAATTTCTTCAGGCTGCAGCATGCAATTTGTTTAAAAGCATTTAAAATGGTGGTGCTAATTTTTTGGGTTAGGTTGAAAATGGTCTCTTGGTGTGTATGATGCACGTGAGTCTTTTTTAATAACTTGTGCTTTATTATTTACGGAAATAGAATTAAAAATGATAAATATTTTTAAATAGGTGATAAAACTGCACTAATAAAAACAAATTAAATTCCCCAGGAAACCCCTACCTCTTTTGTAAATGTAAATCATTTCAGTTTGTCTTTGAACTCTGTGAACTAAAAGGTTTACAAAGTTATAAATATTTTGTGGAAATGGTAATGTCAGAGATGTTTAATGTTACTATTTCACTTGTTTCTATCCTAAGGAAGGGTGACTAATATTACAGCTTGGAGATGTGGGAGTGTAGGGCTGGGGAAGGGAGGATTTGGTGAGAAAATGAGTAGGTTCAGATTTTAGGATGAAGAACAGCAGTTGATGGTGTCTGACCTCCTGCTCTCGTGCTGCTGGGCAGGACTCCGAGCTGGATCTTCTTGGAGTGAGCGAGTGTTTGTACTTCATGCTCTGCACACGTGCACTGTGGCAGCTCAAAAACTTCTCCAGATATCCCAAAAAAGTGCCAGGTCAGCCTGGAAAGCAGCAGCTCACAGCAGGATCCAGAACCAGGTGCTGTCTGGAATCAGAGTCAGATATCTCCCAATTAAATACGTGTATAATCACTCTGGGTTTAGAGGAAGGGAATCAGTGAGTCCTTAGCATGCAAGTAGACATCATTTTAGTCAAGACACCTCATGTGAATTAGCATAAGAATTATGCAGATAAGCTCTTTATCTCACTTCTATGTAGTTCTTCGAAGTCCTTAGAAGTTTAGGAATTTAGCTAAAGGAAACTCAATAAGCAAGCAGCATTTTGTTTGTACAAGAGATTAACTTTGCTTAAATACAGGTATGGCTTCACATTGCTATCTACTGACAATCATTTTTCTGTATGCCCATGTAAAATTAATTTTATATCTAAGATGAGTTTTACAATTCACAGTGTGTTGCTGTGAGTTGAATTCAAATTAATTTCTTAAGGAATAAGAGCATTGTCATCATGAATTTGGAATAGTGTTACTCTTTGTGGGACTCCCAGAGATAAGAAAATAAAAGGCAGATTGCAGCAGACAAACTTTAGATGTACTTACAACTAGATTTGGAGATAGGGAGGGAAATCAGAAATACCAACCAAGAAGGAGGAGTGGAAACCTAAATTGCACAAGAATTCCAAAAGACCTCAGCCCCAAGAGGAGAATGTTGCCACTGTTCCCATGTCTCCAAGTCTTTTTCCCTGTTCCAGAGGGATTCAGCAAAGGTGGGAATGGGAAGAATGAAGGGAGGTGTCCTGGTTTGGGCTGAGGTGGAGTCAATCTCATCTCAGCAGCATCTCAGAGCTGTGCTTGGGCTCAGTGTGAGAACGATGCTGGTACCACTCAGATGTTTTGGTTGCTGCTAAGCTGTGTTTATCCTAAACCAAGAACTTTTCTGTGTCTCCTGTTCTGCCAGTGAGGAGGACACAAAACAGGAGCTGGGACAGGTGACCCAAAGGGAAATTCCACACCTAAAACCTGTGCCCAGTGCATACACTGGGGAGTTCCCAGGAGTGGGGTCACTCGGGGTGCAGGGACAGGGTCTGGCCCTTGTCAGGGTGTGCTCAGCAACTGTTTTCCTTCTTCTTTTTATTATCTCTCTTCATATTTACTCTCATTATAATATTCTGCTTTGTTTCAATTATTAAACTGTTCTTATCTCAGCCCACAAGTTTTACTTTTGACAGTCCTCCCCATCCCTCTGGGGTGGAGTGAGGAGTTCTGTGGTGCTCAGTTGCCACCTGGGCTTAAACCACAACAAATCTTCCTCTGAACTTGGCTTATCCTGCTCTGCAGGCAAAGGATCCATCCCTACAGGTAGCAGGGAACTGCCTTAAAAAATCAAAAGCAAAACAAAGTTAATACGGTTCTGTTCTAGGAACACATATTTTCCACTGAACTAAATTTATCAAAACAGATTATCAAAGTTTTACAATTAACTTCCCAGCAAATAGGAATTAGCATATATTATATGAGTGCTGTGCATTAATCAAAGGATATTTAGTGAGGCACCCACCTATGCATGCCCAGGAATTACAAAGTTAATGAGAGACAGCAGCACATGTAACTGTAACTAATTAAGCAAGACACAAAAAATTCCATAGATGTTTGACTGAATATGTTAGAATTAGCTCATTATCATATTTGCATGGGGAGTTTATTCCAGTATTTAAGTTTGTCAAAGTAAGATATTTAAAGTTAACTTTCTGTCTGCTTTACAGGTACACCCTCAATGTATTGCTTTGGTTTGCAGCTCCTGTTTTATTCAATTTAAATCAATTTTGATTCATTTTGTACTATTAAATGTGATTCTAATTACATTTTAATTCAAATTAAATTAAAATTCAATTTTAAATTCAGAAAAGGTTAAATACCTAAAGGGCTTTGACCCTGGATAGGTTGAATTAGCCCCAGAGGTTGTTTTTATTTATTGCAGAAGGAAACTTGCAGGCAATAAGTGCTTAAAACCCAGGCATGAAGAGGCTGCCACGAGGCAGATGGACTAAAACAAGGGCTCAAGGAGGTACCACAGGGACTAAAGAGTGTTAGAAATTAATAGGCCACACTTAGAAATATCTTGAACAAAAGTTCAGTAATTTCATGTAGCTTCTGCGAGTCTACATTGAGTTTTTCTACTTGTTTATGCATGGATGTGTACTTAAAATTAATTTAAAGGTATAAGTAGGGATTCCTTTTTGCACAGGAATGAACAATGACAGGATAAACACCCAGGTGGTTTTCTACACCATTCTCCAAGGGAAGAAAAGTGGTTGTTTTAAAAGTATGTGGAATAAAAATGTCTAATATATCTCTATAATAACAGTCTAGGTTGCAAAGTGTTGTGTAGACACTTAGGTATGAATATGAGGAGTCACCTAAATTTGTACCTCTCACAAATAATGTTTTCTCTCTTTAGACTGGGTTGTATTGTACCCTCCAACATGAAATAAGAAATAATGTGTAAGCCTAGATTATACAGGGGTTTTTTGGTATGTTGTTTTTTGTAGCTATTAAGAGAATCATGTGAAATTATTGACAAGACGTTTATTTGTTTTAAGATAAGGAAGGGCTGCTGTAACTCCATTTTAGAAAATGCATGAGGCAAAGAAAAAGTAAAATGTATAGAAAAGCATCTGTGATTATCAAACACAAATAGAGTAATTTAGATGAGAAACTAGCACTGTTTGTGTCCTTAATTTATTTTCATGATTTTCTATATCAGAATGTGAAATGTTCTGGCTGGTTTTAATTAAACCTGTAAGCTGAAGACTGTTTGCTTCTTTATTCAAAAAATATTGTTGGTTACAGAGCATATGTTGTTCATCCAGACTGCAAACTCTCACTGCTCAGATGCATTTGGGTTTCCTTTGTATCCTTTTTGAGCTTCTGAGGGAACTTTTGGTTGCTTTTTTCCCATTAAAATGTCTTTGGGAAGTGAAACCTATCAGTTGAAGTGCATCTTCACTGTTAATCAGCAGAATTCTGGTGAGTGGCAGGCTCGTGTGCTGTCACTGAGAAGGACTGAACATCACAATTGCTTCATCCACAGAAAGAAACTGATTTTTGGTGTTGTCAAAGATTTGGAGGAGTTGAGGCAATTGGCTTCCAGCTTGCTTTCTTATGGAAGCAAAGGCTGTGAGATTTCTGCTGTCTCCTCCTTGATAACATGTCTCATCTGCTGGGCAGTTTGAAACTAGCTTGACTCAAAGTCACCATTTTTCCACAGATTTGCTGAATCCATGTTTGGATTTGAAAAAGCTGTAGTCTGAGCTCAGCCTTATTACAGAATCTACTTGACACAGCCATTAGAGTTTGCTTTTGGAGCAGACTTTAGGGAGTGTTTGCTGCTTTTTTTTGGTGTTAAATAACGGTGGTTCTCTGTGAGGTTAAAAATGAGGCCCTGAAACAACAGAAAGGATGTTAACTTACATCAGCAGAGCAGAAATTCTGTCCTGCTTTGTGTGGTGATGAGTTATTTCAAGTAACATCTATGCTAGGAATATCGATAATGTACTTTGTTGTATCAAAAGAGGGATTTTTTTTTTAATGCCAGGAGGACTTCAATATTTTATTTTATCCATTTTCTTTTCTGTTTGAATCTTTGTGATCAAATGGTTTAATAACTTCACACATGGTCAATGAGCTTGGGATCTGTTTGGGCCAGCTGGTAGATGTGGGTTTGTATCAAAAATGGAGTCAGGGAATAGATTCATTCTTCCATTGTTGAACTGTGGAAGGGATTTATGAATCCATTCTGCAAATGCAGGATTTTTATCTTCTCTTTCAAAGAATTAATGATTTTTTTTTCTTATTTTCTGGTTGGATCATGCACAGATTGTAGAAAAAAATGAGGACAATTTAGGAAGGAAATGATCTTTCTCTGAGAAATCAAAGAATAAAAGTTGACATTTCAAAGATGTTCCTCTTCCATTAGATTACACAAAGATGTTACAAGCAATCAGTGGAAGAGAGACCTAGGGAAGGTTGTTGGAAATGATCAAGCTGGTAATTAAAATGTTTTATTTGGGGAAGATGTCTTGGAATCTCTGCTCTGCCACCCTTCTGTCCTCTGGGTGGTGCCCTGACAGTGCATTATAAAGGCAAGTCCACGCTGGAGTTTGAATTTTTGATAAACTGGGGAGAGCAAGGAGCTCTGAGCTGCAAGGGGTTGAACTCCATGGTCCTGGTGCTAAAGATCTTGTTCATGTTGTAAGGTTACAATATTTCCTGCAGCAAGGCCCTGCTGCTCACGTCCTTCACTGCTCAGGGGCCAAAGGCAGAACAGGGGCTTGGACCTGAGCGTGTCCCAGCTCGAGCAAATCCAATCCTGTTACTGCTATCACTAAAAGTACTGGCAGCAGTGATGTGTTAATATTCAATTTTTAAATGTTATTCTTAATTATTTTATGAAGAGGATGGCAGAGGAAGGTGATACTTTGAGACATTTTAAGTTATACTTCGCTATCATTGTTTTGATGTGGGATTTTTTTCCTTTTTTTAAACATCAAGTCTGTCTTATTTATAAAATGTCTAATTTCAGTCTGAAATAAATAGAATATTCATTCAGACAGCAGGGTGTGAATGGTGAATGATCATCCTGAGTGATCTCCAAAGAAGGGCATGGAAGTTGAAAGCTGAGTCCAGGGAACAAAGTGTTAAAAGTGCTAAATGCAAACAGAACTAAAGGCTGTGCTCATCACTAAGTCCATTTATTCCTGGATTTTTTCTCTTTTTAAATTTTTTAATGCTTGTGCATGTTAGTGTGTACAGAAATATATACAGAAAACTGTGAAGAAAATCAAATGTGGCTGAAAAATAGTATAGAAGGGCTAGAAGGGGTTTTATATGTGCCAATGTGATGCTGCTGGCTGAAAAATGGATGTGAAAGACTGACAGAGAATGTGCTGTTGAATTGTGGAGAAACAGAATGATGCCAATAAATACATTCATTATGGTCCTATTGAAATGATGTCCAGTTTCTGCATGCTAGTCCTCTCAATTATCCTCTTTTTTTTTTTTTTTGGAGCCCCCCTGTGTGTATTTTAGAAAGAAGCTGCAACATTTGAAGTTGGTGGCCAGCACTGGGCAGTGGCCACCAGGCAGATCCACGGGGTGGAAATGCCACCAAACCATCAACCACCTGGACAAGCAGTGCTGCAGTCCTGAAATTCAAGAATTCAGAATCTCCTCTGTCCCATGTGCTGTTTCCTACAGATGCACGAAGGTTATTCCTTCCACATTGAATTTGAAATGCATTCTGTGTTTTTCCTCTGTGCCTCTGAGCTCTCTGCCAGCACACAGCAAGGTACGAGTGACTTTCTTTAAAATGTCTTTGCTCTGAACTTAGAGATGAAGATCAGATCAGACTTTTTGGTTTTTGTCCCTGTGCAGTTTTTGCTCGTGCTTTTGGAGGGATGAAGCAAAGGCCTTTCAAAGCAGATTGGCTTCATTCCAACACCAGACAATGCATTTGATTATGAGGCCCTAAGATCAAGGCAGCTTCTTGAAACCAACCTCAGCTTCAAATGCTGCACGGCTGAGATGTGCAGGTTGGTTTGGTCTGCATCTTTGTGTGTATCCTATCTTATGCAAAGGTGTTTTCCTCCAGTGGAGCATTAGAGGACTTTTCCCAAAGTTTGCTTTTCCAAGCTGACAATAGAATTAACACCCCATTTTGTACTTAGAATTTACACCGCATTTTGTACTTCCTATTAATCCCCTGTTTCTTGGCTGATTTTTGCTGTTCCACAGGAATTAACAAATTTCTCAGTTTTATAGAAAGACAGCAGGAATGGCCAGTGATCATCAGCTCCTAAAATCTCAGTTGCTGAAGACGTTAGACCAGTGAATACAAACCCTTAATTAATTTATTTTTTTTCTTCAGGAAGGGTCAAAGTTTTTACATCTCTTGCCAATTCTCTCTGATTTTTTTTTTGTTCTCATGACTTGAGTGGGAGGTGGTGTGATACTTCAAACACCTGATTTGTGGAGGCACTCGCTTAAGAATCTCAGCTCTTACATTTTTCACATAAAAGAGGAGATGAGAAAAGAAGTGTACTTATCTTGCTGCTGCAGTTTACCATTGCCATTGTGCTACCACAAATGTATATAGTGTATCATATTTTGATTTTTGAATATCACTTCTTGCATACTTCCATTCTATTTTAGTGAATTGGAGGCAAGGTGATGAAATAGAAAATATATCTGAATGAGGAAATGGTCAGAGAGACTGAGAGGTAAATCTGTGACACAAATTGTTATTTCCTCAAGCTGTTAGATAAGACAGAACCAAGAAAACGGGCAATAAAAGCAGATCAAAATGGAAAAACAGGAGTTTATTGACATATGATCTAAATTAAAATACCTTGTGTACTGAAAAGATTCTTTCACTTTTTAAGCATTCAGTTTCTGCCACTGTCAGAAATTAACTCTCCAAGAGAATTTAACACTTCATTGTCTGCCCATTATTACATATGCTGTCTTTTATAAATGGAGAAGGATAAACTTTGTTTTCAAATATCTGTATTGCCTAATTCTGTTCTTTATGACTCAGAATGCTGCTTATTACCCTTTTTCTTCAAATTTTATTTTTTTTTTGTGTAATGGTAATAGCAAAAAGACTGAAAAATGTTCAAGTAATAATGTCAGTTAAAATATTACAAATAAAGCTCTATCCCACCTCCCAGCCACAGCCCACAGCCCCATTCTCATGGGATTTTACACAATGATTCTCAGACCTCAGTGTGTCTGCTTTGGATACAATCTCTACAGATTAATACAACTCAATGAAATATTTACCTTAATTGCACTCCAGCCTCTTTCTTTTAATCATGTTTAATAGATCTAACAGCAAGTGCTGCTTCCCACTAGTAGTTTTCTCATTAGCACTCAATTGGAAATAAAACTTGAAGATGGAGGTTGGCCCTAAAGCAGCAGAGGATTTAAGGGAATATTTCCTGGGCTTTACCCAGGACATTCCCATAACCCTGGCAGTAAAAACTCTGCCAGGGTCCCCGGGGCTGGCCCAGGGCTCTGCAGGCTCCTCTCCCTGCTCAGAGCAGGAGCAACCAGAGCCTGTCCCTGGACTTTGTCCAGCTGGATTCTGGATATCTCCAAGGAGCCTCCATGACCTCCATGGGCAATTTGCTCCACTGCTTGACCACATTAAAGAAATTGATTTTTTCCTTATGTTTAAATAGAATTGTTTGTGTTTCACCTCCTCGTGTTGGAAGAGCTCTTGCATGAGAGATGCTTTAAGCAGCTGCTTTGCAGAGCATTGCCAGCAGGTCAGGGAGGCCACCCTGCCCCTCTGCTCAGCCCTTTGAGGCACATCTGGAGTGCTGTGTCCAGGCCTGGGCTCCCCTGGACAAGCAGATCCTGGAGAGGACCCAGACAAGGCTGATAAAGAGGATGGAACATCTCCCTGAGGGAGCTGGGAAAGGAAATTAGTGCCTGGGTTTGATTCAGTTGTCTCCCAAGTGAAGTTGTAAACAAATGTGGAATTTAAAGGAATTGAAAGGAGGATTAAATATTTTGATTTATTCCATTCTGCATGTTCAATGCTGCTGCAGTTTCATTCCAGAGACAATAATCTAAATACAGCAGAGAGATCAGGATCAGATCAGGATCAATATTCAGTTCAGGAGAACAATAGCAGTCACTTGGGTTAACTGCTTGCGTCCACTTTTCTGTAGTTCCACAGAAATAATGAATTTTTAACTTTCTTTCAGTGTCTGCAGATGGAGTAAAAAACTCACCCTTGCCATTGAGAGGTAAGAATGAACATCAAAGACAGTTATATCTAATTCTGTGTTTATGTGTACATGTAGGGAAGGGTATGCATATACATATAATGCATGAGGAATCTCTATCCATAAAAAAATAAAACTTTCAGGCAAATGCAAGATCTCTTTATTAATTTCCCACATATGTACAAAGAAGAAGCTTTTAGCTGCACTGAATAACCACCTGATGTATTTCTTCATAATGGTAAAATTTTGATTTTAATGTCGATTTTGAAACTTAGCTTACTTATCAGCCAACATCTCTGGCTTCATCTTGAACATTTCAAGCAAGAAAAGTCACCAAGGAATTTTGTCAAACTTGTAGTAGTTCAGAAAGGCAAACGTCAGGCCAGGTTCATCTCTTGTTCTCAAACTTTCCCAGCATTAAAATTGATGAAGAGAAGATTTATCAGCATGAAAAGTATTCAACCATAACATACAGGAATCCACAGCCCCATGCATGTCCTCATTTGTCTTTGTCTTTAGTCATTTGTCATTTATGGTCACTCCAGCTCCATGCAGCAGTGGTTTGAGTTCTGTTTAGAAAGAGCTCTCATTGTACACTGGTGGAACTCCCTCTGAAATCTCTGAAACTTAATGAGGCTCTGCAGTCTCAAATTCACACTTAAATTTATTCTGGCCAGACCATGCTATTATGTACTGTCTTCATTCTTCCCTTCAGAGAAAACAGGTTTTTTCCTAAGCAGGAAAGGAAAATTTTGTCCTATTTATTTACTTATTTGTTTGTTGGTTTCCCAGAGAACTTGAAAATAACTTGAATTTTCAACTGCAATCTTGTGAATTTTCATAGCACTTTATATGAGGGTTAATCAGCTGATAAGAATCAATGCTGCTGATCATCTGATTAATTGAACTAAACTGTAATTAGGTGTTAATGAAGATAATTTTTAAGCATATGGAATGCATGTAATTCTCAAGTTTGATATCTAAAGCTTGACAACTGTCTGTTCTAGTGATTTTGGGTTTTCTCTTTGTTTTGTTTGGGTAAGTTTCAATGCTGCATTTCCTGTTTGGAAAGAAATGAGAGTTAGAAAGAGTAGAAAATGGAAATAGTTTTACAAGGAGGTTGAAACATGGCTGTGAACATCGAAAAGCATGCTGGAAATTTGTTTTACTCTGATGGATGAGGAGGACAGAAAATTACCTGGGCCAAAGGTTATGCCAGGAGTGCCCCCTTCAGCTGCCAGCTGCTTCCTTATAGCATCCCCTAGGGATCCACACTGGGGCCAGTTCTGGGATCTACACTGGGACCAGTTCTAGGATCCACACTGGGACCAGTTCTGGGATCTACACTGGGACCAGTTCTAGGATCCACACTGGGGCCAGTTCTAGGATCCACACTGGGACCAGTTCTGGGATCCACACTGGGACCAGTTCTGGGATCCACACTGGGGCCAGTTCTGGGATCCACACTGGGACCAGGATGTGGGATCCACACTGGGACCAGGATGTGGGATCCACACTGGGACCAGTTCTGGGATCCACACTGGGACCAGTTCTAGGATCCACACTGGGGCCAGGATGTGGGATCCACACAGGGACCAGTTCTGGGATCCACACAGGGACCAGGATGTGGGGTCAGAGTTCCCTTGCAGCAGCTTTGTGGAAATGCCCCCTCAGGGGGAGTGGGAGGAGAAGTCCAGGTGTTCTCCAGGCTGTGCTGGTTGGGTTTGGCCAACCTTGAGAGGAGAAGCCAAAAAGAACATCCAAACCAGCATGATTTAGGTGTTTTGCTCTTTTGAAACATCTGGTCCAAAGTAAGGAGCAGAGATTTGTGAACAGAAAACTGTTGTTGTAACTAGTCTTTGGGCTACTTGATGTCTGTTAGAAGCAAAAATAATAACCTATATTTAAAAAAATTATAAAACCAAATCAAGCCTGAAGAGAGAAAACACTCAGATCTCATTAAGAATCAGTGGGATCTGATTTCACTCACACAAACAAGGTTTCTTGTTCTTGAAATTAAAGGTAATTGACATTTGTTTTCTTGTTTGGTTTCAATTTAAAATAATGATGCAGAGTTAATTCTCTGCTGTCTAATATCTGAGTCTTACACACACACAAAACCACAAAAATCTCATTGGCACCAAGATTGCCAGTTAATGATTTTGATCAGAGAGTTGCATTGTGGCTTCATTAACTCAAACAAAAACTTTTGGTTCTTGTGCTTATGCCAATTATAATTTGCTTTGATAAAGGCATGGGTTGCTGTACCTATTTTGGGGCCATTTCTCATTGGAAAAACAAGATATTGAGTAGTTCTGCTCAGCATAGTTACTGTTCCACAAAGTTAGAGTCAAGCATAGTTCTGTGCTTTCAATAACTTGAAATTGCTTGAAAATAGACATAATTACAGAGGGCTCAACCTTTCTTTAGCACGGGCCAGCATCCTGCTCTGTCAATAAGGCAATAATAATAATAATAATAACTTGAAAAAGTAGCAAAGCCGTTTCGATATCATGATAAATGTTTCAGATAAATTGCTGGCTTATGCATTGACCCTGGTGAGAGCCTTCATGGCAGTGTTGGATGATTATATCCAACTTGTCAAACAAAACAACAGCTTATGGTCTCAAAAAATTAAATTACCTCAGCATAATTTTAGAAAGGAAGGGGGGGGGAAGAAAAGACAATAAATGCAAGTAGCTGCTCAGGTCATGTCTTTGTTAATAGCATGTCATTAAGTAAACTAAAAAGCATGAACTGTGCCATATTTAGAGATTAAGTGGGAGCAGAACCTCATTAGCTGTAACAGGAAATCTCAGTCAGATGGTGGCAGGGCTGGGAGCACTTCACTGAGTGCATCTGTGGAGTGCACCCTGATTAAAGGGTCACGCAGAGAAAAAAGGCACCTCAAGCACTACAATATATTGGGCTGGCTCGGTCTTGTGAAGGGATTAAGGAGCTCCAAAATGGCCTCAAGCAGTTCTAGGGCTGAGAAGAAATAAAACATAGGCAAGGGTAGGCACAACAGCGTAGAAAATCCTCGATTTTCAAATATTTGATATTTTAACCTAATTGTTTTTGAGACAGAAGTTCTGGAATCACTGCAACTAAATCTTTGGACTTAGACTTTGCATAAAGTGAGAGCAATTTCTTGGCTTAGTATACCAGCTGTGTTCCTTTTGCTCATATCAAGAGTTTAAGAGCAAGGAAGAAGATTTTAAGTACAACCCACCACAGACTGGTGGGAATTTGTGCAACTTCTGCTGTAATTTGGATGAAATAAATTACTGACAGCTCCAAGGCGTGCCTCCCATAGTTAGTAAAATACCCAAAGATTGCCCAAGTCCTTCCCTTAGGAGGAGCAGATGATTAGGTTTTTGAACAAGAAACACCTATGACTAGGATAGATTAAATCTGTCTCTAGAACTATAAAGTTTGTCAATTGGCCACATGGAGTTCAAGCTCTCCATGAAAGCTGGCAGGTCACCAGCCAGATTTTCTCCAGAAGGGAATCCAGTATGAGCCACCATTTCCTATTTATAGTCCAAAAATAATGAAGTCCACCTTACAGCTGAAAATTCATATGTTTAAATAGCTGATGAGTTTTATAACCAGCAAAGATGCCCCAATCCTCCAAAACGTAAACTTTTAAAAATAACTAAATTCATGGCATCTATATACTGTCCATAAAGACAAATAAAATGTAAATATATCCCAGCTGAAATGCAGAACTGCTTAATCACTCTCCTGGTGCCATATTTTACTTCAGCTGTGTCTGACTGCACATGGTCCAAGCTATAAATAAAGTCATTAGGCTGTCCACAGAGCCTTGCAGACATGTCTATAATCAGCAGTGTTATAATCCGAGCACTTTCTGTATTGGGAGTTTGATCTATACAAACACGAATACAATAGTAGAGGGATTTTAAAAGTCAAATAAATGTCACTGGAGTGCAGTAGTAAATGTGTCCAAGGAATGTGCTACCTTAATTGAAAATTCAAATTACTGAGCATTGCTCCTTTTCAATAAAACATTCAGTGCTGTTGAATGAAAAATCAATAGCTGCTTTATAGTGCATTTTTCTTAAGCAGTAGGCAAGAACTCAATTCCCCTTCAAAGGAGTTTTATTCTTCTATCTTTAGTATTTACTTTTCTCCCTCTTTTTCTCTCTCTCCACAGCAGAACAGTCTCCAGATTCTTTTCTAAGCCAAAATATACTTCACTGGCAAAATAAAACCAGAGCATGTGGTATTCAAATCTGGTAGTTACTGTTGTAGTTAAAGTCATTATAAAGTCAGATGCTTAGGTACCTCTGTTTTTCCTGAGTGAACACTTAATTTAGACTGTGTCTACTGAGGTTTTAGGAAATACTCTAGTTCACATTGGGATAGGATAGGATTTAATTTTAAGGCAGGAGCTTTGCTATCCTTGTAGGGTAATTTGAGATTTCTCCTTGATATTGAAAGGAAAAAAGAAAGGAAAAGAACAAATATGTAAAAGCTCAACTGGAAATGGTAAAAATGCGCTGGAGATTTGTAAGGAAAACTGAAAGGAAATTGTAAATGCCTGCTAAAGCAGAAATCTTTGTGGAATGTGAAGTTCCAGGAGAAGATTCTCCATGGTGCTTGACAGAGGCTGAGAGCTGCTTTTGGTGTTTGACCTGAGCAGCTGGCAGCTTCCATCGGGGCAGGCTCTGCAGGAAAGCCCCGTTCCTGCCATCCCTCTCTTCTGTCACTGCTTTCTCTGGGAAGGAGCACAGGAAGTGTTTGTGTTCTGCTGCTGGCACCTGCCCCTTCTCCCCTCCTTTTCCTCCGCACCTGGGAGCCTTTCCAGCAATCCAACCTGCAGCTTTGTGCCTCTGGGAGAGGGCACCCCACATTTCTGTGATTCCCCAGCTGTGTCCCAGCAAACACTCTCATCTCCAGCGTGGACACCGCTGCAATAATCTGCACCATAGTGATGAGAAACGTGTTCAGATTTGCCATATAACTTGTGGCAAGAAAAGCCCTTGTGTCACAAACTGCCGTGCACAGAGGTTGTTGGGAGTTTGGAGTCAAAATTATATTAATCTTTGAGGATAAGTATGGAGGAGGTCATTAAATATCAGCATATAAATCACAGATATTGATTATGGCTGGTACTCGAATACATAGTGTCACTACATGTGCCATAGCCTGAAGTTGTGAATATATTGCGCATTGTCACAGCTTTTTGAATTAATTCTAAGCATCCGTTGTTTTCCAAGAGAGGAGAGAGCAATGACATTAAGTGTTACTTAGAGCATAAGCTCCCAGGGAAATGTGCCTTGCTAAAAGACCAGGAATGAGCTTTAATTTAAGTTTGCAGATCAAAACAATTCCTTGGAACATAGATGAAAACTGTGTGTGCCGATATAGACTCATTCGTTTGGATGGAACTTTCATAGCGTTGCACTGATGTGACTTAGCAACAAGGATCATTAGTCTCTGAGCTAAAAACGAGAGCAGGAAAAGAGCCAGTTCAAAGTATGCATTAGGAAAACCACTGCTGCTGCATGTGCTGGGAGTATCACTGCCTTTCCCCCAGATAAACATTGCTTCTGCAGCTCAGCCTTGTTGTTGCTGTCCCCAGTGCCATAAGCAGCTGCATTTTTCCCCCCTTTCCTTTTTGTTTTGTTTTGTTTTGTTTTATATTCTGCAGCTTTTCAAAGTAACAGGTGCATTAGCAGGCTTAGAGACCTAAAAATTCAAAAATGCTTTAGAGACTGGGTGTGTGGGCTGATGCTGAAATTCTCCCATGTGTAGCACATCATGAAGAACTTATGTCTGGTCACCCAGAGGCAGAGTCTAATCTGTATTTGTGGTAACAGATGTAAATTCTGGAAGCTTTTTCAGTAACTTATACAGTTTGTTTTCAACCAGCTAAAAATGAGAGCTGGATTTTTGACTCATCAGTGAAGTCAAAGAGTGATGCAAGAACCAAGTCTGTTATTTTGTTCACTGCACAAAGTCAGTGTCCTTAAGTGACTTCTGACTTTTTCAGTCAACATGAGATGTTTCTCTCTGTGCAGAGCCTATCCACGAGTGGCAAACAGAGCTCAGAGCAAGTTTGCTCTGCCTCTCCCTCCTCACCTCCCTGGCCTCTACCCCAGAGGCTGCGCATGGGGTGCAGTGCCCAGGATATCCAGGGCTCTTGGGGCACCTCTGTGCTGTGATCCAGCTCTGCTTCACCACAGAAGCAGCACAAGGTCCTGCCCCTGGCCTTCCTGCAGCCCTGCTCGGGTGCTCCCCTCTGAGCATCCTGCTTTAGGCTGGTGTTGAAAGCAAAGCCAGGCAGAAAATGAACCATCCTGCAGAGTTTGGGGACCTCTGCCTCTGTCTGAGTCCCTCTGCTCGCTGGGTGGGAAGAGGAGTTTGGGATGGGGAGAGGGAAGGAAATGATGGAGAGTTATTCTTGCTGTGACATGGGGATGTGACTGCAGATGCTGTCCCAGCCTCCCCTGGTGCAGACACAGCGTTGCTCCCCTGTAATGCAGAGTTGGCTTCATTTCTTTTAGGAAAATGTCCAAGCTCTTCATTCTATCTGGAATCAGTGTGAAAAATAGTTGTTTGTAAAAGCAGCATATGAATTTCCATTTCATTTCTAGCCAGTTTTTAGCTCTCTAGACACAGGCTCCAAATATTTAATGATTTGAACGTTGAAATTTTTTTTTCCAGTTTTGTTTTTTCCCCAGGAAAATCTACTTTCTTTCACACGGAAAAAAAAGATAATAATAAAAAATAGAACATAGAAGGCAATCTGCCACCAATTGCAATGGTCCAGAAGAGATAGGCAATGGGAAAAAAATGACAAAAGGAAAAAATGCACAATAAATGAGTGGTAACAGTGAAAGATGGGTAAAATCCCAGTTTGATTCTGAGCTGGTACTGTTAATAAAGCAATTCATAGAAGATGATGTCTGGAAGGCTGTGGGACTATAGGTCATCTTTGAACTTGGCTTAACCTTGAGGAATTTAAGTCAGTGACTTTGTAAATAAGTTTAGTCAAAATACTTTTAGTGTTTTTCAAATGTAAGTCACTGGAATATTGCTGCAAAAATAGCAGTAATGGCAACTCTTCTTACTGAAAGATGTGCAAGTTCTGAGAAGTAACTAGTAAAAGTATGTTATAAAAGCTCAAATTTAACATTTTGCTGATTTTACTTTTAAGACAAAAGAAAAAGATATGTGAAGTTTCCCTCCATTTATTCTAAAAACTTAGATATATTTATTCTTACTCTGCTGAGCTGTAGTCTTTCATCCTTTGCGATGCCTGTATCTAACAGGATAACTGAGAAGTGTTAAAAAAAAATCAAATTGCTCAGAACATGTTTCCCCAGAGTGACATAAATCCTGCCATTTGAATGTTGTGTCCCGCTACCTTACCCTGAGCAGGAGAATGAATGCCTGCTGCTCGTGCAGAATCTTATTCCTGAGCGATGCTGAGCAGCTCCCTCAAAATTCATTTCAGACAAGACAAACGATGCGGAGGAGCCAAACCAATCCCTCCATGACCTCCCCTGGAGGCTTTTCCAAACTGCCACTGCTCCTGCTTGTAAAGCAAGTGCTGGGAGCTGTCAGGGAGAGAGCCAAGCAGCCGGGGCAGGAAGCCAGCTCCCGGGGCTGGAGGCGCTCCAGATTCCGCTGGCTCCCTCAGATGTTTGCTGATCTGCTCCCATGCGTGGGGATGAGGCCTGGGCAAAGAATTCCTGCCACAGCAAAGATCCCTGAGTACGATGGTTTGGAATATGGCCTTACATAGTTAATATGTCATATATCAGGCACTTCTCGGATCCTTGGGTCGGGTGAGGTGCTCCCAGGGACAAAGGAGGAGCCCCAAGGTGAGAATTTCCAGGCGTGGGTTCTGTGGGAGGTATAAATTCAGATATGGCTGCACTGGTTGTTGATGTTGTGGTATTTTCTAGGTCTTATGGAACAGATTCATATCTCTTTATATGCTGATTTTCTGTTCTGAAAGAAATTGGATAGAAAGGGAATCTGAGTTGTTTTCTGTCAATGTGATAACCACTCCAGAGGTTCCTTTTCCCCATTCCTACAAATCCCACAATGTGAGCAACAGAGAAAAAGGAGCAGTAGTCAATAAACACTTCAACAAGCTGAAGAAGGAATTAATCTACAATACCAACTTCTTTCTGTTAATTTTTTTCTTTCTGTTCAACAATTACAATTTTTTTCCCATTCAAGCATATGAGGCATTATAGCTGATTTCAGAGCCTATCCATGGCTTTGCTCTGCCTGATTTCAGCATAGCCAGAACAAAATATGCTAAACTGCATTAAGTATTAACATCAGAGGGTGGCCCAGCAGACCACATGCAGCTTTTAATTAGGCACATGCAATTGTGAGGGAGCTGGCTGGCCTGCACAGAGTTAAATGAGAGCAGTTTGACCTTCTGGCTGCAGTGCTAAATGCTGTGGCACTCGGGCCAGGGGAACACAAAGCACAGAGCTCACCCTCCCATCCAAGCCAGCCCAGCGTGGCTCTTGCCAACTGGACCAAGTGAACATTTGGAAAGGTGTGTTCAACAGCAGCCAGATCCCATTGTCTTAATTTTGCAGCTTCCACCAGTGTGCTGCACTAAATCAGCCTTGCCCAGGGGTGGTGTAATTACTGCTGAGCAGCCCAGGGCTGAGTAGCTTCATATACCAGGGACAATAATTATTCCCAGAATGCAGCTGTTTCACTTTGCCTGTTTACTCCCCTTCTTCAGAAAAAATTATCCCCTGACTTCAATACTCTTCAAGGCACTTCTGGTCCTTGCTTTTAATATTTTGGTCACAAGCTCAGCCCTTTGAGAGTAAGCTAAAAGACTTCCTTAGAAGACTGAAATGGGAATGGAATAAAGATCTCCAGTACCTCTATAGAACATATTTTTAATTCTGTCATGGTCATGCTATTCATTTTAATTTAATCTCTACTGCCAACCCATTTCTTTTGAATTCCTTAAAATACTTTTTTCTTGATTTGGGGGAAAAAAAAAAAGAAAGCAAGCTAAACTTACAAACCCCAATAACCAAAGGTCACTTTTATCTTTAATGTTTTAATAACCTATTATAGTTTGCATTTGCAACTGGAGGATTTCCATCAGATCCAGTGCAAGATAGTGCTCCACTTCCTTCAGGCACGTGGTCCTTTGTTTGCTTTGTGCTTGGTGTGAGTAGGAGCAGCTCATTGCTGTGATCCCTCTCTCTCCACTTAACTGCTTTTGTGACATTTCTGTTGAATGCTGTGGTGATACTGGTAGTACAAGGGTTTTCATTGATGTGTCAAAGGCTTTTCAAAAAAGTTTATCCTGCAAATGCTGCTCTGACAGGAGAATTTTCTCCAGATGAGAGGTGTTAGCTTTACAGAGTAGCATTAGCATTAACCCTCTGAAGGTTTTAGCAATTGAAAATGTTTCAAAACTCTAAGCTGTTATGTAGTATCATTTTAGTTGTTTACAATCTGCATCACAGTAAAGTGATTTGGAAAATTTTGCCTGCTTTACATTGGAAGTGCTCAGTTTAGAGGCATAAATGTGTGGTGTTGATCTCTGATTGCGTCTGACAGTCTGGCCTCGGTGTTGTATGCCAATTATCTTGAGAAATAACCTTTGAGTCTCACTGTGACTTAACAATTAATTTACACTTCATTTTATTTACTAATGTCTTGCTTTAAGATGTGAAAAATACCCATATGAAAGGAAACACTTCCTTTTTTTTTAAAGGGAATTAAGGGTTAAGTCTACACAGACTATGGCCCGTGACCTCAGCAGTGTTTATTTGCCCAAGGTGCAAAACTCTTTGCATGTGACCCCAAAGTGCAGTTCTGCATTTCTGTGCATGTTTAAAGATTGCAGCAAACAGTTAAACTCCTGAGAACAAGTGGGGAATGCATTCTATTACTTCAGCAGGCAGTCATTCTAAACCATATTTGCTTATAACCTTATCTGAATAAAGGCTGCCCTGGTTCTGAAATCTATAATGTTATTTCATTACCCTCACATTCAAACACGCATACAAATCTGACAAGCAGGAAATTCATTGGCTGAAAGCAACTTCCACTTCAGCAGCTGTATCTATTTTGGTGTATTGTCTTGGAGGCTGTGTCAACGAGCATCCCTATTCAAGTGTTCAGTATTCAAGTGCTGAAGTTTTTGATTGGAAGCAGACTAATATTAATCTTCAGTTATCAAAAAGTCTAATTCACCATCTATTTCCCAAAGTCCCTAGTAAAAAGAGCTGCTTTTTGGTTTTTTTTTTCCTCTAGTCTGACAAAAATTCATTTTTATTTGCTGAAGTAAGATTTTATTTAAACAAAATTACCACCCCCAGAACAGGATATGAAACTAAAAGCCTTAAGTGTCTGATGTTATGGCACGTGAAATCAAAAGCACTGTCTGTACCTTGGAGACCAGACCTACCAGACGAAAGTCAAATAAACTAATTAGTGTTGAGCAAAAGAAAATTCTCTATATTATGCCTCTCTGGGCTAATTTCACCCCTTTTGAGCTACTCATTATATAAATCTCCTTAAATCAGTAGGACACAAGGCACTGTACTGAGAGCAAGGTCAGTGAAACCAGACTCTTTTGGGATATAATGAATGGAGACAGAATTCTCCAAGGGATCTTCCTAATGTATGTCAGGAGCACAACAGATCACAGAATAGTGATTATGTATCTGTAGGTCTATTTTTTTTCTTTTCTAATCCCCAAGTGCTGTTTCCATATTTTCTTTTTGAACGTTTCCAAACTGAATACGAGGGTTTAACAGGAAATTCTCATCATCGAACTGCCTCTTCATGGGAAAAAGATAGAGGTGGGCATGTGGAAAAAAAATCAGGAGTATGTTCCTATTTGGTTAAAACTTGAGTTTGGTGAGCAACCATCTAATAATATGAGTTGGGTTATTTCTTATTTTATGGAGGTATGTTCTTCATGGGTATCTTTAATTGCAGAATTCCTTCATGTGAGCAATGTGAACGTGCAGAAGGAGGAGTCCAGTAAAATCCAGAAAACTATTTACCAACAGTAGAGCTGAGTTGCTGACTCATCCTAATCTATCCTTTATCTTTATTTATCTCTAGTAAAGTCTGTGTCTCAGTGTGGAGTGAGATAACACATCCAAAATCATCTGAGATGCATAAGCAGAGAGATTATTAATTCCTTCAGGAGACCCAAAGAATAGGCAGGACTTACTTTAAATAAAAGAAGAATTGATTGTTTTCAAAACCCAAAGCAGGCTTGTATAATTTATAAATAAATACTACATCTGGTGCTAGCTACTCCATCTCAGTAGTTACAAGAGTTTTGCTTTTGGGATTAGGTGGTATTTGTCAAAAATATTTCAGTTAAGAAAACTAAAAAAAAGGAAAAAAATAAAAACCACCAAGTAACCAAATAAAAGGATAAGGAGCTTTAAAGAGAAATCTAACACATAAGAAATGTTACATATTTTCTCTGGAAATCATATAAAAATTCTCATATAAAAATGTGTTTTGGATGCATGGATGTTTGTTGAGTCTTGAAGTTAACATCATGTAAAACCAGGCAAGAAAACAAAAATGAATAGTGCATCTTAGTACAAATTATCCATTAGATTTCAGAGATGTGCTTGACCCATCAATATCTACTAACTTTGTAGAGTTATTTTTGTTCCTTCAGGTTTATTTCATATATGAGAAGCAGACTTGTCTGTATAGAGCATGAGAAACAAATCTTTTTTGTTACACAAAACACAAATTGGTAATCTGGAAGAAGCAAATACATATATATACATTTCTGATTTATGTCTGAAGACAAACATGAAGAAAATATTTCATTTAGCATAACCTTGTCAGTGTTTTCCAGGCTGCCTTCAGTCACAGAGGAACGTGCACCAGGATGGTGGAGTCTGTCTCTAATGATTTTTGACGTGCTTATCCTTAAGAAGCTATTTTTCTATGAACTGCTAAAAGATTTTATACCCTGAAGTACCTCTACTTTCACCATTCATAACTAAATTGGAACACTCAATTTTGAAGTAATAGTTAGTGTGATTTATTATTTACCAAGGCAGCAATGAAGAAATGTATTTGAAAAGAAGCCAGTAGCAAATTACAATCGATTTGCACAATATAACAAATAAAATGTTTTAGGGAGGCAGACTTGCTGTTTGAAATGATATGTGATCCATAATAATATTTCCAAGATGTCTGCTTCTTTATTACTGTCAAGAATTCATTAATCATCTTCCTACAAAGAAAGTAACTCACCCTTCCCCCTGGTTCAGACATCTAAGAAAGTGCAGATTGTGGCTCTGGGATTTCCACCTATGTTTTACAAAATGCTGTTGTTTCAGTAAAATAAACATACAGCACTTCTAGGTGTCCATTTAGCTGCCTTTGGGCAGGGAAAATTACTTATCCTGTGAAAGACTCACAATATGATTATGGTCTCATGTATGGTGGCTTTCCAAAAAGGTAAGAGTGTTATTTTTATAACCAAAAAAGAGGGAAGATTCATATCACAGAATCAGAGATTTAGGTTTGGAGGGACCTGAAAGATCAGCCAGCTCCAACCCCTTCCCCATGTTTTACTGTAAGTTTTCCTGCTTGGTTTCTTCCCGAGCCAGAAAAGGAACCCAGAGCCCAAGATGCATGTGCTAAAAATAAAATGTTCTTGCCCAGTGATAGTAATGTGCCTAAATGAGATAGACTGCAGAGTGAGGTTTGCTGAATTCTCTGCTGCTTGCTATGTGCATTTCTCAGATTGTGTTGGACATTTCACTGCATCCTTGAGATAACATAGAAGAGTTCCAAAGGAATGAATTTTCTGCTTCTAGTAAAGCCTAAATGAAAGATTAGATCAACAGAGATGTTTAGGCATGCAAAGATACAGATAAATGCTGACAGGATCATCAGAAATCCCATGTTTAGGCCAGTGAGTTTATTCTGAATTTAGTGCATTATCCATGTAATTCACTTTTGAAAATATCATCCATCACCAAGCTGGATGTTTAAATGCCAGTGTAAATCTGGACCAAGTTATCCATATTGATAACCAAGACTGGGGGGAAAAAAATCAACTGCAAAACAACAATACAAATAGAGCTGCTGCTTTATTTTATCCTTGAACAAAACAGAGGCTACTTTCTAAACACAGCTCGTTACTGTAGGAGAGATCATTCTGCCAAAACCACGGGGAAGTTCACTAAGTTATCTAAAAAGCCTGGGGAAGTTCTTGGCCAGACAGCACAATCTGTCCAGGCAGCCCTGTGATATGATGCTATCAGCAGACACAGAGCAATCTCGCTGTGGCTGTTCCCTCTATTACTCTCCCAGACTGTTGCTGCTCCCTTGGTTGTATTTCTGTGCATATCCATGCATTTAGGAATCCTTAATGGATTTCCCTGACATGAATTCCTGCAATCCATCCTCAACCACTGCACAGGCAGGGTGAAAATGTGGAGTTAGAAGCATTCATTGAATCAAACTGAGCTGGAAATGGCAAAATGTGGCATTAGTAGAAATTAATTTACCCATCTTCAGAAGACTTAGCTACTGTTCTTGCGATGTTGTGCTCCTTGAAGAATAAAAATAACAACTGGCCACTGCATCAGGACTGCTGAAGACCAAAAGGATAGAGCCTCCTCATTCAAGTTAAACAAGTTGCTTTCCAGTTGATGGGGTGAATAAAAACTCTGTCAAAATCTGTAAGAACCTTTGCTGAGGCAGCTGTAGCTGAGCAGCCTTTTATCATAGGTGTAAACAAGCACAATTCTTATACATTAATATAATTGCTGCTTTTCATTGCCTTCCTTCAAGGTGCTTCAGGGGAGGCAACGTGAGGATAAACAGCATGGAAGAGCAGAACATCACCAGAGCAACATCCTCCAAAACTTTCTTAATCACTGAATTTTGATTTGCACGAGAAATCTTTCATAGGAGGAAGGGCTGCACTGATTTTTGTTTTTGTTTGAATGCAAGTCATTTGCTTTTGGAGATCTTTTTCAGGGGTTTTTCCAGTCTTTAATTTTGGAATTAAACTCTGCCACTTGGATAAGGCAGACAGGCAGCTAATTAGCCAAGAAATGGGCATTGAGAGCTCTTGGAAAAAAAAATCATGCTTTTGTAAGTAAAATGATTGCTGGGGATATGGTATTGATTTGATAGTTTTGCAGCTGAAAATGATTGCTAATTGGAGAACCAATTCTATATTTTTATTCTCAGCACAGAATCAAGAAGCTTCTGAATTAAGCATCAAGAGCAAATACTTGCTGAAGGAAAAATGAATCCAATAAAAGCCCAGGATGTGATATTGGGTGACACAACAACCTGGCAGCCATGCTCTGGGCAGTCTAAAACTGCCCTGGAAATGGGCAGGTAGAAATAATCATAAATATGAATCCAAAATTAATATCAATGGATGCAACTAGGCAATTATTGCTGGCCAAGCTAATAACATTTTTCAGCTCTGGTTTTCATCAAAATGGTCCCTGAGTTTATAAGTCCATCTGTCAGAGTGATTAACAACAAGATATAAAACCTTCTGATGTGCTGCCCTCGCCTTCACCGAATTTTCTCCTTTTCTGACAAATTATTCTGATAGAAAGAAACGGGTAAAAGGATAACGGGTAAAAGGGAGAAAGAAAAATGTTAGATGTTTCTTCAAAGCCTTAAAAATTCCAACAAAATATCTGAACAATATGAGAATTGGTTTAGATTATTTTTAAATGGATGTCTTTTTTTTCATTTCTCTCTATATTTATTTCATCAGGCAGTGTTAATCAGGTGTTAATGCAATATTCAGTTAAGAGGAATCACATCCCTGTTCAGTTTCACATGTCATTCAAATAGCAAAAAGTGTTTTGTGATCTACAGGAGCTGAATATTTGCAGTCTGCTGATTAGGGCTGACAAATGACACCAATCCCTTCCTCATATCTCCTTGAATTTTCTCACATTTGTTCGGTTTTGTTGGGATTTTTTAATAAATCTTCCTCTCTGTTTCTGTTGTGGTTTAACATAGTTTATTTTTTAGTTAAGGAGAAAATTCACATAACAATAACACATAAGGTATTGATATTTCTGAAAAAGTGCCAGCCACTGCCTCGAGTAATTTCAATAAATATTTGTCCACCAATTCTAGAAGAAAGAAGGGCTCAAGTGAATCCACCACCATGCTGCCAGCCCGTTCCCTGCTCCACACCCCTGCACCCCCAGTGATCAATAGAGCTCTGGGATGCTTGCTAGGAAGGCAACATAAAATATGGAGGTATGAATAAATAAGAGAGTGCTTGTTCCTTCCAATGTGTGTGCCTTGGACTGCTTTATGTGGCTTTCATGTCCCTCCCTTCATCCTTACTGTCTCATTCCTTTTATTAATTGCTCTGCTTTTTCTTCCCTTCTTTTTTTTTTTTTCTGGCCTTTCTTCTGCAAAAGCATCATTTCTGTTCTACTCATTCATTTTTGCTCGTTCATTTTTCTTTTCTTCATTGTCTCTTCACTGTGTGAGTCTCCTTTCCTTTGCCCCAGAGAGATTTTTTTCCATTTTCTCCTCTCACTCCTTGTGATTTGTCTGCCCCTCCTTCTAGGTCTACTTCTTCCAATTTCTTTGTCATGTGAGCTCTGTCTCAGTGACCCCCTTGTTCTGCATTCACCTCTGCTCTTTCTCTTTATGGCCTTCTGCTGATTTAATGCCTTTCTCTCCTCCACAGTGCACAGCTGGGACCTCCAGCTCTATCCTCTGATCTTCACAGAATCCCAGAACTTCCTGTGGTGGAAGGGACCCATCAAGATCATCAAGTCCAGCTCTTGGCACAGGACACTCCAGGAATCCCATCATGTGAGAGCATTGTCCAAACTCCTGGGGCTCTGGCAGGTTTGGTGCTGGGGAGCTCCCTGGGGAGCCTGTTCAGTGCCCAGCACCCCGTGGGGGAATATAACATCCAAATCTTCTAATATCCAGCCTAAACCTCCCCTGACACAGCTTCAGGCTGTTCCCTTGGCTCCTGTCCCTGGTCACAGAGAGCAGAGATTGGTGTCTGCCCCTCCTCTCCCCTCACGAGGGAATTGTGATGAGTTTCCCCTGAGTCTGCTGCTCTCCAGCTGTGCAAGCCCAGCACCCTCAGCTGCACCTCACACACTTCTCCTCCCAGCCCTTCACCATCCTCATTGCCCTCCTTTGGATGATCTCCAACAGCTCCGTAATTTATTTCCAATTTGGTGCTCAAAACTGCCCCCAGCACTTGAGGCCTCCCCAGTTCAGGACAATCCCCTCCCCTGACCTTCCCATGCTGCTGTTCCTGATGTCCCCTAGGACATGGGTGTCCTGGGATATGGATGTCTCAGAACATGCGTGTCCCTTAGGACATGGGTGTCCCAGGACATAGATGTCCCCTAGTACGTGGATGTTCCCCAGGACATGGGTGTCCCAGGACGTGGGTGTCCCAGAACATGGGTGTCCCCCAGGACATGGGTATCCCCCAGGACATGGGTATCCCCCAGGACATGGATATCCTAGGACATGGGTGTCCCAGGACATGGGTGTCCCAGGACATAGATATCCCAGGACATGGGTATCTCAGGACATGAGTGTCCCTCCTGGCTTCCAGGGCACACAGGACACATCCCACTTGCCATCTTTAGCTGGATTACATAAATCACAGCTTCTGCGCTTCTTCTGGACCTTTCCGCCAGCTCCCCAGGCTGCACCTGCAGCTGCTTTGTGTTGTTCTAGTCAGGCACAAAGCAGCTAGAATGGCCTAAAAGCAGATTTTCTTTTAGAGAAGGCAGAGGAGCTGCTGCTCTCCCCGTCCGTCTGAGCGTGCAGGGCTGCGCTGAGGGAGGGGATCCAGCGCTGGTCCCTGCTGTGCTCTGGCTGTTCTACTCTTCCCAGAGCTGTAATTAGATCAGCAATGGAGCTTTTTTTACAGTTTGGAATCATTTGTAAGTCCCACTGATGGTTTTGTACAGTGAAGGGTTGCTTTTATGTAGAAAGGAAAGTATTGAATTATGATATGTCAGTCATAGTAATTAGCAAGGCCTGCGCTCGCTGTAGGAGGATGATGGGGTTTGTTTTCTCCCTCTAGGCCTATCTAACTTGGATAACAGGTATTTGAAGTTTCACCTTCACATCTGAAACCCTTTTCTGACAGGTGGATCCACTCTTTCATGCTGGATCCAAGGCCTGGAGAAAAAGCTGAGTATCCCTAAAATCTCTGTGCCTCTGCCAGCCTGTCGTGTGAGACGGCTGCACCTGCAGGGGCCCGTGAGCTCTCCGTTCATGCTGCTCAGTGGATAAATTCTGGCAGATTTTCCACTCTGGGCAGGCCTGAGCAGTTTGGGGATTAATCCCAAATTGGAGCCACCTCCAGCAGGCAGTCGTGGTGGGACTGCCCAGCTTTGGCACAGAAGGGCTCAGCTGAATGGAAATGATCTGCGCCTGTTGGTCCAAGGGCCCCAGAATGGCTCCTGGGTTGTTTTGCTGTGAAAAATGCTGTGTAATTTTTAATCTGTTCAAAAGCAGCTCTGCAGCGTCCTATGGAGTTGAATTCAGGAAATCACTCACAATGGTCATTTTGTGTCTGGAGCGCCAGACTTGCAGAGTGATGGGTTTAGATATGCCAATAGCGACAGAGTTTTCCAAGAGTCAAATCAATTCCTCAATTCCTTCCCTCAATCAGGATGTGGATCTACTGCCTAATGTTCTTTAAGAGCTTAAATTGGTAAAATGAGTAGTCCCAGACGTGTATTTTTTTAATATATCAAATAGTTTTGTCTTTTCTTCCTAGTAAGGGTGAAAATTTAAATGTTTCTACTGCTTTTGTTTGTACTAGTTCACTTTGACCACACATCTTACACCAGTGGAACTCCATGAAATTTACTAATTTAATGCTAATTTACATCAGCCCAGGTAAATAAAAAGGCACAGGCAGCTGAAAAGTTGTTATTTTTCCATAATATTCAATATTTTTATGTAAGAATTCTTTTCTGCCCACTCTTTCTTTCATGTGCCTTGAAATGGGAAAGATCTGCTGTTTCCAGAGTTGTTTTCTTTCATGTGCCTTGAAATGGGAAAGATCTGCTGTTTCCAGAGTTGTTTCCCATGCTCTTGTACAGGCAGGTTATAAATCACAACTCAATAGGTACTGAAATAACCAATTCTCTTTTTATTTCCTCCCAGCCTAATGGTAAGAGACTTAGTCTACGATGGGTTTTGGTTTCATTTTTTTTGTTACCAATGTTGAAGATGCTTTTTTACCAATCCTATTACCAAAAACATTTCCATTTAACCCTGAAGTCCAACAACAAATGTTCCTCCTCTATCAGAAATACATGTGGAGGGTGTTCTGGGCATTGACCCATTTATTTCACCTTTCCCTGCAGGAAGAACTTATTTATTTTATTCAGGAATGAATATTGGATGTGCTTGCTAAAGCAGAAGTTCTGCATGTCTGAGGAGTTAAAAGTTCAAGATGGCAATGTAAATCTCAGCATTGATTTCAGCCTCCTTACTCTGTAAGTACTGTTTATTCTTGGAGACAGGTTCCCCTGTGATCTTGCTTTGGAAGTAATTACTGGGTTAGTGTTTAAGGCAGAAAGCATTTCTGGACTGCTAACACACAAGCTGACAGAAAATCCTCAGCAGATCTTAACTCATTTTCAGTTCTGCAAGACTTTTTCAGAGCTTTCTGATCACAAGTTATTGTTGAGATATCTTCATTCTGATCTCACCTGTCTCTGTTTGCTACCAAAACCACGTTTTTAATTCTCCCCACCCACCCAGTCCCATTTTTTCTGCTCTGGGTGCTCTGTCCCAGTGCCTCCCACATTGCCTGGCAGCGATGATCAGCTCCTAAAAGAGTGACTTGCATTCCAACTGGGCAGTCAGAGCCAAAGGTGGTAACTTTGTTTAAAGTTTCATATTTAAAAAATCGTCAAAGTAACTTATGAGCTCTAATGACAGGGTTATCAACAAACACAAAGGAAACACAATGTGAATTATTTATTCCTTCATCTACTTAGCAACTGAAAGGAAGTCAGCTTCTTATTTAGAGTCAAATCCCAGCTCTGCCAGAGACATGCATGGTGCTGAAGGAGTCAAAGATGTGATGACAAAGCTATTTTAGCAAAACTCCTCCAAGGCAAATGTTAAATAATATATTTGAATTTAAGTACATTTACACACAAGTAAATATAAGTGTATTTATACACATGTCTATATAAATAGTATTTGTGTATGTGGAACATTTGATATGTACAGCTTTTATAACAAACACATAAAGAGTTTATCTAAATATAGACACAATTTAATTTTTTGACTGAAAAATAAAAAAGTCTGTTTTTTCTGTAACAGACTCCAGAACTTGACACAGTTGATAATATTTTCTCTCCACTGAGATTTACAGAACCCCAGAACTTCCTCCCATTAATTGGGATGAATTTGTCAAAGGAACATCAGAGTATAGATGTAGTTGGCTAAATTTTAAAAGTTTTAGTCTTGGAACTTCCAGCTGAATAAAAGACTTTGAAACTGAACATTCTGAAATTTATGGGCTCCCCTGCTACCAAAAATTTTGCTAACCCAATGCAGTAGAGGTAATTGAGATCCCAAATTCCAGTGGTTGCCAAATTTATGGTGCTTTATTTTACACAGATTGTATTGACAGCCTCATCTGGAAGGGAAATGGAGTAAAACATTCATTTTCAATAAGTTAATTCTGTTATTGATTTTAGATTTCATACCTATACTCTTGTAATTGTTCCCCCAGTACTGAAGGAATTCATGATGAGGTGTTGGTTGACTGAGGTGCTTAGGTTTATATTGCTTTTTAAGTTATCAAGCAATCCTTAAAAGTGATTAAGAAGAGTAATTGCCTAACTTAGTAACTCATGTAGAGTCTCTAAGACCATGTCTGAGCTATTCATCATAAAGCAAGCTTAGAATTCACTGCATTCATATTTTAAACAACCTGTCACCATTTATAATCTGAATTTGCACTCCCAGTGTAAGAAACAAGATAATGTGCTAGGCTATGGTTAGATAATGTTCTGGATGCAATGGAAACAGAAGAAAAGGAGACAAATACAGAAATAAGGTTACCAAATCTTTTTAATCTGTTTAACAGTAATTTCCATCAAGATGTCAGATCAGGTCACATTTACAAATGAGCTATGAAATCAGTGCATGGAAAATGAGCTAAGGAAGAGGCTGATATTAACTCTGGATTTTTTTTATTTTGTCTATTTAACTAGAATAAGAAATAGAACTAAGATATTGAACAATTCAATGAAGGAAGGGTGGGTCTTTTTTAATTCACAGATACCAAATGCCTTCTTATACAATTTTGTTCTATTGATTTTGATGTGTACACCACACACATTTAAGGTCTGCCTTCTCTTAGGGACAATTAAAATGTTGGTCAGCATTCATGAGAAGCACTGACCAAGGAGTCCAAATGCCAGATGAAGGATGCCAAATGCCAGGCTCTTCTCTCTGACATAGAAAACTCTTTCTCTGTTCAAGAACTACTGTTACTTTCTGATAATCTAGTTCAGTTACTCATTTTCTTTTTCTTATTTTTGAACCCAGCGCAGCAGAATTTATTCTCTCTTGAACACAATGACCCCCAGTTCCAGCTATGCTGTCTAGGAAAGATTCAGCAGAACATTTTATACTTTCTTTTCTGAAATAGCTCAGACTTCTTAATTATCCAAGTCATAATTTTCTAGTCCAAAGTCATAGGAAAAGGACGAGCAAGGACTAGGTCTTGGAAATTATTAACATCAGCTTCATCCAAATATAATAAAATTTTAATATACATTTTAAGCCATTTTAGATATTTTACCTAAATTAAAATTAAAATTACTAAATTACTCCTTCAGAAAATAGGAGTAATGTAGTCATTAAAACTGACTTCAATCAATTCCCTTTAAGCATCCAGGAAAAGTACCCAAACACAAAATGGAGGGACCTCTTTTATTTCCAGCACATCAGAAGGCAGTGAAGATTATCATGGTCTGAAATGCAAAATTCACCTTCCAGATCCTCCTTAAGGAGGCAGGGAAAGACCAGGACCATGAAGGACAGACACCTGGCAGAGAAGAGCAGTAATTTTTTGAAATAGGATGAACCCTGCAGAGCCTGGTCCCCATCAGATTCCAGTTATCTCAAAAAGTTAATGGCTCTTGAAACACAATTATTTTACCACAATGCTCTTCAGAATTTTTATTTAATTTATATCCATCTCCTAGGATTTTATTGACAGAGTTGTTTGAATTTTCAGGCTTGAGTATCCCTTGTATATCAAAGGAAAGGGAAGACATGTGCCCATGTAAATTCAGGGCATCATTGCTCTTTTATGCTGAATAGATGCCACATAGCCAGCACCAGATGGACCACAACCATAAATCCTGTCCTGGCTCACTCAAAAAATATTTCTAGCCACATTTTATTTGAAATTCCAGGTCCTTCCCTTAGTCCTAAATACCCTCTTGATCTTTGTCCAGGTTACTGAAGATTTAAGAGGGTCAGTTCAGCTAAAATCATTTGTTCTTAGGCAGCTTTTCCTTACCAGCTCCAAAACCTGCTGGATTATTTTTGCAATTGGCAATTTGGCAATTTCTCTTGTCTAAAGACTCCACAGATGCTCCAAAGTCATTTAATCACAATTGAAGATTCATTTTCTTTGTGCTTGGAACTGTTAATGTGCCATTTCTGTCCTTTGCTCACTATATCACCAGATGATAACAAGTCTGAGTTATCAAAATGAGTTTAGGCTGTGCATTCCTTTATTGTTGCTTTAAAACACGCAGAGGTAGCAGACAGCTAATTCTTCATTGTTTTTTTGGTTTTTTTTCCCACTGAAATCTTCATACTCTCCATGATCATCTAAAGGAAGCATTTAAAATCTGGTTTTTAATAGTTACATTCTTAATTGTTTTTAAAAGTAATGTATAGGTTTGGAATCCTGTAACAAGTAATCACCAAAGCATTTGCTACCTGGTTTTAAGAATTATTCACTGAAGCCAGGCAGAGCCGTTGGAATCCCAGAGGAATGCCCACTGATGACATTGCTACCAAAATTGTTTTGGAGATTTGGCTGTCACTGTTCACCTTTTGCTGTGAACCCCCCAGTTAACAGAGAAAAATTCCACCTAAAGCACCGTGGCTTCCCTTCTCACTGCATCTTTGTTTCATAATCAGCCCTTGATACTGTGAACAATTCAGAATGTCTATATTGATTAAACCTTGGGAGTCTTCACTTGAAATTCTAGCTGGTATTCTGCAGACTCTAATGAACATTACTGAATGCATGGTGTCTTCTGGGAAACACCTTGAGATTATCAAGTTTAATTTCCCCCAGGAAGTTCTTACAGCAGTGCAATCAAGCTAACTTTTACTCTCTGTAATGGAATAAGATTTAATCTGCAATTTTTAAACCACCACCATTTCCTAATTTTCTTCTTTTAAAAAAGGAGGTTTGCTCTGGTTTTAGGTTCCTGCTAGAATTTTTCCCACAGTGCAAATAATGAATATTCCTTCCTTTTTTAGCATGCTGGCTGTGTACAAGCAGCTTTAAGCCTATGGTTCATAAGGAATTTATGTCAATATTGCAATTAAATCCTGTCTGTCATAAGAGGTGACCTTTAATCTAGTGTATATTGAGTCCCTAATCTCTCAGATTGTAACTGAGTGATGGAGCTGCAAGACTTCATGAAAGAAAGGCAGATCATAAGAAAATAATTATTTTTTTGTGTAAACAGTGATTTTCCAATTACTGCTCTCAGCTGGGACAGAAAAATATCTAACTCATGATATGTTCTGATCCAAAATTAATCCTTTTGTAACTGCATCTTTTTTTGATTAAAGACTAATTTTTCTTTCTTCCAGACAAAATCCTCAACCCCTGTGGTAATTTTAAATGTGCTTGTTTTTTTCTTTCCCAATATATCATTACAGTACAAATACAGGTTTAAGCAAAATAGAGAGATATTCAGATAAACAATCATTAGATTTATATTATAATATGTAAATATTGCTCTGATGGCAAAGTGTATCTGGAAAAAACATCCCTAAATTGTGGAAAAAATTCTTTTTTTTTGATTTATGCAGTAAATATCCGAATTTTAAGATTTATACTTTTGAGATATGTGAAAATGGCTGGAGATGCTGAATACAGGGTTTAAGATTTTGATGGCGTGGCATGTGAACAATAAAATAGGGATAAAGCTTGAGTGGCCAGAAATTTTTGACAAACACTGGTGGAAACATTTGTATCACAGAAGAGAAATTTTTAAAGATTGACTGTGGTCCCAGGTCTGTGCTTGTGCCAACAGAACCATGCAAGAAAATTGTCAGCTGTCACAATGATCTTGTTTGTGAAGCAATTTGAAATATAATGGCCAACAGTGCAGTGTCAGAATGGGGTGTTAAGGTTTTTTTAACTAATTAATGTTTTCTCCTACTTATTTTTTGTTTCTAATTTCTGAATTTGCTTGTATTTCCCAGCATTGAGAATAGTAGGAAAAGATGTTCCCAAATTATCTTCTTTGAAGAAATACTTCATTCTCAGGTGCTGGTGCAGCAATATTACTTAGGGCTATTACTGGATTTTTTAAGATTCCAGTGTCTTCAGTTTGATGATGGAGAGCAGACATGGCTTTGATGCAAAGCATTTAATTTAAATGTCCTCCCAAGAGGAAAGTTCAGCAGGGCTTTGGTCACTCACTTACAGCAGTGCTGGCAGGATTCCCTCAAGGGAAAATGAGACAAATAAAACCAAATCAGGGTAAACAATGGATAGATAGCTTCTTAATTAGTTCATTCAAATTTATTCCCTTCGTTCTGCACTTCACTGATGTTTTAAAGATGTGAATAAATGAGCCTCCTGCTCAGGGCATTTCCTGCCATGTCACAGAGCACTGTTCCTTTGCTCAGGATGAACCAAGACAAACAAAGCAAATTTAAATTTGCATCAAATCCATTGATCCAAGCATTAAAAATCCACATTTTGGAATCTGCTTTTTTACAATCTTTACATTATAAAACTAGATTAAAAAAAAAAAAGACAGTAATTTATACTTAAATCCTCAAAACATTTGGTTGGCTTGTGCTGTGCTGTGGAACTTTAAATCCAAAAGCTACAAATTGAATTACCTGAAGTTTTTTTAACCCCAGAAACAGAACTTCATTTATATGGATATGGTCACACTGAACATAAAAATTCCAATGATTTGTTTTTATTATTTTCTTTTTAAGTTCCAGCGGGGTGGAATTGAGCTCAGTCAATGCCAAACCACCCTCTCTATTTCCTTGAAATCTACTCTAAGAAACTGTAGTTAAGACATGAACATCTTTTGTGAACTGTGAATGAGATGAGCTCACTTCATGCACTTAAAATGGTAAGAAAATCCTTTTAAAGGTTGAAGTATTCAAGTTTTCAATCTCCTTGGTAAGGACTATGTCAAGAGACAGCCCCAGAGGAACTTGAAAGAAATCCATGCAGTTGCCATCCAAAAATGAAAGAAGTCTGATAAATAACATCTGAAGGATAAATTAGAGGTTTTTTGGAGAACCAAGGGAGACAGAGACACAAAAGCAAAAGGGGGAAAGATTTTAATAAATGGTGTGTCAGTAGCTGTGGAAGGGGGCTGATAGGTGAACCGGGAGGGGGAAGGAGGATTCCTTCTCTATTTCTGCTTCAAAGAGACCATTAGAGACTTAGATTGGTTCTGGTGGAGTGGGAGGGATGGGTCACTGATTTGAGAGAGATCTGAAGGGGCACCGTGAATGAAAAGCTTTAATCAGTACAGGAACGAGACAGAGCCAAGAACTGAAAAAATAACAGAAAACACACAGATAGCAAAGTTTCTTTTAGACATGGGTGAAGTTCTGCTTTTCTATATGGTAAAGGGGAAAGAGCTAAAAAGTCAAAGTCCCTTTGCCCAGTTTCTCTATATTGACATACACAGGCACAAGGGGATGCATAAATATCACACCGAGAGAGAAGACAGTCAAAAGCAGTGGGAAAGTGTCATGGGTTATGGGTTACAGTGCAAAATGTAATCAAAGGTGTGTTATTCTGTCACCATCTGATGGAACTGCAGTGAGGGGAGGTGATGCACTCTTGTGTTGATAAGCCAGCTGATCAGAAACCAGCAAGAGCAATTTCCTTATCTCGACCACCACCCATCCTCCCTCCAGGGAGGGGTTTTCTGCTGATGGGCCATGAATCCACTGATAAACGCACATCAACCCACTGGAAATGCTCCATCCAGGGAGGGGTTTTCTGCTGATGGGACACTGAGTCACTGATAAACGCACATCAACCCACTGGAAATGCTCCATCCAGGGAGGGGTTTTCTGCTGATGGGCCATGAATCCACTGATAAACTCACATCATCCCACTGGAAATGCTCCCTTCAGAGAGGGGTTTCTGCTGATGGGCCATGAATCCACTGATAAACTCACCCCATCCCACTGGAAATGCTCCATCCAGGGGGAGGAGCCAAGCCCCTCTACCTGGATAAAAACCTGAGATTTGGGACACCAAGCAGCCTTTCTTCCCTGGACTCCCAAAGGAAGACCAGGCCCATCTATCACCACTGCACCTTCCAGGAGGACTGCAGCCACTGTTCTAACTGGACTGCTACCAACACCCTGACCAACAGGATATCAGGTTGTACTCTGTCAGTGGCTTTCTTTTTTTTTTTCCCTATTTTTCCCTTTTCCTAATAAATTGTATTCTGACTCAGAGTCTCTCACTGGTTTTGCTCTCAAACCAGTATAGAAGGTCACTGGGTTTACAAGCACATGACCAAAAATGAGAGTTACGAGTTGTTAACATCCATTTAGAGGAGTGGGGGATGTGGAAAAGAGGGAAGCCTTGCTCTGTGACTGTAGGGTGGCAGGGTTACAGGCTGTCATGGCAAGCATGGTGCAGTTTGTCAGCATGAGCTGAACAACACCAAGAATGCTCCAGGAGGAAGAGCATTTACCTGTAGAAAAGGGCAAATCAACACACAAATAATCCCTGTTTTGTGAGTGGTTAAGACTTTTTTTTTCTTCTCAAACCATACAGAAATGGTTCACCAGGAAATCTCCATTATGCAAAATGGATGCCTCTGTGTGAATACAGCCCAAAAGATGTCAGGTACATATTTACCCCTCTTTAAGTAATTTTTTTGCTAAAAATATCTGTCTCTTTGCTCTCTAATCCTTGTAACTATTCACTAAAACAAAAAGTTCCTGACAGGGGATACAAGTTTCATAAATACCAAGATGATTTTGCAGTATGAATTTAAAATGTGTCTGGAACGAAAATAATTGATATTTTGTAGGTTGTTCATGTTGTTCATGTAGGTCCCTAATCACTTGAGGTATGTTTAAGCTTTTTAACTGATACTTAATTCTTTCAAATGAGTAAATTAATCTCCTGGGTGCACAGCAGCGTCACATACCTGGGGTCACAGTGCAGCAAGTTATTTTTGTTGCTATCTACAGATTGTCTTGACATGCAGCATATACCCACAGGGTCAGAAGAATTGCCCTCTGATTACATGTACAATAATCTGGATCTCCCAAGGTATTCAAGTAGTTAATTAAATATCAAGTAATTGCTAAAACTACTAAGTGACATTTAATTAGTATGTTAATTGATATCAAATTTGTTCTCACTATCTTGTTTTATGTTAATAAAATCCCTAAACATTTCTTGGGAGTAGATTAGGAAGCCATGTGCTCCAAACGTACTAATGCAAAACAGCCTTAAGCATCACTTCTGCTTGTGGAATGTAACTTCTGACTTGAATTTTTATCCCACCTGTGATACTTTATCTTTAAACTGACTTTGTGCTCAGGGTATATTATATTCAGCAGCATAGAACTCTCTTGGTATGGATTTTGCCTTTTTAAATTCTGTAATCTCTTAGACATCTATCAAAAGAGGAATAACTGTTCAGGAAGTCTAAGGCTGCCTCTGTTCCCTGGGCCAGGGATGTGGGCAGTGAGAGAGGCCCCATGGCTGGTGCCAGGGCTGCATTTCAGCACAGCCTCCCAGCGTGCAGGGGGGAAATCTGGGCTTCACACAGAGCTCAGGGCTGCCAGAATCACAGCTTGGACTGACTGGTGATTCTGCAGCAGCAAAACGCTGCCTCAGTGGCAGCTCACACCAGGAAGGTGCTCCCCTCCTCCTCCCTGTGAGGAAACAGCTTTGCCTTTCAGCTTGAGTCCTCCAAAAAGCTCCACAGCTCTGAAAAGAGATGCCTTTAGGCTTGGGGCCAGAAAAAGACTGAATCCTATGAAGAATGACAAGAGACCCAAGCTTGTCCTTCCTTTCAACCACTAAAATGGTCCCAGTGGCCTCATCAGGAACAGGTGAACTGCCCAAAGTTGAATCCACTAAGAGAAAAAGTTGTTTTCCTGCCATCTAATTGGAGAACACATTGAGAAAAAAAAATCCTATGAATATTCATATGAATTTTTAAATTCATTCCTTTCAGCTGTGCTCATGCCTTTTGTGTGTCAGCTTTTTGTGGAGTTTCTTCTGTGTTTTATTGGTGCCAATGCACAGAGAGAGTTGATTTTACATTCAGGATCACAAAAAAGCCAAGTCTAATTTATTCTCCATGAACATTCACACCCAATTACTTCAGAAGAGTCCAGCTGGGGAATAGAAACAATGGGGTATGACCACGCACAGGGAAACCACAGAGCTCTGATGCCAACCCTCCTCAAATTCAAAATCTGAAACGTACATGGAAGCACTGCAAAAGGAGGAAAGGGACTCTCAGAGAACTTTGAATTAGGAATAAAGAAAACTGTGATCTGTTTATTCATGGGGATGTCACAGGAAAAGAAGAGGAGAAGAAAAAGAGGAAAAATTGGTAAAAGAAATTATTCACTAGGAAATACTCAGCTCTAGTTATGTGTCATTGAAATACTGCAGTAGAACTAAGAAACAGCAGAATGTTCATGATAGGCAAAGTATGACACTGATTTTAAACTACTTTGGGATCAATTGATTTGAACTTCTTTGGTTTCTTTTGGACGACATTGATTTCGATTTCACAAATAGTTTCACACAATATATTTTTAAGTTTCCCAATATCACAATATCAATATATTGTAATAATCCCCATTCACTATAAGAATGTTCTTTAGCAAATGAAATATTTGAAACCTTCTTTAATGCAAAATAGATTTTTTGCTGAATTTGTTGTGTGTGGCTCTTCTATCAGTTCAGAATGTCCTCTGCAAAGTTAACCCTGCTTGAACAACTCGTATGCACTGAAGTAATGATACATAAAACTGTAAACATGAATAATACATATGAAGAGTAGCCTATTTAGGTGATGTGTAGACTTAAATTCTTGAAAGATAATGTACAAAAAAATTCAGAAACAACATGTTTATCTATAAAAAACCTTCAAACAAACTTGTCACAGGAGATAAAAGCATTGCTACCATTTGAGTGCCCTTCTGCCTTGTCCATTAGCCCTCACAGAGAGTTCCAGCTCCAAAAGTATTTTAAAATACAGCCCACTCCCCCTAGCTGATATTGCTCTTTGTGGTAGCTATCACCCCAAATGCTCTCTTGTTGAGTTTTGTGCGGGTCTTGGATCTCAAAGAGACAAGAGCAGTGGCTGGTTGTTGTAAAGCAGTTTATTGCATGAATACATCAGTCTCAAAGGTGAACAGTGTTTAAGTCTGCACTGAAAGCTTTCTGGCAGAGAGTCCCAATGTGCCCAGCAGCAGCAGCTTATTTTTAACTTCTTCTTCTTTCTTCTTTCTGTTGTTGTTGTGTTGTCACCCCAGTAAGGGGATTTTATTCATAAATCATCCAATCAGCTAAAAACACGATTCTAAAACATTCTTCCTACACCAATCTCAGCCTAATTCTAATGTGCAAAAGTAGTGTCAGTTCTTTACCTAAAAATTCAAAATCTGAGAATATAATTTTATCTGCTTACACAAATAATTCTAACTGTTCTATCTAGAAATGCAAGTAATATTTTCGTTATGTCTGGAGCTAAGTTAATTTTGTAAAAGGTAATACCACTGGACTTTAAACTAGGCTTTAGGGGTTTTTCCTAGCTAACACAGTCTCTTAAGGCACTTGAGATATATTTCTACTTCAAACTAAAACTTATACTCCTACTTCATGTCTGTGGCTTAATATATTTTAGTTTCTCTAAAGGCTCCAATTCAATCCCTGCATTCCTTTCTCTCTGAGGGACTCAGAGAGCTTCTATTCCATGCATTCCAACAAACTCTTACCTCCCAGCTGCCTTTCTCTGCTTTCCACCTCCTCTTATTCAGTGCCTCAAGGTCTTTGTCTCGAGCTTGTTCCGTCTCCCCCTGCACCTTCAAGGGTCCCCAAGCTCCAGCCCCAGCTCTGATGTCCCTCCCAGCTCTCTGTCCACCTGCAGCTTCCCCAAGCACTGGGGAAGTGCCATTTATCCCCATGTTCTGTGCCTCTTCTCCAAGTCATTGCCAAGTCATTGGGATGGTGTTTGGAACCTCCTCAGGAATTCAGTGGAAGCCAGCGCTTCCCACAACAGCCAGACACAGCTGGGAGCAGCTTCTCACCCCAAACAGCAGCTCCAGCTCCTGCTGAGACATTGCAGGGGTCACTTGGTGCCCCAAGAGCAGCTCCAGCTCCTGCTGAGGCACTGCAGGGGTCACTTGGTGCCCCAAGAGCAGCTCCAGCTCCTGCTGAGGCACTGCAGGGGTCACTTGGTGCCCCAAGAGCAGCTCCAGCTCCTGCTGAGACATTGCAGGGGTCACCTGGCTCCTTGCTGGAAGCCCCACGAGCTCTGCAGAGCCTGGAGCCAGCTTGGCACAGGCACAGAAAAGTTTGTGATGAGAGCCTGGAGAAGAAAAGGCTCTGGGGACACCTCAGAGCCCCTTGCAGTGCCTAAAGGGGCTCCAGGAGAGCTGGAGAGGAACTAGGGACAAGGGATGGAGGGACAGGGTGGGAGAAATGGCCTTAAGCTGACAGTGGGTAGGTTTGCAATAGATATTAGGAAGAAATTCTGGGTGGGCAGGGTGGGCAGGGTGGGCAGGCCCTGGCCCAGGTGCCCAGAGCAGCTGTGGCTGCCCCTGGATCCCTGGCAGTGCCCAAGGCCAGGCTGGGCAGGGCTGGGAGCAGCCTGGGACAGTGGGAGGTGTCCCTGCCATGGCAGGGGTGGAATGGGATGGGTTTTAAAGTCCCTTCCAACCCAAACCATCCTGGGATTCTGTGAGTGTGAAGCCTGAACCTGTGAAATATGAAATAACATAATTACTGTATGTCTTTAGATTAGATTTTTTTAAGTCATGGTTATTTTTTCTCTAGAAAAGATTGATGTTTGCTTATTCATTTTGTGTTTCAAAGTCTTCTGGTAAGGGCTGGAGTATGAGAAATGTCTCTCTTAGTTATGATTGCTGTTTGCCTCGAGTATGATTTTGGGCCTGTCTTCTAGGAAATTACAGGGCTGAAAACAGAATAGGACTTCGGGCTTTAAATCCACAAGCACTGATAATGTTTTATAGCATTGCTGCTGTTCCATTTTTGTTGCAATATCAGAAAAGTGACCAGTGTTTACCAAGAGTTAAGCCAGCAGTTTGATTATTTTCTGTGCTGCCAATATGATTTCAATTGTTTCAATTATATTTGGTCAGGCATGAAATGCAGTATGGATCATTCAGTTAATTAAGAGGCATAATTTGCTTTAAGTCCTTTGTCCAGCAATGTAAATCTAAGCTCACCAGTTAAAATCTGCCAATGTTAAATAAAAGGTGAAGCACCACCTGTATAATAAAATTCACCTTACAGCCCTGCCTGCAGCAATGCAGTTTCAACAAGTCGTAGTTTGCACAGTTTAATTACATAAAGCTTATAGATATCTATAGTTTAGATCTGATATTTAGCTTATAAATGTATCTATCTGTATGTATATATTTATATTTACATATTAATGTGTGTATATCTGTGGATATGTTTGTATAATATTCTAACCACTATCTTTTAAAATTTGCTCAATCCCAGCCACAAAATACCTACTTTTCCCATCTACCCACGTAAATCAGAGTGATCTTTCCATTGTATAAATACATAGGCACAGAACCTGAGGGCTGACAAGGCTCAGAGGTGCTGGAGCAGCAGCCTTCAGATGGAAAAGTGTCATGTGGAGCCCCTGAGCCACCAACAGGCTGGCAGGGGATGTGTTTGGGGTCCCATGAGTGAAAATACACCCAGTTTTCCACCCAGCAAGGAGCCCCGCTCAGTTTTGCACAGAGACCCCAAGCGGGGCAGGGCATGGCCCCATTCCCCATCAGCCCCAGAGGCTGCTGTGGTAAAGCTGCTCAGGGAATAGGGTTATTTCTGCTTTCCTTCTGCACAACCTGGCTGATTAACGAGGTGTAACTAAAGGATCTGCCATGCAAAGGCTGTGTGAGCTGCTCTTGCCACGAGGAGTTGTGTTTTCTCTGCAGCAGCCGGCTGGGGAGCCCGGCTCTGCACCTCCGAGTACTTGTGCGTCCTTTTCATAAACGCATTCACTCTTTAATCTCATTCACAGAATCACCTCAAGTGTTGGAGATGAATTTCCACCAAAATGGCATTCTAAGGCAGAGCCTTGTAGGGAATATTTCAGATTAGAAAATTTGGGTAAAAGATGACACCAAAGTTAAAAAGAAATCTGCTGAGCACTCTTAAAAAGGATAGAGCTCCGCCAACAGAATCCCCAGTAGGTGCAAGAACTGCTTAAAGTTGCTGAAAAAATACACTCCTGAAGGATATTCAGTTTGATCAGAAAGTTTGCTGTGGTGTGAAATTATTCTAAATAGATTTTATACATTGTAGCCACTTTTTTTTAGTATGGAATTTAAGAATCATTGCAGTGCTCCCTGTAATTTAGTTTTGAAAGGATTTTTTGTCATCTCTTTAATGATATAAATCTAATAGGTTTTAAGATTCTTACCATTTTCAGGACATGATTATATATTCCATCATGGTGAATCTTGCACAAAAAGAGACTGAAAGTGTTATTGACCATAGGAAAAAAAATTCTGCATAGAATCTATTTTCTAAGATTAAAAGTAGGTTTTGAAATATCCAAATGATGTGGATTCCTTAAAGGAATTAATTCAAGCACCGAGTTCCTAATGACCATATTACTCAATTTCAGTTGCAAATTCTGACCTGAAACTCTGGTTAATAAAATAAAAACAATAGGTGTGGTGTCTAAGTACATGGCAGAGGTAAATAAATTTTGGGTCTTGCCTTGTGGGTTATCTCTAAGCTTGGGAAGAATTTGTGAGTGTTGCCTTAATTGATTTAAGTGAGCTACAGGTTCTCTTCTAAATGTAGACTCCCCTCAAATTGATAAATCATTATTTGAAGGAACTTACCATCAAAATCCTCATGAAGCCAAATGTAAAAGGGAATCTAACAGTCCCATCTCCGAGTATTTATGAACCATTCTCCTCCAACACCTCAGTTACAAAAGGAGCAGATACCTTATATTTGATCTGATAATAAGGATATTTCTCTCGACTTCTAAGAGTCTGCAAAGAAACTCAGTTTCTCCTGCTGTTTTGTAGCTGTTTTAAGACAGAATTTTCTGGTCTCTAGGGCTGCTGCTCTGGGTTTTTTCATGGGCATTAGAATCCCATTACAGAAAAAAAAAACCCACATAGCTTAGAGCAGATCTCATCCGAGGTCCTCTCGAAACTACAGAGCAAAGAGATGTTCTATTGTACTGCTCTTTCACATCTGAAAACATTTCTGCTTTAATTCATTCTCTTTACTTCTGCTGTGCTGAGTATTATTATAGTCTAGTGAGTTCCTGAAAGTGGGAAATGCCAAACAAACAGGTGTCAGACTTCAAAAGAAGCATTTGTCAGGACTTAATGTTCTGAAGCTAAAAGTGATAGCTCAACCTAAATAAGCTCTTCTCAACAGGATTTAAGTTTTCCTAATAAAAAAGTAATAATAGAAAGTAAATTGCAAATCCAAGAGCCTGGAGAGTGGAAGGCTTGGAAAAATGGGCACCATCTGACATGATATCTTGATTTAAAGCCAGCTTGTACTGTAGTTCTCAAAGTCCAAGGAGCCCAGCACTCTATCTTTTCTCGCCTTGCTGTGTCTGTTCCAGGTTCTGAAGGATGCATTTACCTGTAACTTCCAGCAGGCCCAGCTGGGAATGTCAGTCTGCACAGTATTTAGCAGGACATCTTCCCCATCTCAGAAATGATCCTTTGGGTTGGAGCCAAGGCTGGGCCAGACTGGGGAGTCCACATTGATGGCTGGAAGAGCTGGAACAGAGGCCAGGTGGAGTTAAGGAGAATAAAGTTATTTCTTGAGGCTTTCAAAGGTCACACCCAGACATCACCAGTGCTACAAATCAGAGCTCTGTCTGGATGGCTCCAAAATGGAGGCAAAGCAGGCCCCAGGCCTCACATTTTTATGTTTGGGTCCATTTGCTTACAGGAGTCCCACTTGCCCGCCCTCCTCCTTCCACATTGTTTTTTCTTTGAGCCTGAAGTTTGGAAAAATCTCCTTGAGTCCCAATTGGAGCACGATTGTTGTGTCTTTATCCCCCTGTGAAAAGATCCTGGTAACCCTGAACAAAAACCACACACCACTGCAGGACAGAAAACCCAAAAGCCCAAGGCATCAACATCAGTGCCGGCAGCAGCAGCAGCTGAGCTCTGTGGGCTCAGGAGGTCCCACTCCAATTCCCCTCCTCTCCTTGAAGCAGAGATTGTGGCAGCTGTAATTCCATCTTCCAGCAGAGAGAGACTGGGATGTTTGCTTTTCCCTGATGTTACTCCATGCAGTATGGTACTTTAGGTAGAGCCATCTTTTCTATCAGCTCCAGCAAACATTGCTGTGTTTGTTCAGGCATCCCCTAATTAAAAGGCACCGGCTCCGATGGCAACAGTCAAATGAAACGTGCTCGCAGTGTGCATTTTCCCAATATATTTGGATTTATCCATCAAACAAATGTCTGTTGTGATTCCTCATGACCAGCAGCTCAGGAATCAGATGAGATTGCCTGGATCAGTCTGCAGCCTGCGCTGTTCTCAGCAGGAGAATTTTGGTGAGGAAAAATAAAATCTGACCCTCGCAGCATTGCTAGGCAATGTCTGGTCAGGGCTGAATGCACATAAAGGCACAGGAGAACACTCACATATATTAATGAGATTAATTGTGGGCTTCTGGCAGGCATGTGACTCGTGTTTTGGCTGGAAAAGATGCACTGACAGAGAAGTGACTGTGTGCCTGCATTACAATGCCATGTTCAGGAGCATTTAAAGATCAGGTTTGAAGACATGGGGATAAGGAGCTACAGATAATTATCATTATAATGAAAGGGAAAAAAGCAAAAATAGCTCTATGCAAGGAAAAAAAAAATATGTTCTGTGCTGGAACACACAGTTCCATTTTCTGTCTTTGCAGCATTTGTCTATGATGGATGGTGGGACTCAAAGTTCTCCATAAATTTGGGTGGCAAAGCCCCAGACACAATAAAAATAGCTGAATTTTACTGATCTTCACCCTTGAGTGGCTCCTTTCCAGTTCTTTCCTCATGGCTGCATTCTGTACATGTCCACCTTAGCAGAGGCATGAGGCTTCTGTGAGGATGAACAAAGGATATGTTTTTCTGCAGGTGTTGTGTTGATACATTCTCAAAATGTTCTGGATGTTCAGTGAACAATGTGCCAAAAATATCCTCAGAAAATTTTGCTTATATTAAAAAACTTTTGTCTCTCAGGATAGCAAAGTATTACGAGGATTTTGTTTGATACCTATGTTTAATTTGTCAGTGTTTTTGTTTACTGGTGCCTTCTGATACCTGGAATAAATCGTATTTTCTGACTCCATCTTGTGATTTTACAATTTATTTCCAGTCCTTGCACCAAAACAATCAGTATGCTTTCTTTTCTTCCTAGGGTTTACTTTTTCCTGTTGATATTCTTCATTAATACACTTGGTTTTCTAACATCATTGCAAAAAAATTAAGATATATAAAAATATATTTATTTATAGACATGCTTCCCTTGGTACCTGTGTGTATCCATTTATCTTCTGCCCTGCATGTCTCACGGGCCTGGGATGGCTTCTGGCTCCTGCTCAGTGTAGACAGAGGTGGAAATGTAACCAGTGAACTCCAAAGGAAAGATTAGCAATTCTATAATTGGTGATTTTTCACATGTAAAATGTGAATATCTTCTCATAAGGGTAAGTTCAGGAATCTCTTTCACTGCACTGCAATTCAGCCCATCAACTTTCCAGTTTTGTTTCAAGTCAAGGGCCAAGGGAAAACTTTGGATATGTCCTGATACAATCAGCTCAGAGTTCTTATTTCCTTTTCCTCGCTGGAAACAGATCAGCCCAGACTTTCAAAAATCATGGGAGAGATTTCTGGAAGGTAATTTCAGCTGCAATAATTAAAATTTAACCATGACAAGGAATCCAAAAGAAGTTACACAAATAACTGTGCAGCCCTAACCACAGCATGCTGTCGTGTGCATTTGTAATACTTGATAAAATCAATACATTTAAAGAGAAGGAAAGCAGAAGTTATAAATGTAGAATTCCAGTGAAATAGCTCCATGCATAATTGCTGCCCTATAAATGAAGAATAGCACCTCATATTCTACCTTTTTTAATACAAGTCATTGTCAGAAGTTGTGTTCTCTGGGCTTGCAAAGATGGAAATTGGATCTAAATTATGGATGTTTTCCACTGACCTGTATGGTAAATGATCAAGGATTACAGAAGTCTCATGCAATAGTCTGCTCTGCATATATATTTAAAGAGAGCTGTATGAATATTCAAAATGATTGTTTCTCCCATTTCAAAGAATAAAAGAAATAGAGCTGTTCTGCTGTCTCTACATCAAACATTTCTCCCAAGGTCAGAGGGAGAGGTCAGAGCCAAATAAAAGTCACTCCTGAGAGTGATTTGCCACGTGATCTTTTCTGTGTTTTGAAAGGTCAGAGTCTGTGTGGGACAAATTTAATAAACTGATCCCAGAAGTATTGTATCCAATTTCCGAGGAAACATTCCAGAATGCCAGAATTGGGATTTTGCTATACTGAAATGCCAATTGGTTTGTGATGTTTTGTCTTATAATTATGGAGGTGGCTCAGCTCCAGCTGAACCAATGATTGTCATGTCCTTTCTCAAACAGAAAAAATAAAGGTTATCTGAAATGTCTGAACACTGATATTAGAAATGGTTCGAAGTGGTAACTTGGACCTGCTTTCTTCTTTTCTGAGCAGAACTTGATGAAAGAGTGAATGGTACCAGTAAGGAACATAACACCATGAACCAGCTGCTGGACAGGCAGCATCTAAAGGACTCTGCCCCTTCTGAGGGGCATTTCTGCTGCATGCAGAAAGGAACCTGACCAAAGCTGAGTCTCAGCTTCTTTCTGATGATCCTGTTAAATAAGGATCTTTTAAAAAGGAAAAAGGAAAAGTGAGCTATAGTAAAGGTAGTGTACACAGAAATAACCATCAAAGGTTTTCATTTTAAGAATGGCTTTAAATAATTAATTTAATTTAATTTAATTTAATTTTATTTTATTAAATAATTTTAATTTTATTTCTATTTCTAGTATTATTTATGTAGTTGTATGAGATCTCTTAAGAAAGATGACTTCTCATCCTTATATATCTTACACCTACAAGTGATTTTCACACCAGTATTACCTATGCATCCACTGACTCTGGTGACAGAGAAAAACACTGGCTGCTGGTGGATATTTCCTTTTTCAGTATTGGTAGCAGAATGGAGATGCTGTAGCTCTGTGCACAGAGGCAAATCTCTCTCTCAGCCTGTGTGGATGCAATCATTATTTCCCTCTTGCTGACTCTGCTTCACTGTTGCTCGTGCTGTGCATTTCAGCAGCGTGGGCTGTGATTTAAACTGCTAAATGTAATATCAGCCTTAGTGACCATTACAGCTGAACACCATTTGTTTTCCATGAAATACAGCACATTTCTCTATTACATTTGCTTCTGGCACCTCCAACACGGGTTCAACCACTGCCTTTGTGTTTCTGCTTATCACAAAGTGGTTTTTTACCTTACAGGTATTTGTCACATGAGCCTCGCTGGGGATGATCCTGCTGTGGTGATAACAAACGAAAAGGAAACACTTGACATGGTGTATCCTGCCCATGTCTGATTAAGTGTGTTCTACCAGGGGCCATCCAGCCCAAACCTCTCCAGCCATTTGTGCAGTATCTAGTACAGATCCTTGGGGGGTGGGAAAATCAGAACAGAGCAAATATAGCCTCGGAGAAGGAGCAGTTGGAGCCTGCAGACAATGTGGAGCATTACTTCAGAGCAGCAAAGCTTGGGCTTGGGACTGAAACCTAAAGGTAACAACTGAAATTATTTTAGTGTTGTTCTTTCACAGAAACTTCCCTGAGGCCCCAAACACTTTTTATTCCTTCCCCTGTGCCAGAAGCACCAATTCATTCCCACACAGGATTCAAATTCTGCAGCTGTTCCCTCAATAACTTTCACAATGCAGTTAGTTATTGCTAATACAAAAAATCTATAGCACGCTATAAACTGGAAATATAATACAATATATTTAGAGGCTGGGTACCTCTCTGAAGAGTTAAGGAAGCCATCCAGGAACTGTGCAGGATTGGAATGGCAAATTTAAAATTTCCTGATGGCAAAGCATCAACATAACTTGTTTTATGGCATCTTCTGCCTCTCCACAGAGGGAGCAACCTGAGTTGGTGGGGGAAGGAAAATGTGAGACAGGATATGGGCCCAGTTTTCCCCTGGAGACCCACTGGGCTCTGCACGGCTCATGATGGGAGGATACTGCTGGATGTTCACCTGGGCTCCTCCTCTGCTCCTGCAGCAGCAACATCTCTAAATCACCCTGAATGCTGAAATGGAAAACATGGAAGATGTGCAGTGTCTGTTACTGAGCTTCAAAATTTCCTTTAACTGCTACCAAATTGCTGCTTCACTGGAAACTTTAATAGACAGTCAGCCCCAGCTATGATGAAGTGTGACAGGTTCTCTTTCTTTGCCTATAAAATTCTTAATGGTAGATAATCAGAAACTTTTTACTGAGAAACCTTCTTAAGTGTTACTTTCCATTTCAGTTATTTAAAGTGGGATTCTTCTTTCTCATTTAACTCTGGATTGTGTAATTTACCCTGATGTAACACAGGAACTTCGTCTTATGGAGGATGGGAAAAAATGTACATCTGCACCTCCAAGTCATACTTCCAATTGTTGCAACAGTTCAGGGACCCGTTGTTTAAACAATTTCCTACATTATTGAAGTAATCTCACTCAAAATACCTGGTACTGCCATTTATTTTCTATTTCTTAGACTGATGTCGATTCCAAAAGCAAAACCACGAATTTGTATACTTTTTCAAAAGACATTTACTTGTGGCTGTTCAATTAATGCACATCTTCACATTTGGTTATAAAACCCACAGTATTTCAATATAAAATCGCAAATTAATCCCAAAATATTGGGCTACCTACAAAATGCAGTTTGTCTTCACTCCTAAGTTAAATGTGGGCTGTGCTTAGTGGTGTCATGGTTCCAGCCCAGCCACACCGTGCAGCTGCTCACTCAGGGGCCCATACTCCATGAGTTCCTTAAACCATAAAAACCCACCACAAGTGGGAAATAAGAGTTGTGACTCCAGAACCTTGATGTATTTGACAGTTTTATGCCTGTTGTCAACCTGGGTTTTTCTGTTCCTTAATGAGTCCATGCATTGTTGTCTATTGCTCTTCATCTTCCCGTAAGGGAAAAACAGAGGCAATTACAACTTAATAACATTCTCTGTGCTGAGAATATGTGGTGACAGATAATGAAGTCCAATATCCCGATCTGATTACAAGTTGCTCTTTAGATGGGGGACAAATAACTACAAGATGGCAATGTCAGAGCAAGGAATGCTTACACGATGAAATATTAATGAAAATACATTGCACTTATGTCTCAATGACATCTAAATGGGAATCAGTTATCAGATCTTGAGTGTTTGCTACAAATTTCTGCTCTGCAAAAGAAAAAAAAGAAACCCAATGAACTTTAAAAATGTCAGCCAGCAGGGCTTTCAAATACATAATTTACTAGTTTGTTGGCTTCCTATAAATGGATAATAATAAACTCGTAGCTAAAAGCAAGCTCATAAATGCTGAATCAAAAATGGGAAGAACACCATGAAATGATAGATGCAGAGCTGCACGGTGGTAATTTTCTTCTAAGGAGAAATTGCAGCTGTGCTGTTAAAGCTGTGAAGGGAAACCTTGACAGAGCAGTGTTTCCTTCCACAAGGAAGGTTCTGTGCCACTGTTTCTGTATTGCTGCAGGAATGCAGGAGCAACAGTGCTGGAATTGCAGCTTGAGTTTGATGGACTTGCCTGAGCGTGATATTTTCACAGCCTGCCTACTTAGTCTCGTCTCTTTGATACACTCTCATACTTATTTATTTAAACATGAAAAATAGACTGATCTATTAATCAGGGGGCAGAATGAAGTCATTTCTCATGGAGAAGTTTTAATCTTAATCAAAAATTGACCCATGTGTTCTATGTTAAAAAGGCATATATTATTGAATGGTATTAATAGAACCTTTAATGTTAAAATATTTGATACCAGCCAAAATTAGATTCTATTTTAAGCCACTACTCTGGGCTGAATGACGATGAAAGCCTCTCGTTTTTTGGTTTGATTTTAATAGCAGCCAGACTGGAGTTGAAAGGCTCAGCTCTGCTGCTCAGGCTCCTCGTGCTGAGCCTGACACTGCAGCCTCATCTCCACGGAGCCCCGTCCTCCTTGCTGGGTGCATTCTGTTAAACCAAGAGGTGAGAGCTGACCTGGGCAGAGCAGTGAATGGAAGAAAACTTCAAAGTGTTCAGCTCATGGGGACTCTTCAGGCTTTCATTTTGGATAAATTGGTCTGAGGCTCTATGTCGCTGGAGAGCACAGAAGGGGACACAGCACCAGTCTCTCGTCAAGACACGAAATGAGAGTAATCTTTATTCTGACCTCGCTAATTATATACACCCTGAACAATGACCAGGGATTGGAGAATGAGGTGATTTCCTCTCCAGTTCCACTGGTCAAGGGGAAAATCCATCAAGTGACATCCTCAGAGAGGAATGTGGAAAACAACCTTTGTTCAGGTTACAATTCATGGGAACATGCACTACAAATATGAAAACATGAGAGGAATTGAAGAAGAACTTCAGGGACTCCAAAGAACATCAGAGAAAATCAGAAGGCTTGCAATTTTCAGGGCGACATCCCTACAATACCATGACAGGGCCCCTGCCACCGTGGGTTTGGATTGTGAGCTCGAGCTACAACTTCAGTAAAGGCTTGGGAGCAACCACACAGACTCTGGACAGCTCCTGTGGAAGGATTCCTGGGTTTGGGAGGGGCAGATTTCCAGCTTCAGCTCTTTTGGACATGGTTTCAGTAGATGGCTTAGGAATGGGGAGTCAGAGCTCTGCTGGGACATTTTGGTACAGTGCAGATTCACTTAGAAAAGGTTAAATTCTTTCTTCAAGTGTTTATATTGCGTCAAAATAAGAAAAAAACGCCAAACAATGAAATGTTTGGCACAGAACCCTCTAGGTAAATTGCATTTATGTAGAATAAATGCAGGAAGTGTAAAGCTAATTGATAATTAGATCAGTTTTTCAGTTTATATTTAAAAAAAAATAAATTGAATCTTAAAGCTCGGAAATTTCGTTTTAAAAAAGGAAACAGACTTAATTAAAACACTGTTATATCAATGATTTAATTGGATTTTTTTTTCTGTTCACATTAAAATCTTTGTCACAAGAATGAGCCCCAGCATTATAGAATATGAATATGGGATATATTCTTATTCACATTACCTAGTCTCGTGGTAGGCCTTATACTGGAAAAATAATGTTTAATTCAAGCATTAAACCCCTCCAACGTACTGATTCTAGCTTTTTGAAGAAATTATTCAAGTATCTAGCAGAGTGCTAAATATCTTACCTGTGGTCTAGCACCTAAATGACCCTGGGTGGGAGAAGATGATCTCCACCCCTTCCAAGCTCAGCATTTAGGGGATTCTGTGCCCTCCCTGCCCCTGCAGTGCTGGACGTGATGCCTGGTGATCCAGGTGAAAGCCATGCAGGGTAAAGGAGAGCAGGATGTCCAGAGGAGGGTTTCCCAGCTGAGCTGTGTTTTTGGAGAACCCTGAGAACAGCACCCAGTGCTTTCTGAGCTTTTTGGAACCTTTAACAGACTTCAAAATAAATTCCTTAACTGCCTGCTGTGCTTTGTGAAATGATGAATTGTCACAGATCTGTTTCTAATGTGCTACAAGTAAGTTTGCAGAAGGCACCTCGATCTGCTTGTGTCCCACGATTCATTTATTTCTAAGTGGAAAACAGATCAGGAGTGGTTTTGCCAGGATCATTAGGCAATTCCTCCTGCTCTCCCAGGATCCCCATGGATTCCCCATGGCTCTGGGGGCTCTCCTGAACTGTCACACCCTGAACACAGCCAGGCAAGTTGGGGGTGATGGCATCGATTGCAAGCACCATAAAATAATAACCTTGGCTGGCAACAGCAGAGGCACAGTCAGACCTTAGGATCTCACCTGTGAGCTGCATTTACACTCAACAGGATCCTTCTCTGTTAAAGCTCAGCTCCACTGAGTTTGGACTGGGTTTGGGTTTTTGCCTGGGAGAAGCAAGGCACACAATCAATCTTGTGCAGAACCCGTGAGTGGAACAGGGCTGTGAAACCAGCGATTCTGGGGATTTGCATGCATTCAGTGTCTTTGCTGAGCTCTAACCAGTGACTCTAAACCCTGAACATTTAAATCCCATTAAAGAATTATCTGTGTGTAAGATGTTTTATGTGATAATATACACAACAACGCGTCTTAGACTCCATTAGGTCTTTGCTCGTGTATAATGTAGATCAACTCAATTAGTCTTTGCCAAATGACTCACTAAAATTAATTCTTGCAGGTGGACAAATGAAATATTTGAAACAAAATCTGCATCTCTCTTCATGCACTGTAAAGCCCTATAAAACAGAATTTGCATTAGATAAAGTAAAACTCTTCTCTATGGTAGTATGTAGAGTTATGGAATCATAGAATGGCCTTGGCTGGAAGGGACCTCAGGGATCATCCAGTGATGATGCCATGGGCAGGGGCACCTTCCATCACCCCAGGCTGCTCCAAGCCCTGTCCTTGGGCACTGCCAGGGATCCAGGGGCAGCCACAGCTTCTCTGGGCACCTGTGCTTGGGCTTCACCTTCCTCCCAGGGACTGTCTCCATCCTAACTTCTAATCTTCACTTACTCTCTTTCTGTTTTAAGTCATTTACTGAACAATAATAATTTTTCAGATGTTTTAATGTGATTTATACATTAAAAGTGCTGTGCAGCTTCCCAGCCTCTCAGGGGGGGCAATGTTGTGTGTTGCAAAGATGTAAAAAATGCCTCAGCAACTGCTTTTAGTTTCCTCAGCACAGGGAATGAGCAAGGAGAAGCCAGAGCTGTGGTTTTAAGGAGTAACACATTGTGCAATGCATTCTATAATGTTAAAGATGCTTTATTCTTATATTGTATCCCTCATTTCTCTTTCCCCGGCCTTCTGCAATCTGAACTCCAGCACACTCCAGGAACACTTCCCTACACCTGACTGAAGCTTTTGGCTGCATCCCAGCATTGTCCTGGGAGCACACCCAACTCTGGGGCAAATTTCAGGCTTTGAAGGTTGGGTTTTTTAGCATGAGGCACAATCTCAAAGGCTCCAAGGGAAGGAGAGGGGGCTGCAGCTGCCCCCAGGTGATGCTGGGGTCAGAGGGTGCTCCTGGAGCCCGGGGCCTCTTGAAAGGCAGGGAAGGTGTGGGAGCAGCTGCTCTGAGCTCTGCTCTCAGCCATGAGCACCTGCAGCAGCCTGTGAAGGTGAGGCAGCAGTGAGGAAAGGTCAGTGCAGCCATTACATTTCTATGGATCAAATAGCTTTTCCTCACATATATTTGAATCTATGGTGAATTCCCCCGAAGCCTTAGATGCCAGTAATTACTGACTGCGGTGTGGTACAGCTGTAGTTTTACTGCTTCATTAGAGGAACTTCTTCCACTCTGGTGCTTCCAGAGACGTCTCCAGTCATGTCCCAGGACGCTTGTGATGTGCACTGGAAGTTACATTGTGTGATTTCTCATTTTCTTAGAGGGAAATTTGTGTCTCTTGAATATTTTTGCTCTCGTGTTATTTAACATTGGGTGCTTAAGGGGTTTCTGCTTCATGTGGGTGGAGAGCAGACGGTGTTAATGGAACTCATCCTCTGTGTGGAATTCTCTGCTTCAGCAGGCCCTAGGGTCTGGGTGTGTCTGTGCCTGTGGATAAACACCCACCTGTCCAGCAGGAATCCAGGGAGCTCTTGGATGAGGAGTGGGGACTCCTGGGTAGGGCACAGGAACGCCGGGTGAGTGGACAGGAGGGAGAGGGAGAAGCAGAAAGCACAGAAGGCTTTGGCTGGGATATACAGCAGTGACCTGTGCTGGCTTTGCCTGAAATACACGAGCTCCACATGCCAGTTGTGGCAGCAGTGGCAGTGAATATTTAACACAAGTCACAACTTTTACACTTCCATGTTTCATATTCGATATATCTTTCTAAGTGTGTTATTCATCGTACCCAAAGTGATATAAACAAATCCTGCTCTGCAGGCTGCTGTTTACTCTCCAAGTGGCATTTTAAGAGCAAACCTTCCCTCCCTGACATAACGCAGTGACAAATTGCAGCTAATAGTTCTACATCCACCAGGAAAGGAGCACAGCAGCGCTGAGGATTTATATAGTAGGGAGCCGTGGAGCATATGTAACTGGTTGGCATTTTTAGTGCCCTGCCTTGATTTTGAGACAGCTTTGGTTAAACATAGCTTCTCTTCTTTGCCCTTGACTGTTGAAAGAAATTTGGGGGTTTTTTTCCCCATTTGCTGTTTTTTTTTCTTTCAAAAAACCCAAGAAAATCTCCAAAGGTGCAGTAAAAAAATTGTCTGACAGCTTTATACAAACTTAATGTGTTTAGGTAAGTGGGGGAAGGAACTGGGAAATATGAATGGGAAGAAAGACATTATGTTTTTTTGCAAAAGCTATCAAAATTTCTATGTTAATATAAGACTTTTCACTCATTTGGCAATTTTTGTCTTCCTCTTAGGCTGCCTTTCACAGGCTTTGAAATGTGCTAATTTAATTTTTCTCTTGCTCTTCATCAATTTTGTTCTTCATCCTAGCAAAATGGCAACAGATACTAAAAAAAAAAATCATATTGCAGAAAATCAAGAGAAATGATGAGTATTAGACAATTTTTGAAAAAGAAAGAGTTTGGCTCTACTCTGGTGCAGTCTTTCTGATCATCCTGCTAATATCAGCTGAGGAGGGCTCAGATAAGAATCACTTTAAGGCTGTCTGGGGCACAGAAGTATCAAAACCTGACAAAGCAGAATCTTTGCAGATTTTGCAGATCTGCCTTCTTCTTCTGGCTTCCCTCAGCACCACTGGCTTGAAACTTCCAACAATGAAGAGGGAATAACAAACTTTTAATGCTGTATTTATATTTCAGACATGTCCACCCTCAGCAGCCTGTGCTTCTTGTCCCCCAGAAATGCACAGGGCAATGCCAGCAGGCATCCTGAGTGCCTGGGCAGAGCCAAGCTGTCTGAACCAGGATCTGAGCAGGATCTTTTAGATATCAGGTGCAATTTTGAGGCTTTCTTTCCAATATTTTGATATGGATAAATTCCAAAGTTTTTATAACTGGTATTTTTTCTGCTGGAGTCTCCTTGCGTGTTTCCATACTGGGCTGTGTGCATCACTCTCCTTTCTCTGCGCCCCTTGTTTGGACGGCTTTTGTTTTGGTTTCAGCCACTTAGAAACCAAAATTGAGTTATTCTCGAATTTGTGACTAATTTGTCATCCTGGATCTTAACTGATAAATATTTTGCTTCCCTGAGCACCAAAGTTTACAGCTGGCACTGAATCAAGGGCTCACTCACAACCTCAGTCAAAGGTGATGGGATGATATCCGTGCTTCTCCTAGACACAGATACTTGTGCTGGTAGCTGTTTTCTCTTGGTTTGTTTTTCTGAAGGGGGAAAAAAGAAAGCAAGCTTGGTAAACACCATCTGTCAAACTCAGTTTAAATTTTGTTGTTAGGTAAGTGCAAGTGTCCTCAAGGATGGTGTAGTCAATACTTTGCTGTGGAAAGACTTAAGGAATCCACTTTTCTCCAGTGGTTGTTATGGTCTGGAGCATGTTGGCTATGAAGTGTCCATCAGCCAGCATTTCTGCCTGTGTGACACTGAATTCAGGTGGCTTTCTCTGCATTTCTTTGTAGGAGCTGGAAATGACTTTCAGAAAAGAAACATCTCAGCTTTGAAACTGCCCTGCGTTGTCCTGATAGGCAAACCTGTCTCCAAAGCTCTTTTTGCCTGCTTGACACAAAACAACAAACAAAACCATGGGAAATTGAAAGGGGAAAAAAGCCAACAAGTGTTTCTTCCCATTAAAATTAACTTTTAGCTGAAGATATTGGAAAAAGGTAATTAAAACATGTTTCTGCTTATGATTCCTGCCCAGATACAGCCTGTTTCAGCAAAAAGGTTTTTCATGTTTAACAAGCTATTTTAGGAGATAAGACTGATTATGAGTTTTCTCTGGTGATAGAAATTACAATTAAATATTGAAATTCTCTTCCAGTGAGGCAATGCCCTGGAACAGTTACCTGCTTTGACTTGAGACATTATTTTTTTTCTTTCTTTTTTCCCCCCTTCCTTCCTTATTACTTAAATGCACAAAAGAAGTCTGTGGGGTTTTAATTTTTTTTCTCCCCCTAGAAGTCATTCCTTTAATGATATGTTTGGAAACACTGAGTGGGTTTATCCAGGGCTTTACTGGATTAGTTAATCTGGTATTTGAATGTCTAACAGGCTTTTGTGCCTGGCAAACACTACATCCAACTAGGAGGGGACTTTGAATAGTCAAACTGTGCTCTTAAATTTGTAGCAACATTTCTTTCAAGGCTGAAAGCAAATAAATGAACACATAACACAGAAAATGAGGTTATCCTTTCTCTGCACTTTTTACTGGATCTTTCCTTGTTTAAATTTGCCCAGGGAGTTTCTAGAAGCTTTATTCTCTTCTGGAAGGATTTTTTTTTTTTTAGAAAGTTGCTAAAATGTATGTTAAAACAAACTCAGCTTTCTTCAGTGAAAATTTTAGGAATACCTTTTTGCAAAATCAAAGGGTTGTTAACATAAAGAATGTGAAGAACTGTACAGAAACCAACTTGTGGAATGATCTTTCCTTAGAAAGAAACATAAAAATTTATTGTTCCAATGCATCTAGCTTGTTTCCATCTCATGGAAATGATGGCATCTTATGAGGAAATCCCACTTTGATTTTGAAGTTGTAAATAACTTCATTTACATTTTGCTGTTGTGACTCTGTTATTTGAAAAAGCCAATCATCAGCTGAAGAAAGAGGACACTGGAGCCATTTTACCTCTGCAGAATTTAAAGTCAATACACCTCTGCACATTCCCACTTCATGGTTTTGTTCCAAGAAATATTTGATTTGATTGCCTGTGGATTATCAGCTGTTGATTTCCTTTCTCACATCGCTTTATCTTTGGCAGGATTGCCTAAAAAAGGGAAAAATGAGGAACTGATGTGGAAACCAGGCTACAGCTTTTGGTAATTGCTGCTAAGGTGCAAAACATTTTACTTCAGAGCTCAGTGAGCAGGAATTAGCATCACAAAAGCAAATACCTGCATCATTTCTGTGAAACACAGAGCCTGTTTTACTGGCACGATATAGATTGATGTAGCTCACCATGAATCCTTCCTGCTCAGGCCTATGCATACAGAAGCACTGTTAAAATCAAGCTCAGTCACTGGATTCCACATTAAAGTCACTGGAAAGGATTTATTATTTCAACTGGATCAATAATAATAATAATAATAATAATAATAATAGTAGTAGTAGTAGTAGTAGTAGTAGTAGTAGTAGTAGTAGTAGTAGTAGTAGTGCAACTTTGATGATATTTGAGGAGTAAAAAAAAAGAAAAAAACCAAAGCAGTTTAGAAAAAAAAATCAGGAAAAAAAACTCTGTGAGCTTTTTTTTTTTTTAAGAACTGCTTAGAGGAGAGTTTTCAATTAAGCTGGAAACACATTTATGCACATCTCCTGTTGAAGCTGAATATCCTCCAGGTCACTGAAGATTTCCATCATTCTGCAGCACCTGCTGGTGCTGATTGCTCCTGAAGGTGTTGGCTGAACAAAGCTGCACAAGGAGCACTCTGCCAGCAGCCAGTGGGAGCTCCCACTCAGGGCTCTAATGAGTGATTTATTTGTTCCCTTCTCCCTGGGCTCACCCATCGTTAGGTGTTCATTAAGTAATAATTGCCATTGATCGACAGGCTCGTGTATGGATGATGCTAAAAGAAACAGGGCCATTAAACCTTCACTGCCTAGAACAAGTGCATGCCACAACCAGTAAGGCAGATTAATGAGAAGAATTAAACTAAAGATAGTTGTATTATGGACCACTTCCTTCCTTTTCATTTTATTTATTATTAGAGACAAGTGTAGGGCATTTTAGACATTCAGAAATAAAAGAAAATATGGAATCAAACTTGTGCTGTTCAGGTGCTTCTGATCCTCTACAGCAGCTGGTCATAACCTGTACTCATAATTAAATTGGTCTGGTGGTTTTCAGCTGGGTTTCATGAACAGCATGGAGGTCAGTTGGAGTGAAGGACAAGAGGGTATCACAAATAAGATTCAAAGTCAAATCAGGCTTCTCCTGGATCAGTCATGGGCGAGTTCCTGTATAAATAAATATTTAAAAGCTCTGAAAGGCCTAACCTGGGGACAGTGGCCAATTTATGATGACTCAAATTGTGATTCTGTTGTACTCATTGCAGTGTATGATTTTCAGAATCAGTGGCAGGGATAAATTCTGGGATCTTCTCACTTGATCAGCAGAAGCTCATGAGAGGAGGCTGCCATCAAGGCTTGGCCAGAGCTGTGCATCTGCAGCCAGGGTGATGTGGCTTTGAAAACACGTTTGAATTTAGGTCTTTTGGTGCCCTTAATTCTACACACTGACACATTTTTGCCTGCCCTCTCAGGCAGGATTCTAACAGCTCCCTACAATCTTTCCTTCAGTAGCTTTTTCCAGCTGGATGTTCATTTCTAAATAAAATTATTGAAAATTTTCTCTCACAATGTGTGCATTTGTTTCTGAATTATAGCATCATCTGTTAATGTTTCTTTGGCTTATTTTGCTTTGTTGCATCTGCACATCAGGTCATCACTGTCGTTAGTACTGGGCCAAATAGCAGTGGCTGGCTGACAAACCCTGGTTTTGGGCACAGGTAATTTCTCCTTTTCATTGTGGTCTCAGCCCTCCTGCAATCAATCTTTTAATAAAAAAGGAAATTCCTTTTGTTGATGTTTACAGACTGAAAGGTCAGGATAGCACTTAATGAGAACAAAAGATGGAGCAAAATGGGAAACAGGAGAGGGTTAATTAAATACACTGATTGCAGTAATTTTATAATTCCAGAAACCATTGTCCTGTGTCGGTGCTTTGAAAATGCAGCTTTAATTATTCTGCTGGGTAAGAAAACTTCCTTAGGGGAGATTCTGCCAGTGCTCTGCCATTGATTGCTGCAGGAATCTGATACTGAAGTATTTCCTCTGCCAGGGCTGGAAATATCCACTGAATATCCACTCAGAATATCCCCTGTAACTGCTTGAAATTCAGCAGCAGTGGGAACTCAGAGGCAAAAGTTTCCAGTCTGCATCTCAATCCCACAGCAGCCTTGATGAAAAGCTGGATAATTGCTTTTAAGTACGGTAAATAAAAGAATTGTTTGACTTTTTGAACATATTCCTGTCTATGTTTAATCACTTTAAAACCAAAAAGGCAAAACTATCATTATGTCCATGGTAGCACACTCAGAAAAGGAGTTTAGCCCTGCCAGCCCTCCTGAATTTGTCTGGACATAGCTGAGTGTGAGCAAAGAGCAAAATTATTTAAAGTATTGTGTGATGTGCTTCCTATCTTGTGAAATATTGTTCTTGGCTGACTGTGAGTTACAGCAGCAGATCACAATAGGGGAACATGATGGACTAGAATGGCCAAAAGAATAAAAAATAGAATTTGGACACATTTCTTCCATCCTTAACTCCATTTTAAGAACAGGTCCTGTATTTTCTTTAATGAATTCCAGCCTGTGCTCAGTGGGAAGAAATAAGAGGGATAACATTACCTGTAAATATCCAGGGATAAATTGGTTTCAGATCTGTTGTGGAAAACACCCATTTGCAATGAGCTATAAAATATTTGTCCTTGTCATGGCTGTTATTGCACTGTACAGTTTTCTAATATGAGAATAGGGATATTAAATTATGGATATTTACAATTAGTAGCTTAATCATTTAGAAAAATTCAAATCACGTGCAGAAGCAGAGATGAGGAAATAATCAGAATTTTCTGAGAGAAGGAAAACAGAATAAGATCTGCCTTGTGTATATGAACTTTAGAGAATGATATTTAGAATTTCAGACAACTACAAAGTTGCAAATTTTTTTCAGAATTTGCCTTTATTAATTTAGAAACTAAACACCGGGAACTGAAAGGGAGAAAAACATCTACCCACACATTTTTGTAACTATGATATTAGTTATAAATACTAAAAATAAATATAAATGCTGCCCAAATGCTGTCACTGGATTTGAGTGAGCAAAGGAAGCAATTGTTATTCTTTCATTTCCATGATCACATCTGCAACAGTTTATAAACTCAACTTCTTTGGATTTAATTATTTATGAGCCTTTAATGAGCATTTTATTGAAGGTAAAAATCCTCCCTTTGTTTTCACTTTCAATGAAGAGATTAAAATAATTAAGTAGTGATTAGACTTGCATTGACCTTTGCTAACAAACCTGCTTCTAAATCTGGCAAACCTCAAAACTTTTTCCCTTTCCTGGAAACAACTTCAAGTGCTGCTGAAGAGCACCAAAGGCCACTGCTGGAATCACCCCTGAAAAAAAGGAGATTTTTTTAACTGCTTATTGGTCTGGAACAAGTCAGAATCTTCTCTGCAGACTTCTTTGCCCTAAATAGCAAATAAGGAATTCCAAGGGCACAAGTGATGAGTTATTCCCATCTAGGACAATGCTGTCCTTGGACTGTGGCATTACCTCATTTACCCTGAAAGCCTTAAACAAAGGGCTCTAATATAATTCATCTTCTCATTTTGGCAGCTTGCTGGAAGGTTTTAATACAGAATGTTGTGTTAAAAACTCTTGAAACATCTTCTAAAACATATTTTACCTATTTCTGCCAGGATAGGAAAAAGCTCTGCATTTAATCATTACTTAGAAGCCATACTTCCTTTTTTGTTTGCATATTTACTGTACAAACATTTAATCTATCAGCTATATACTTGGTTTGGTTGCTACCCAATGATTGCCAACGTTAACGTGGAAAATTCCTTAAGACTGGACTTTTAAAATGTTACCTTGAGAAGTGTTAGGTGATCCTGAGCCTGTTAAGTACTGCTATGGTTGCTAAATCAGATTTTGGAGTGCCTTCCTCCTAAGCAGATCTCCATTTTCCTTTATAGATTTTTGGAATTTCTCTCTGCAGTCAGTGGTACTGACCCCACACTGGTGACTTATTTATTTATGCTAAATAAAAGCAGATCCATTTCCGTGACCTAAGGAGGTGGGAAGCCTTGGAACACTCAGGAAAAGAGAGAAGCCTTTTAAAAGTTTTATTTTACATTCATTGTCATGCAAACATTAAAATAAATCTGATGTTCACACATGTAAGACCCAGAGCTGATGTAAAAGCTCCAGCCTGGAAGCTTCACCTTTCCTGGTGCAAAGGATCAGCCCAGGAGCCTTCCCAAGGAAAGGTTTATTTCCAAAAGTGACTTAACTCAAGCACTGAGCTGACTTTAGTTGTTGTCAGGGTATTGCTTGCTTTTTACACTTCCCAGAGTGGCCAGAGAATAACACAAACTAAGCAGAATTTATGTGTTTGTGCTATGAGCTGTGCTCCCTCTCTTGATCACCAGAAACGTGCTAGCACTCTGCATTTGTTGCTGCGCTGCTTTTATTTCCAATTGCCTGCATTGAAGGCATGTGTATAAATATGATTATTCAAAACAAAACCCCTGAACTTTAGATGTTTTGGATCAAGCGTGATTTTATCTATTTTTGACACTGTTGCCTTGGTTACATGGTATCAAAGTCAATTCGTTTTAAACACAGATATGTTACTGCACATCCTTTCAAAAATGTGTTGGCTTGGTAAGTTCACTAAACCTTGCTGCATTTTTCAGATAATGAGGTTATTCTTTGATGATGTTGTTGTTACTCCTCCAGGATGCTGTTGTTACTCCTCCCTGGTGCTGTTGTTACTCCTCCCTGGTGTTGTTGTTACTCCACCCTGGTGCTGTTGTTACTCCTCCCTGATGCTGTTGTTACTCCTCCCTGATGCTGTTGTTACTTCTCCCTGATGCTGTTGTTACTCCTCCCTGGTGCTGTTGTTACTCCTCCAGGATGCTGTTGTTATTCCTCCATGATCCTGTTGTTATTCCATTTGGGAAAATGGCAAGAGGAATGCAGTCAGGAAGGAGTACAGCCCCGTGCCCGCTTCCTTGGGTGCAGCAGTGCTGAGGATGATAAACATGGAGTGAGCCAGAGCAGAGAATCTCTGGCTTTTGTTCTGGTTTTGTTTTCCCTGAAGAAGCTGATCCAGCTCCTCAGCTCTTCTCTGGGGAGGTGCTGAGTGGTGCAGGCTGGAGGCCACGGCGCTGTGTGCTCCAGCTGCTCTAAATTCTGCAGCCCAGTTCTGCACAAAGAGACAGAAATGCAGAACCTCTCAATCGATGTAGACAGAAAAAGCAGAATTATTTGGCAATGTCTTCCACCAAGAGGACTGGAGATGACCTCCTGTGACTCAGGAAGAAGTGTGAACATGAGGAACCAGAACATGAGGAACC
>VWYI01002871.1:0-17743 GCA_013399455.1 Anthoscopus minutus
CTCAAATTTGTCCTAAACCAGGACAACTCAAAAAAGCTAAACATCATTTAGATTAAATTATTTTAGCAATCTATTTCTTCTCAGGGTTGAAATTATTATTTTAAGAGAATCTGAAGCATGAGCTTAGATCATTTACTGAATCACATTAAGATGCAATCAGAAGACTCAAAGTTAACTTTTGAGAGCATCTGGGAAAATCTCACTCCCTCTTTTCATTAATTACTCTCCACAGTACCATTTAGCTAAAAAACCTATAAGCACTAGAAAAACTTGTCAGTGCAGTTTGTCAAGTTTCCTACAAGTCTAATTTGTTTTGCCTTAAACAGACATTAGGTGAGAGCCCCAGAGCCCTTCTCCCTGCACACCATGACTTTTTTGCAGCTCCTTTTTTTACTGTGTTAACAAGCCTCTCCCAGGGAGGTGGCTTGTCATCTCCTAAGCCAAAACTCTTCAACACCCACAAGGTCCAAGACAAGGCTCAGACAGATTTCTCAGGAGCCCTCCCTTTCCGTGCTGCTGGATGCCCCTGGAACAGGGATTTGCGGGGCAAGGATAAAGTTCTCTATAATCTCTCCTCCAAATGGAAAGATTACACTAGAGGTGCCGCTGGCTAACCATAAACTCTCTGAGGGGTGTTTCTGAGAGTGGTAGTGTTTGCCAGGGAGATATATTTAAAGGTCTGAGTTTGAAGATGTTTGAAATTGGGATTTTCCTGTCCTTCCACAAGAAACTGCTTCTATATCTGCTCTTCATACATCTCTGCTGGGAGGAAAGGCTGAAGGAATTTGGATTGTTCAGCCTGGAGAAGAAAAGGCTTTGGGGTGACCTCACTGTGGCCTCCCAGTGCCTGAAGGGAGCCCACAGGAAAGATGGAGAGAGACTCTTGACAAGGGACTGGAGTGACAGGAGAAGGGGCAATGGCTTCACACTGACAGAGAAGATGGTTAGATTGGATATGAGGAAGAAATTGTTCCCTGTGAGGGTGCTGAAGCCCTGGCACAGGTTGCCCAGAGAAGCTGTGGCTGCCCCATCCCTGGCAGTGTTCCAGGCCAGGTTGGATGGGGCTCTGAGCAACTTGGGCTAGTGGAAGGTGTTCTTGCCCATGACTGGAGATTGGAATTACAATCTTTCAATGATCTTTAAAGTCCCTTCCAACCCAAACCATTCCATGTTTGTACAATCAAACATCAGCTCCTGAGACAAACTACTGCTCCACTTGCAGGAAAAAAAATATAACCTACCAAAGAAGAGCAGAGCTATCCTCGGAAACACTAAGCACACTAATTTGTAAACACTACTGGCATCAGAGTTTTCTGAGTATTTATCCCTTAAGCTGAAGATACCACACAGAAAACTAGTGGAAATAAGTCCTTTGTCTTGATATGTTTTCCAATGGCCTGTGTATTAGCCTTTGATTAACACACTTAACTTTTAATAAGTTACTACACCATCCAAGCTAAGCAGTGCAGAGCTCTACCTTTTATTTCTGGGCTTGCTAGCAGAAATTCAAGAAGCAGGTATGCCTCAGCATCACCCTCAGGATGGAGGGAGTTCTGATGGTTCCTCTGCACTTTGGCTACTCTAGGTGGAACATTTAAACATTTCTTAGTAGTGGAAGTCTCATTTCCCAGCTATGCAACACAAGTTTAATGACATCAGGCTTGATGAGATCCAGGGTGCAGCATGAACTGAGAGTGGAGCCTGGAGACATAGCAGCTGGCACTGCCATAGGGCTGCACTTGTAAACACAGGCAGCCAAAAGCCTATGATTGTGCAAACATCACATTTCTACTGAAAACTGCATTTTTAAAAACACACACAAACGTTTATGTGCTGGGAGTACTTCAGGCTTTTTTGATGAAGGATTTTTTTATTATTTAACAAACAGATGCAATAAGCTTGTACCAGGTTTGAGGAAGTTGTTATAGTCCTTTTGCCATTTACCTGAGTACATTTTTCTGGGTTGTCAGACCTATCTTAGTTTAAAATAAAGATGCTTACCCATCTCCCTCTTTGTTTCTACCTTACTCTACAAAAATCCAGTATGTGCAGCACAGCAGTATTCATGTGGGACTCAATACCCTGAGTAGAAAATTTTAATCCAATAGACTAAAAAGCTGGTTTTCACTTCCATTATTGCCTCCAAAGAGACAAATATAACCTCTTTTGTTCCACAAATACTAATGTAGTTTGGCTTAGATCTTGTCTGGACCAAGATAAAAGGTATCCTTTAAATTACATTCATTAGGGTTTTAACCCACTTTTAAACAGAAGGCAGGTTTTGCACAACCTCACTTTAAACATTTTACACATCCAAGTAAGAAGGACAACATCCTCAGCTGCCTGTTCCAGAGGATATCCTCACCAGACTAGGGACACCAAAGACAAACATCTTCTTGAACCCTCTACATTTAAGCACCCTCTACAGACAAAGGGAAAACCCTACAGAGAACAAAATTTCTCCTCTTACATTACACCAGGTATCTGTGAAACGACTTGCCACATTTACCATTCCAATGATTAATGAGAGGACAGAGAAAGCTCCAGGAATTTTAAGTTAGGATAAGTTGTTCCCACTGCATTGGTTACAGGAGGAAGACAAATACCCATCTAAGAACAATTTGATTCTTAATACAGGCAATTACATATTTGACCAAAGTTAAGGCCTCTCCTGCTTCTAGTGCTTGGTCCACACGTTTCTGGTATTAAACATTAAGACCACATGCAGTCAAGATTTCCCACCAGCACCTCTACATTCCCTTGCAACACACATGTGCTGCTTTAAAAAAATAAAAAAAAAATCTTGAGACTAGTCCTTTGTTTTGGAATCTACACAGATGTTTGATATGAGCCAAACAAGTTGCATGAGTATCAAGCATTTAGATTGCTGAAGAGATGAAGAGCAGCCTTTGGCTCTTCTTCTGTGCACTGGATACTTCAATATTAAGTATCTGACACCAATTGCTTATTGGTACTCTGTCTCCAGAGACACAGCAGAATCCACAGCCTCTTGCTGCTTGGCCCAGTCCTTCACTCTGACCCTTGGTCCAGCACATGGAATTAAGCTCAACCTTCACTTGAAGTTATCAATGGATCCTCAAGGACGGAGCTACTGAAAGAACCCTGAAATGAGTCTAAACTGAGCAGTACTTCATTCTTATGGACCATTCCACTGAGGATTCCACACACAGAATGTCCTACCCATGCACTAATCTGACCAAAACCTGTCTTTTTTTGGAGGTGGAGGAAGTGGGGTGGATAATTACTGTCACTTAGCACAACACAGCCAGGTTTTGTAGCTTATCTGTGTCAAGAGATATAAAAACTATTGGCATCCACAAGCAAGTACTGGGAAGTTAGACACACTGCTTGCACAGATTTATATTGTACCAAAAAATGTATTACACTATTCATGCATAAAATCTACCAGAACACAATTTATTGGAGCAGTAGTCACAAAGAGCAGGGCTTGTCTTATTGCCTCCTCCAGCCATGAAAAGGTTGAGCACCTCCCACATTTTAAATAACTACTCAATAATCTCTCTTTAAAGCCTGTAACTGTATGAGACTTCAACTCCTTTTAAAAGAAAAAAAAGAAGCCCAAACCCACAATAGTTTCCCCAAGTCCCCACTGGGTTATTCTAGGTACAGCAATGCAAGGCAGCTACAGCAGTGTTGGATTTGGAAGCTTTCCAGAACCGCATGTGACTGAGAACACCAGGCTATCTTTTCATAATATCTCCAAATAAACATCACTGCAGCATTATCGATAACACCCAGTGAACTATGTTCTGAGACATGCAGAAGCAAACGTGCCCATACAAAACCTCAGCTGCATAAAAATCTGTGGTTTAACCTGCTCCCAAGGCTCAAACAAATTCCAACAGCCTCTATCATCCTTCTATTGATCTCAGCCTTTTCTGCAGATCCATAAACTCGGCTGACAGACTGGCAACTTGCTGAGCCAAGCACTGGTTCTCCCCTTGCTCTTGTTTCAGCACAACTTGGTCAGCATGTATCCTCATAAACTGCAATAGCTAAACAAACACACGTACATAAGGGACTTGTCAAACAGAGCAGGCTGTAAAATTATCAGAGTGGAATCAAGTGCCAACATTTATTATATGATGAGCCACACCCCAGCTGGCAAATTTTAGGCCCACAGCTTGATAAGAAGGAAGAAGTGGCTCCAAATTTCTCTGTATTACCCATGACAAAAGTCTCATTAAAAAAGAGAGCCTAGAAAGCACTTAAGGAGTAACAAGCACACATTCATTGGGATTTCCCTTAACACTGCAGTGCATTTTATCAGAAATAATTTCTTTCAGCAATTTAATCCTCCTGATACAGCTCTTAGTTAAGCAGTATTACTACTACATTCCATTAAAATGCATGAAACTTTTACACATGTAAAATTTATTTCACTTTGGTTTCTTCTTTATTCAGTACATGTTCCCACCAACACAAGGTTTGAGCAGCTTAGTTATTTGTGCTGGTAGTAAAGCAACACACTGAGTATTAACTATGCCAGATTATAACATTTTCATCTTTCATTTTTCAAGAGCAACTGCCAGCCTTGAAGATTTCTTCTAGAATAAGGGCAATACCAAAGGAAATTAAGTCAAAGATGGCAGGTGACAAAGTAAGCCTCACGTCAGCCAGGCAATGTGTTCTGCAGGTACAAATGCCACCCAGGGATAGGATGCAGAGGAAGACTGCGAACAAGTGCCAGGGAAGCGAAGAAGAGTCCCAAGCAAATCCTTGGGAGGTAAATGGCACCCTAAGAAGAATGCCTTTTTCAATTCCAGCAGCAAGACTACTGGAGGAGCTGCCTGAGATGTTTGCCTGCTACAAATATTTGAGCTGGCAATTATTAATTTTAAGACTTTTTTCCAACTCTAAGTATGTGGATACCTAGATAACTGGAAAATTACTTTTTATGGGACTAACCAAACCCATAATATTCAGTCCATGTACTATTCAATGCACAAAAAAACCCTCAAGCCAGTACTGCTAGATTTTTTTTAATGTAAGTATTGAAATAAATAGTTGTAGGCATTAGAGAGCCAGGCATCTGTGGTGGTTGCTGTTGCAGTTGCATGAGACTCTTCTTAGGGATTTTACAGGCTCTCTGTCACACCAGGCAGCTCAGGGGAAAGACAGTTTATTGTTAACAAGAACAGAGCTCCGTTAAAGGCTGCCAGCCAGCATCAGCCTACAACGTGCTCAGAGACAGAGGGGAAAGAAGGGGCTGTGCATGTGAGCATGGGAGGGTGAGGAGAAGGAAGAGATAGGAAAAGGCCAGAGAGGGCCAGCGAAAAGATAGCAAGGTCCTCACTCTCTTTATACATTATATCCTTTTCTATAATGAATATTCTAGTTTACACTAACCAACCAACACATAACACAAAAACATGGGGATTTTACATACAGCCTATAGGAGTGACTCTATTATTTTATCTGAATTCACATTCTTCAGATTCTTGTCTGGCCTGGTTTTTGCAAATCAGCATCAATGGCTTTTCTCTCAAAACTGACTTATTTCTATTTCGGCCAGAGGTTCTCTATCAGCAAAAGGGTTTTGTTGAATCCAGAGGATTCTCTTAGCTGGCTAGGCTATTGTTCTTGGGTTATATAGTAACTGACTCAGTATCCTGAGTCTCAAAGCTAACTTTCATTTCTACTTTGATTATGAGTTTCATATTTTCAGAATCTTTTGATGAGCATTCATGCTTACAGGGCTTCTCAATTTTAGCTTCTCCAACAAATAATAATTTGATTAGCATGCTGCCAGTAAAAAAAATCTTAATTTGATATTCAACCTGTGCAGTGATGATGAATGAGTTCAATGTCAGGCTTAAGAAAAGAGCATTAAGGGAAGGAGGTAGGCTAGACTTTGCCTTTCCCTCCCAACAGGTTAAACATTACACCTCAAATCTTTAGGGCAGAGTAGATTTCTTACAGAATCCTAGAAGAGTTTAGCTTGGAAATTACCTCCGAGACCATTGAGGGCAGCCATCACCTGAACATTGCCAAGGCCACCACTAAATCATGGCCACATTAGCTCATTTCCAAGTAACATCTCTGGCTGGTTTTATCAGTTTTGTCCTGTTCTAAGAAACAGAGAATCTAGGAAAGAACAACTCTGGGCTTTGTCTGCATACAAAAACACTTAATGTCAAAAAGCATCAGCTGACAAAACCAGGTGGGGAATAACCTTCAGATGTTGAATTCTACAGATTTAACAGGACTAGAATCTGAAGGTTTGGACAGTCAGCATTGCCATTGTGAGCACTAGAAACTTGGAGTCTGCTTCAACTGGAGGACAAAACACTGCCAGGAAAACAAGAGCCAGAGCCATATCTGGAGCTGCAGGAGTAAATTCAAGGAACACCAGTCCAGAAACAAATTCAGGATCAAATTAAGCCCAGATTCTCTCTGCTGCACTTTTGGAGGTGTGAATAAAATGGCCCCTATCCTCAATTGTTCTACAGTCCCACTGTTAAAAACGGGACCAGACTCCCGGTATGAAGAGTGATTTCAGCTTTTATTGTAAAAAGAAAAGGGCCTAAAGCATAGAGGCCCAGGGGTCAGGCAGGAGCGTTCCCATCAAGGGTGCTGCTGCAGCAGCGGCCCTTGGTACTACTCGAGCAGCAATGTCTTGTCCTTGGTGTTCCAGGTGGAGCGGCTCGGCACGGCTTTCTTCAGAGGCCTCTTTTTGGTCCTTCTGGATTGGTTTCTTGTTTGGATCCGTTCATTTGCATGAAGGTTTAAGGCACTCGTTTGGTCCATCATAGCTTTTGTTTAGGCTGGCTCGTTTTGCTGAGGGTTGGTGATTTACTTTTCTTATGTTTATTCTGGCCAGTTTGGCTGGGGGCAGGAGTGGGGTAGTGATTTTTTTTTGGCTCCTTTTGCTGGAGGTTCATGATACGCTTTTGTTATGTTTATTATGGCCTGGCCGGTTGGGCTGGGGGTGATTTCCTTACGTGTAGTACAGCATTTCTTATAGCTACCCTTTTACAATATAGTAACAGTACAAATAAATATTGGAATGGTCTTAGCCATGCCATGACCTGTTATGCATTATCTGATTGCTTTACATGATACAAACTCACTATGTACAAGGAATGTTACTCACATGAACTAGACAATGTGTTTAAGAATTCACAGTTAAAAGCAGTGATATTACTGAAACAGAGCAAAATGAACACCTGGGTTCTGTTTCCATGCAGTACTGACTGAGCTCAAACCTCCAAATCAAGTTTAATCCCCCTCACCAGAATTGCTCTCAGGCCTAGTACAGTTATTATGAAAATTAATACTTCTCTATATAACGATAAATACACACACATTTAGAAAAATGAAAATATACATACAACTAATTGCTTTCAAACCTGGAGTGATAATTTAGTTTTAATGATTAGCTATTGCAATTTAAAATGAGAACCTATACAATAAATTTGAAACAAGTAGCCCAATTCTACAGTTCATTGAAGGAACTGTTGCCTTCTGATTTGAGGGCAAGACGACCTGGTTCCAGAGAAAAGCACGGTGCCTCGGTTCTGTCCGAGTCACTCGGTCCAAAGACACACTGACACCAATGTGGTGGATGGTCAAATGGCGTTTATTCCCCTACCTCGTGGAACTAAATAGTCAAGGGGAGCTTCGCTACGTCGGAGGGGGGATGATAAAACCAGGTAGGGTTAGTGAGGATGGAAAACTACTGGGATTAGGAGGGGTTACATGCCATGGTGGGTGATTGCATATCACAGGTGAGGGGGGGGAAGGGGTCCTACTGCTTTCCGTCACATCCCGAGATCTTCCGTGTCGCCTGCCCCTATCTACCACATCTCTCCCCCCCCCAAAAAATGAAGTAGTTATAAGCATAGGCACTAAAATGAGGNAAGGAACATTCCACACTAAAAAAATTAGAAAACTCCCATGTTTTCTAAACAAGATTTTTGATTACAGAGTCTACGTGAGCTCTACAGCTGTCGCTACCAAAAGTAAGGGCAACTGATAGGCCCAAAACAACCTGAAGGAGGTGTTCTTAAGAAGAAACTGATGCTGGATCTCTCACTGGATTTATCTCTGATGTTGTCAGTTGGAGCTACAATGACAACCATCCCAGGCGTAAGGTCCTCTAACACCAGGAGATACTCTCTCCAGTGATTACTTGATCTGCTATAAAGCCATTTTGTACTCCGAGTGCTAAAGAACAGTTTTAATATACTGGTGAATTTAGCTGCAGGCAAGCATATATAAATTACCTTTTCTCAGGGAAACATGCTCTCAAATTCTCTATTTCCTCCCCCCCGCCCCCCGGGATGTTTTCAATACACTCTTGGTGGTTATTACACAAAAAGCTCCTGAGCACCATCAGTGTTTCAGACAAGCACAAAGGAGATAAAACAAAGGACATAAAACACAGACAACTCTACCAGACTGCTAGTGTACACATCAATAAAGTCTGTGGATAAGCTCCAAGCTGGCTGAGACCACACTGCTCAGGCTCAAACCAGTCCCAGTACAGCAAGGGAACTGGGTGAGGAATGGTAGAGCTGCTGATCCTTTTCCGGGTTAGGGAGAGGCCATACAGCACTTCCCACACCTTCTTGGTCCTGTGTTGATAACATCACTGGTTGCTATAGAAGCAAGGCAACTTCCCAGCCCATGGTATGCAGGGAGCATCGAGCACTTCACAGACATCCTTACTAATGTTTTATAGACTGGAGGAAGCAGAGCCCTGGGGGCCTTTTCTACCATAAAGGAAGAAAAAAAGGCATGGGTAGAGGGAAAAAAACTGCAGCATGTCTGACTCTTCATTACATTCTCAGAGACCTTGAATTGACATCAGGAGTTCTCAGCCCCAGGTTAAGAGCTGGCACAGAGCCTTTCAATTCCAAAAGTGCTTCCTGGGCAAGTCCCTGTTTTATGGAGAATGAGCAAAGCAAGTTGAAAGCATGGGGTGGGGGGTGACACTGCCCTGCCTTTCTGCTTCCCCCTCATAATGGCTAATCCTATCCTCTAAGCTGTCCAGACAACCTCCACCTTGCAGGAAAAGGTGGCTGCAAAACTCTCTTTGTCCTTGTCACGGGTATGGTGCAGGGAGATGCTGCTGCTGCACAGTGCACGTGTGTCACAGCAGCGAGGGCAGCCACGCTCCAGAGGCTCTCACAGCACCTCCAAAAGGAGCATTTGTCCTAAGGGTTTGCATCCTCAACAAGAACTCAGTAAGAAGAAAACTAGCCTGACTTTCAACATCTAGGGAGAATCTACAGAGTCAGCAGTTAAGAGGGAAATATCTCTGCAGATATGTGGAGTTAGATTTTATTCTTGAGAGGAATGATGGATTTGTCTTTACAAACAAGCTGTGGGTCTGCTGGTAAATAGAATTAGCACTGAGAGATAGAAGAAACAATGGGAAGGATTCCACTGATTGATGAATGGAAAAGACATTTGCCTTTACAAACAAACTGTAGGTTTGCTGATAAATGAAATTGGGTATTGAAAGATTAAAGAAATAATGGGGAAAAGCCATAGATTTCATAAGAATTAAAAATTAAACGGGAGAGTTATACATTAGAGGGGAATCTGAGGTATCAGGCATTCCAGGAAGTCTGTATCTCTCAAGGACCTCAGCCAAATGGGGAAAGAGAGAGGGAAGTGTGGCTGGGGAAATTGAGATAAAAAGGAGGCTGCGTCCTCCAAAAATTTGAGACACCCGAGGGGAATGCCCTCCCTTTATTCAAATAAAGTAAAGGGACTCCTCTGTCTCCTTTTGGACATAAACCTCTGGTGTTTGTGGATTAATTTTCCTAACATTCTCAAAGTCCACAAAAGTCAACAAACAAGGCACCCTGGGATGTTGTTTTCCAAAGAACTTCTCTTCAGGGGAGAGGGGAAATGACTCACAAACTCTGAAGGAAGGGCCAGGAACAGAGACAGCTTCAGAGCAAGCAGGCACCAGGAGTTCAGCAGCTTGCTGCTCACATGTTCTTCACCAGGAGCACAGACTTGAACAGCCAGCACCTCCCAGCCCCGGTGGTGCTGGGTGGTTTTGGCAGCACTCATGCTGACACTGCATTGGTTATGCTGCAGGACTTTCAACTCCTGGACTTTTTGCTTAATGGTTACTTTATCTCCTCTACATTAGATTTTTTCACACAAAGCTCTACATTTGGAGGTTCCTCATGGCCAGGACTAGCAGGGAAACAGTAAAGGTGGGGAATTAAACAAAATTATCTCATATGAAGTATTTGCCAGCCCAGGGTGAGTTGGGACAGAAAAAAAAGCATGTTTCCCTTAGAATTAGTCAAAGAAATAAAATATCTCTTTTTAAAGCAAACAAAGAACTATTTCTCATGCACATACAAGCATCTCTTTTCTTTCTAGCTCTAAGAGATCCACAAATATACGTATAGTTCTGCTTACAGAGCAATTTTGACCCTTTGCCAGAGGACGTTCATTCCTCCAGTGCCACTGAGAGGGTCTCTTTTTTTCTCACTGAAGCAGGTGGTAAGGGCTGATCACAGAGGTCCAAGATCAGCAGATTTTTTTTCCAGCCAATTATGGAAAACCTTCTCCATCACAACAGAGAGATGCTGGTCACACAAGTGTTGTATTTATTTCCTTAAGGAAGTTCCCTTACTTAAGATAACAGGAATCTAACTCCTGTCTCCTACACCAGTGTTACCTAAGAGAATCACTGTTTTAAGTTCTTCTAGCTTGACACTTGGACAAACCTAACTGGATCAGAATAAGATACTCTAGTGGAGGGTGATGAGGTGATGAGAAAAAAAAAGAATTACTGACTTGCAATAACAAACCCATTGGAGCGCAAAACAGCATCCCAGAGCAAGTCAAAAGCTCCATGTTGTAGATAAGAAGCAGGAATAAGTCACTTTTCCTTATACATTATGTCTGAAGGAGTAATTACACAAAATTAAGGGGAAAAACAAGACCATAATCCTCCTGAATAATACTGGTAAAGGAATACATCGAACTACATTGTCTCTGGATAGCAGAGCTACAAGTCACTGATACAGAGTGGGTTTAAGCATTTAAAACAAGAAAGAACCCAAGTCTTACCCAGATTTGGATATGGTCTATCTGGGAATAAAGTAGTGTAAACACAAAGTATTAAGTCATCTTCTTAGGAATCCTTAGTGGTAGCATTTGAGATAATGTTGCTGTAAACATATCCTTCATTTATCTCAAGCATGGTGGATAAAAACGCAGTGCTTCCAATTTAGGAGATTATTTACGTTCTATATTGAGCATGCCAGTTACTTTGTCAAAGTCAGCTGGGATTATCCCCTAGCTCCAAGCAACCCTGGCCTTCAACACCTCTCCAAACCAGAATTATTAGTTCTATAGCCTCATAATCTGAAAACACTCACAAAATATTCCCTGTAACAGATTTAAAGAAAAATCTGGACAAGTGGAAAAAGAATGAATGCATCCATCAGTGGTTTTCAAACACAGTGACCCAGAAACAACTTCTGCCTCAGGAAGGCCCAAAGCAGAAAGGAGGAAGGTATTCAAGGGAATTCTTGCTTTAGCCTTTGCTGAGAATCTGCTTCTTGGCAACACCAGGAGAGAGTTCCAACATTTAACTTCATCTGAATCATTAAGCATTTCTCCAGCATCTCTGGAAGAATTTATGGTCCATGTTCTCTCTCTGCCCATCTCTCCATGGTCAGAACTCCTTACAAAACCACTAAGCAACACAAGTTTGTGTTTCAGCAAACAGGTATTTCCCAAGCAGATGTTCTGCTCAGTGCGTGCTGACTTGCTCTGGCACAGAAAGCAAAAAGCTCATCTTACTTCAGTCACCCCTGTGCTGACAGTGGCAGGTGCCTCTTCACAAATACGAGGAGGCAAACTAGAGCTGAACAATAATCAATAGTCAATAAAGACAAGAAACAGCTGCATTTTTAGATTTTGTGACTAGCAGGGACAAATTAAAAGCAAAGGGGAAAAGGTTAGCAGCTCCTGCCAAAACTGAGCCTTTAGCCACATGCCTGGATGGTGAAACACAGGAATATGACACTGCTACTTTTTCTTCTCTTTACTATTGCCTAGAGGTACTGGAAGCATAAAGGTGGGAAATTCAAGAAAAATATGTGATGGTTTTTTTCCCCTTAATTGTTTATATGTCTGTCAAATCCTAAGTCTAACAAATAATTACTTATCTCTGTCTTGGCTACAGGGGGAAAAACCCAATAATTTCTTATTCCTTAGTGGAGTGCATTTCAATTATTTCTGCACTTCTTTCCTTACTTAACCTGTTAAATAAGGTGGATGCAAACAGACTGTTGCTGAATGGAGCAAATTGACTACGCAAAAGAGAACTCCTTGAATGTTAAAGCCTTTTCAACTTGCTCTTAAGTCAACAATATTATGGAATTAAAAATCAAATACATGGATTTCCCCCCCCCCTTTAAGCTTGCTCCATTCCAAGTTCCAGTTAAGTACTTTTTATTCAAGATTTCTGCCCTTTCGCTCCATCTCTCATGGGTATTTGACATTCATGCACCTTCCCCTTCAGAATGAAAGAAACCTCATTTACCCCAGTAATGGAAGCTTAAAAACTGTCTCCTGAGCAAAAGAAATACACCCCAAACAAGCATAAAAGAAATCCCCACATTTTATGTTGAAAATAGATCCAGTCTGCTTATAGCCAGTAGCACAGGATATACAAATATATGGGGCTGAGCAGGTACATCACTTTTGAGACCTGTGCATTTTTCCTTTTTGCCAGGAACATTGTTGGGACAGAAAAAGTCAGACCAGAGGGGAAGCAACTTGGAGAAAATCCCAAGAAAATTTTGCTGCATGTCTCATGGGTACTTCATCTCCCTTGCACCAAAGGCAGAGCAAGAAGGCTCTTTAAATCATAACTTCAAGGGTGGATTTCTTTTCCTTTAATTTGTCTCATATTCTCCTTCTCTCCTACTTCACACACTTTCCCAGGCACCTGAGACCCTGGATATCCACACCTCTGCCACAAGCCCTCTTCTGCTGCTACTTTCCCCAGCACAGAGCATCTTTAGAGGCATGAGACAGCCTCAGAGCCATCTCAGCAGAAGTTGGAAGTTAGTAACAGAGCTTCTTTTGTCTCTGGGTAAATCTCTAGAGAGATTTCAGCGCTTTCTTGCTTCTCTCTCAGTTTAGTTCAGTTGCTGCGGCCCAGAGGAGCCTGGATGCTCAGGGATTGGCATTCGCAGCTTTCACCCAAAAGCAGAGGCACCTACACAACTCAGCCCAGCGGCAATTCCTCACCCTCAGCAGCTGCCCTGGAGCTGCTTTGGGGTAGCTGGTGCCCAGGCTTGTTGGTATGCACCCAAAAAAGCTTTTACACGTGGTACCCATTAGCAGTTTTGCTCCTGGCCCTGCAAGGCCAGGGATTAAGCAGGAGTTGGCAGCAGCCTGGTCCCACGGGAGGCCATCCTGCAGGGCAGATCTGAGCTGGAACACTGAGAGCCACTACTGCTTGTGCCTGGCTGTGGATTTAACACCTCCCCAGAGCTGTCAAACCACCTCTCACCAGTGCTAAACCCACCTTTTGTGCAGCAGTTGGGAATGTGAAATGGGAAACGTGAATAAGGACTCTGGGGAATTCCCAACCTACAGCATTTGTAGGTTGGGCTCAAAACTGCTCCAAAATTCTGTCACAATGAAGAGCAGACTCAGTGCTGCTTTACAGGGCAGAAACTATCACACCTGCAAACACTGCAAGTGCATTCTTGTTGGAGCCCACCTTCTCTCTTGTTCCTTTTATTCAGATCTATTTTGTGAAGCTCTCAGGGTGAATTAAAACGCATCAGCGGAAGGAGGCTCCACTCAGGCCTCAGAGGCTGCCCGGTATTTATCATCTGACTGCAGACAAGTCTCAGACTGCCAGCCTGTAACTTCCAAAATACACTACAAGCTTGCCAGAAATGAGAGACAAAGCATCGCATTGCTTAAATAGCTCTCCCTCACTTTAGCAAAGGCTGAGTTATGGGCTGCACCTTCATGCCACCCATTACACAGCAGCATTTGCCACTCTGCACTCTTTACTATAAATACACCACCCACAGAGATACTATAGACCTAAATCTACTGCCTGGCTCCCTTCATATTAACAAGTCAGGAGTTGTTTTATTTGTGATGAGGAGTAACTCCAGTGCAAGGTAATTGCAGACAGGAGTAGAATAATTTTTCCCTTCAACCTACGTCACTAAGTTTAGAAATAACATGCTTTCTGCTGTGTTGCTTAGCCTTAACCACTGATTTATAGAACTATTAATGGGTATTTATTAGAAAGTCTAATGGGTCAGTAGTTAAACTAACCTATAAGTAACAGCTTTATAAAAACCTCTGAATCACATAACCATCTTTTAATTCAAAGACCTTAACACACAACATTCCTATACTACTTTAAAGATGTAATTAATGCATCACATTACCAAATTCTTAGAAATAACCCCATTTTTTCCCATGAGACAGAATTCATCAGTTGGTGATTTCCTTTCACTCAAATGCAGAAGTGTCCTGGGAAGCATTTTTATCTCTTACACTGCTTGATATGGTTTGCAATTTCCCATTTAATCTAGCAAAATTATCTTTCCACTGAGTATTAGTTTATCATCAGGTCTGTTTCCAAAAAAACCCAAAACGACAAGGATCTCTTCCTGCCTGTGATGTCACATGAAAAAGCAGGGCTGACCATAATTTCCCAGTCCTTCAGACATGGCAACTCACCTCTGGCTCAGCAGCTTTTACACAACCCTGCCTGGGGTGGCAGAGAGAAGGACCAACTGTGAACACCAACATCAAAAGCTGACCCTCTCCCAGCCCCACAGGTGTTGAGCTCCTACCATCCAGTGCATGTAGACATTCTCATGCCAGTTTAAACATTTTCAGCCAGTAATTAATACCTGCTCTTATCCCTTTTACCCAGGGGAAAAAAAAAATCAACTGCTGCAGACCTGAATCACATGGCCTAGAGCAGACACATGGTTCAGTGGCACAGAGCTGGCTGAGGGTACTTTTTCCTTTCTCGCTCCCCACAAACACTGTTCCAGCCACTGATTCTTACCCCTGTGCTTATTGTTCACAGCTTCCAAAAAATCAACAAATAACCCAGGTCAGAAGCTCAAAACTCCACAAACATCTGTTTTACATTATTAACAAAACCAAACCAAGAGGCAGCACGTTGGAGCAGGAACACTATAGACTTGCTGCAGGCAGTGCTATACCTGAGCCCAAACGACCTGGCACCTCTTCGAAACCTTTCAGAACTCACCAGAAGTAAAGACCCAGCATTTGGGATATACCAACTCAGGTTTAACATCACTGTCAGGGCCATCCTTCTTTCTACTCCTCTAAAAGTACCCAAGGTCCTGATAAAGTTTATGGCAGACCTCTAAACATCTGCTTGGGGGTCAGGAGCCACCACTTAGGCTGCACACCATGATCAGATCAAAGAGCACAGGGCAGTGCCCTGGGGTGCTCAGAACAGCACAACTGCTGACTGAGTGCCTGCACATTCCCAAGACACAAATACACATCCATTTCTCTCCTGTTCACTGTTTACCCTCCTCTTAGGCAGCAAAGATCCATTTGACAACTTGTCATCTATACACTTGCTCATGACACTCATTTCGTAAGCACACACTCTGTTCCTCTAGGGATTTAGGAACTTGCTGCCAGCCTGGAATTTCATTTGCTTTTAACTAATCCATCCTGCAGCACTAAAACAGCTGACTGCTGCTTCAGGGGAGCTAACATTTTCTTGGGAACCTAATTCACCCCACAGTGAGGTCAACAGAGCCCCTGTTAAAGTGGGATCAGATCCCTCATTCCCTATTGCAAGCGCACTCATCATTTCCACAGCGAACTTGTGTCACTTCCACAGGGACACCAGTGCCATTATCTGGACTCAAGAATTAAACCTGCTGAGCTTCTATAGAAATCCAAATCCAGATGTTACAAACCCACCAGTCCTGGCAGAGTTATTATTGCGAATCTCTTGTGCTGTCACAGAGAGGACGAGAAGGGTGGCACACGAAGAGGGGCTTGATCTCTCCTGCTGAGGGTTTTAAGTGGGCTAAGGAAGCACAGAGAAGTCTCTCCTCTTGGTATTCCACAGGCAGGAGATGGGAAGTTCACATGACAACATCCTTCACCCCACTGCAAGAAGACCACAATGCCCCCTCTCCACGTTTGCTGTAGGTCCCCAGCTCCAATTCATGCTTATAACAGAACATTAAAAGTTTGGGCCTTCTCCAGATCCTGGAAAAGAAGAAACAATTTTTCCTCTTCAAGAGGAATTGGAGGCTACAGAGGGTGGAGAATGATGACAGACAAATATATCCATCACAGCTGATCACCATTTTTGGAAAACAATACAGCATCACAGAAATATTTGTAAATGTTTTAATAAGGCTTCTTTTAGACTGAAAAAAAGTCCACCTTTTTTTAAATGCAGAGTAATGCTTTAAATGTTCTGAACTTACCAGAGAAACTGTTGACTTTGGGATATAATAGCTAATATAATATTAAGTACACATTTGCAGCTCATCAGGAGAAGCATACCTGCTGATCAGAAACATGATGTGACTGAAAAGTTGCTGATGAACTGTAGTCGTTTGCCTCCTCAAATTTCCCCATTGATGCAAGTCATCGGAACCCCTGCAAAGAAAGCTGAGGCTGTTTCCCTCAAATCAAAGAGCAAGGGAGATGTTATTTGAGGACCTTAATTAACTTGGACGCATACGCCCTTCAGACTATCCCCAGTGAGGAATTCATATTACCCATGCCAGAGCTTTGCACCCTGGGATCCCCCTTCATGGCCAAGGCAAGGAATTTCGCTACAATCCTGTCAGTTACGCATTATTAGAAAAAGAGAAACACTGCTATTCCTCTTGAGGGAAAAATAGCCACCTAGTAACGATTCAAGTATAAGTAATTTAACAGATGATTTTATACAAGTGAATCAAATATGGTTATCATCTATAGTGATATATGAAAGGAAAAAAATTTGCTGAAATGACCCCAGTTCTACAGGTCTGTTGGCAAAAAAATCACATTTGCTTGCTAACAATTTTACTCCACACAAGTAAGTTTGGACATTGGAAGCAGAATTTGCAATAATGGTTGTGGCTATTCTCAGTCCATGACAGACTGGACAAAGGTTTGTAAATTTGGACAATAAATAGTCAAAATCCGCCCCCCCAAACACCCCTGGATGAATGCCTTGTGGACTTTATGCACAAAACATAACCTGATGTAGCAAATAAGGTAGTAGGGGACTGTAGTTTCAGTCCCATTAGCAGAAGAGGGCTCTGATCTATTTCCAGCCATCCATCGTCTAATAAACAATCCTTCAAATAATCACAAGAATTCTATGATCTGTGAAAAGCTCACTTATCATTGGGCATTCATGACTAGTAGGTTCCTAAGATATGGCAACTGCATGGAGGAGGAGGAAGGGCACCATAGGCTGCTTAATTGATCCAACGTCTGTTTCTACAGCTATTCAATACAAAAAAAATTGTAGTCTGATTTTCTCAGGTTGTTACTTTTGTTTCTTAAGGAAATGAAGCTTAAGCAGCTTATAAACACATCCCCAGATGTAGATGGGCACACACACAGTCCCTCTAATCTCCAACAGCTTTAGGACTTCCTGGCTAATTTAAAACAGGTTTTATAGAGCAGCAGAACTGTTGCCTTCTGATAGAAGGCGGGCGAC